>CM065591.1:3881358-3967802 GCA_033119425.1 Bufotes viridis | reverse complement strand
AAAGTCCCCTCCAAAGACCACCTGTCGGCTGGTAAAAAGAAAGGACACTTGCGGTCCCGCGTAGTCTGAGGACCGTAGATGTTTAGAACCCGAAGCTCCTGTCCCCTCATGAGAACATCCAGGATCAGGCACCTCCCCATTTCTAGCTCGATTACCCGTCTGCATTTAACTCTTTCAGCGGTTTTATAAAGGACAGCCACTGCGCTATATGGCTCGGCTACAAGAGACCAATATGATGGCCCTAGCTGCCATTCCCGCTTGGCTTTATGAAGATCTGCCAAGCTTGCAAAAATAAAACATCAGCTTCAACCCGGCTGAAAAAATGAAAGGCCATAAATCTTGCCATATCTGACTTTATGCTGGCGACATTAATACTCGCCAGTGTCAACGGGGTAGGTGCCGCCATCTTTGGTGATCGAACTAGATAGCCTTCTTCTTACCACCCTCACCCCCTCAGAAGATGAAGATGACGCCCTGTCCTCCTGACTTCTCAGACTAGCAGAGGTATCCATGACATCTTTGCCTGCGGGCCCTGGTTTAGCCCCCCCTCTCTTTAGGGCATTACACCCTCTGAGGGAGGAGACTTGCGCCCCCTGGAGGAGCCTCCTCTACGCCCTTCGGTACCCTGCCCTGACCCTCATCCTCTGAAGAGGAAGGAGAGATGTTATCAAGGCCATGATACCGGTTGGAAAGATCAAAAAGAGGGGAGACAGTCGAGCCTTCCTCTGGTACTTGGTCCAAAGGGAGAGGTACAGATGGATCCCTCTTCTTTTTTCTCCCTGCACCCCACTTCTTCCGCTTTCCTCTAGCCACTTTTTGTAGTCCTCATCTAAACTCTCACCATCTGAAGAGGACACAACTGTGGCATCTGATGTTATCTCTGCCCTTAGCAGTTTTTCCACCTCCTCGTCCACCTCACTGTCCCTTGGGTCCTCAGCTCCAGGGTCCCATCAGCCAGGGGCAGGGACCCTCACTCTGCCACCTGCAATGTCCCCTCTTCCCTAGCCTTCTGGCGCCGCTCCTGTCGTCTTCGAAGGTGACATCTGCCTCACTAACCTCCATCTCCACCCGCTCTCCTGCAGTCCCATCCTCCACACTTCCAGCCGCTGCAGTCACACATACCGCACCATTCACTCTGCCTGCGGCTTTGGCTGCGGTTTTTGCAGGCCCCACACCCTTCACTCCATCACCTTTCTCGCCCGTTGGCCTCGCACCAGTCACACCTGCAGCGGCTGCATTCACAGCACCATTCACACTGCCTGCGTTATCTGATGCAGTCTTTGCAGGAGGCGCTACATTCACCCCATCAACATTTTTCACTCCAACACTCCCTGGACTGGCTGGAACATGAACCATCACGGGGGCGGCCATAGTGCTGCCAGTTAACCCTTTCTGGGCCATAACAGCACTATGACCAGCCCTAGCAGAGTCCGCCATTACAGAGTTCACACGGGCAGAGTCCTCCTCTGCCCCAGTAGTTGTGCTCTCCGCAGAGATCTTCTCATCACCGGCATCCGCACCATTACCAGCAGGTCTTAACCCTTCACTGGACCGTCTGCCAAGGGCCTCTTCACCAACTCTTCTGCCCATGACAGCCGGGACGATCTGTTCAGTGGTATTAATTATAGGCCTCAGGACTGTCCCTGAGACCTCAGCAGCACCACATTGGCCCCAGATACCGCACCCAGGGTCCCAGATACAGAACCGTCCTCCGCACTACCACTGCTACCACAAGCGAGGATCTTGCCTCCACCTCACTCTCCCGACCTGTCCGCCACAGTCCCACATCAGAGACCGGGCTAGGATCGATATCGGGCTCCGTGCACCCATGCTGCACGACCTCCTCCACCGCAGGCTGTTTCAGAGGGACATAAGCATCTTTTGGTCGGGAACCTCATCGCCTGATCAAGTCCACGGGGTAGGCGGCATACCTTCCAGCTTTTTGGACGGTCAGAGAGGGACCCTTATGGACCTTCGTATGAAATCCATCTTTCCTGCATATCTATACGATTCAATAGGTTTCTTTTACACAATAGCACAAAAATAATATGAATATAGAAATTTCTAAAATCTGAATTGCATCAAATAATGAAATATTATAAAATGCGGAACCAAACAGATACTTTTTCAATCAAAATTGTAAATGTAATAAGTCAATTCTAGACCTCAGGTGAAAAAGAGGGACATTTAAAGGGGTTATCTGAGTTATTTTTTTGTGTTTTGTATGTTTCTAACTAATGAAATGTAACAGCTTTACCATGCACTTACTGCATCTGTAGTTGCTCCTTTCTCAGATTTCACGGAGGGTCACATGACCTGTGATGTCGGCTCCTCTCCCTGCTCTGAAGATGAGAGCAGATGTTTGTCTGTACAGATGTCACTGTGCTGGCCACGCCCCCCTGCACTGTCTCCTCTCTCCCTGGATTCTTAACCCCTTCAGGAGCACAGACTCAGGGCTGAAGGCTTTACTGAGTAGCTGCAGGCAGTGAGGAGACAAATGCTGGGCACAGGAGCTGACAGACTACAGGAGTTCTGCACAAGAACAGGTAGGGAGAAGATCCGGTGTGTATCAGCAGTGTACAGCTGGGACTTGTAGTCCTACACATACAACATGCTGCTGAGTCTCCCAGCAGGCAGACATGTTACTCAGGGCAGCTCTTGTAGTCACTCCCTCTGCAGAGCGGGGGAGGGGCAGAGATTATTGTTATTGCAGGTAAACAAAGGGCCAGAAGAGAACCAGGGAAATGAGGAAATATAGTATTTTTTTTTACCTAAAACTTGCTTAGCTCAGTCATATATCGCTGCCCATCAGATTTACAGTGCTATATATTTATTTTTCATAACTCGGACAACCCCTTTAAGGACTATAGAGCGACGCAGGGACTGTGGTCAATAGAGGGACACTTTGGAAGATGTGATAGGTGGTAACCATCTGCAAACGCTAGGACCCCTACTGATGGAGACAATGGCGGTCCCAAAGAATGGAGCTGAATGCTTCATCCATCTCGATGGGCCTGTGGATACAGGTGAGTGATGAAACCAGCAGCTGCATTTGTTTAGGGAACCTGGGCCCCCCGTCTTGTGATCACTGGGGTTGCAGCCATCAGACGGGCATCCTCTGTCCTGTGGACCCTTCATTGTGATGATTCAGAAGGTTTCTGCATCGTATAACGCCGATCCCTCGTGATGGTCCTCCTGGGGAGGGGCGGCCTGGCTGTATTTCAGCCGCAGTGCTGGGAGGCTCCAGCTGGATGTCTGCCGCCTGAACTGGGTCCAGTACGAGCTTGTGGATTGGAGGCTGACACTCTCCCAGAATTTATAGAACTGATGAGAACAACCCCCATCATGTCACCAGGACCATGATGCTTTTCACTGAGGCGCTAAGATCAGTTCTCTCCTGACTGGATGGTGTAATGCTGTGTGAAGGGAGATGACATCTGCTCCATGTCTGTGATATACTGTCAGCCCCAGCAGTGCTGCAGGTTAGCATGTCTTATAGCGCGGACAGATGGAGGTCACTGGGGGGCATCCGCAGCACCTGGCCGTCCATCTCACCTGGCACCTCCTCATGTATGGCAGCATTCTTCTGCATCAGTGCTCCGTACTGGCATCGACTTCTCTCAATCATTATAAGCATCAATGATTCCTGTGATCTATGCAATGTAACCCCTGTATATCCTCTAGCAACATGGCAGGCCTCTTCTCTCTCTACATTGCTGGCCTCTTCTCTCTCTACATTGCAGGCCTCTCCTCTCTCTACATTGCCGGCCTCTTCTCTCTCTACATTGCTGGCCTCTTCTCTCTCTACATTGCCGGCCTCTTCTCTCTCTACATTGCAGGCCTCTTCTCTCTCTACATTGCCGGCCTCTTCTCTCTCTACATTGCCGGCCTCTTCTCTCTCTACATTGCCGGCCTCTTCTCTCTCTACATTGCAAGGCCTCTTCTCTCTCTACATTTCCGGCTTCTTCTCTCTCTACATTGCCGCTGTAACGGACCGTTTCTGCAGACAAGGGGTAAAAACCGTTTAGGCGATCGGCCCCCTTTACAGAGATATAGGCCCAACTACTGCAGAACACCAAACTCCCGAACTGGATACAAAATAGCACTCCAACTCCCGTACTGGAACCTCCCAAATAGCTGCTAGCAGACGAACAGGAAAAGCAGACAATCAGCTTACACTCCTGGCAATCAGTCTCTAACAGCATACAGTGAATCCCCCAAGAACGAGACGAGGCTCCGTATTGAGGGTAAACAGGAATTCTCACATTTATTAACGGCTACCTGCCTGGTATTTATCCAGGTCTCCCACCTGGTGGACACTCCCTAGAGGACCAGAAGGAAGACTGCGACACGGGATACAGCAGCCAATCACACACATTGGGACAATACAGACACCCCCAGCATATCCTCCCCTCTGCCTGTGATACCATCACCCTACATGGGTAATGCAATCATCACAGGCAGACGAATACACACTGTCTTCTGTCCTGAGACAATTGAGGAGTCATTCAATTATCTCTCAGGACAAAGGGAAATTGCCAATACACATGTGGGGACAATAGGACAGACATCACTATTCAATATACAATGTCCCACCCTTACAATACACACAGACATTTCAGAGACAAGACTCCATTATGCACATGGGGACACAGAACAAGCATTACTGATAAAATACACCAGGTAAGACACATTACATTAAAACTATACATTTAACATATCCCCAGATAGCTCAGGTCTGAGCGCACATTATTAAGTGAATGGCGCCAGACCACACGAATACAGTTTAATCGCCATGGAGCCAAAGTCTTTACAGTCAGTTTCATACGAATGGGCTCCATGGGATTCCTATCTGGGGTATAACACATTCAACCAAAACTACTGAACTCCCAGGCAGAAAAGCACGAATGAAGCTTTTCTGCAGGTAAAAAGATGTCTTTTAACAGGGGGCCATAGTCCAAAGGCAGCAGGCGAGCAACCAGGTTTCTCCAATGCAATGTGGCGAGATTGGTCTCGTCACATCTCTCCCTTTTCCAAACAGACTAACAGGGTATCTGACCTCCTGCCGGTCAGTGCCCTTGTTAGTCCAGCAGCCCACCCACAAACACAATCAACAGCACAGCCCACCCACAATAAATAGTTACTGCAACTGGGTAGAGGAGAAGCTTGTCCATGTCCAGGTGCCTCACCACGGCTGTGCTGGGTACGGGCACGCTGACTTGGTGGGTGCTGCATGGGCAGAGACCCGCGTCACTCTGCTCCTGTTGCCAGCGCTACTGGGAGGGTAGCCTGGTTGAAGCCTGGTTGTTGGAGGGGAGACCGACTGTCTCCCTTTAGATATACAGTCCTGCTGCTGGAGACCGACTGTCTCCCCTTGGTTACACAGCTCTGCTGCTGGGGAAAGGAGACTGAGCTCTCTATTCCCTGCCCATTAGTGATCCGCCGCTGGGGAGAGGTGGTAGTAAGCTCCTCTCCCATACATTCTTTCCTCCTCAGTGGAGGGAGACCGACTGTCTCTCCTCCCAATACAGAGTCCTGCTGCTGGAGAAAGGAGACTGGGCCTCTGTTCCCTGCTGGTTACTCTGCCGCTGGGGACTGGAGACCGGGCTCCCAACTCCCAACAAATAATACTGCCACTGGGGAATGGAGACCGGCTCCCAATTCCCGAAAATCACGCTGGCTGCTGTGGGGCAGGAACAACTACCTCTGCCCCTGTAGCTCAGCTTGCCGCTGGGGAATGGAGCCCAGGCTCCCATCCCTGTAATATCTCCTGCTGGGGAATGGAGCTCAGGCTCCCACTCCCTGCAATACCGGTGGAGAGACCTCGGTCCCATCTCCACCTGCCGCCTGGGGTTCCTCCCAGTAAATTTCAATAATATCTTCCCAGCGGAATGGGTCTGGAACTGGATCTGTCACCTTGCTGTCCTGCTGAGCCTTCCCAATGGAGTGGAAGAGATCTCGGCAGTCCTGCTCCAGTTCCCACTCCAGGGTTGCTAGGTGAGCCAGGTCTTGCTCTACCTCATGAGGGTCATCCCCGTCATGCCTAGCCTCCCTCTCGTAGAAAATGTCCTGAAGTCTGTTCTGCGCAGGACTCCCGAAGTCAGGCTCTGCAAAGGACTCCCATAACAAGCCAGAACCATCAAACTCTCTCCCTCTGGCTTGTCATGCTCGGCTGTCCAGGGTATATACTGTGCCATATACCACCAGAGCGCCTGTAGGCATCCTCCAGCCATAGCTCCTGCCATACCCGGTGCTCTAGTTCCTTCACCCATTCATCCAGGGGCTGCTCTCCCAGAAAGGGCAGCCGCAGGGCCACTTGCTTCTGCCACCGCTGCTCTTCACTGGGAGACTCTCACCCCGCTGGTATTGTACATTGTCCAGGGCCTGGTACCAGATGCCTTTCCTTAATGCATCCCGGCCATCCAGGTCCTCCTCCTCGTATGACACTGCTGGTTCCATTCTGGTGCTTTTAGGGTCGCTGTACTGGGACATGCGTTGCCCCCACTTGTAAATCCAAGGAAATGGTGTCTCCTGTAGCTGTCCTTCTGGCTGTAGGAACGATCCCGCTGCTCGCCACCAATTGTAACGGACCGTTTCTGCAGACAAGGGGTAAAAACCGTTTAGGCGATCGCCCCTTTACAGAGATATAGGCCCAGCTACTGCAGAACACCAAACTCCCGAACTGGATACAAAATAGCACTCCAACTCCCGTACTGGAACCTCCCAAATAGCTGCTAGCAGACGAACAGGAAAAGCAGACAATCAGCTTACACTCCTGGCAATCAGTCTCTAACAGCATACAGTGAATCCCCAAGAACGAGACGAGGCTCCGTATTGAGGGTAAACAGGAATTCTCACATTTATTAACGGCTACCTGCCTGGTATTTATCCAGGTCTCCCACCTGGTGGACACTCCCTAGGGGACCAGAAGGAAGACTGCGACACGGATACAGCAGCCAATCACACACATTGGGACAATACAGACACCCCCAGCATATCCCTCCCTCTGCCTGTGATACCATCACCCTACATGGGTAATGCAATCATCACAGGCAGACGAATACACAATGTCTTTCTGTCCTGGAGACAATTGAGGAGTCATTCAATTATCTCTCAGGACAAAGGGAAATTGCCAATACACATGGGGACAATAGGACAGACATCACTATTCAATACACAATGTCCCACCCTTTACAATACACACAGACATTTCAGAGACAAGACTCCATTATGCACATGGGGACACAGAACAAGCATTACTGATAAAATACACCAGGTAAGACACATTACATTAAAACTATACATTTAACATATCCCCAGATAGCTCAGGTCTGAGCGCACATTATTAAGTGAATGGCGCTCAGACCACACGAATACAGTTTAATCGCCATGGAGCCAAAGTCTTTACAGTCAGTTTCATACGAATGGGCTCCATGGGATTCCTATCTGGGGTATAACACATTCAACCAAAACTACCGAACCCCAGGCAGAAAAGCACGAATGAAGCTTTTCTGCAGGTAAAAAAGATGTCTTTTAACAGGGGGCCATAGTCCAAAGGCAGCAGGCGAGCAACCAGGTTTCTCCAATGCAATGTGGCGAGATTGGTCTCGTCACAGCCGCCCTCTCCTCTCTCTACATTGCTGGCCTCTTCTCTCTCTACATTGCCGGCCTCTTCTCTCTCTACATTGCTGGCCTCTCCCCTCTCTACATTGCAAGCCTCTCCTCTCTCTACATTGCTGGCCTCTACTCTCTCTACATTGCCGGCCTCTCCTCTCTCTGTACATTGTCGGCCTCTCCTCTCTCTACAATGCCGGCCTCTTCTCTCTCTACAATGCCGGCCTCTTCTCTCTCTACATTGCAGGCCTCTTCTCTCTCTACATTGCCGGCCCTTCCTCTCTCTCTACATTGCCGGCCTCTCCTCTCTCTACATTGCCAGGCTCTCCTCTGTCTACATTGCCGGCCTCTTCTCTCTCTACATTGCCGGCTTCTTCTCTCTCTACATTGCCGGCCTCTCCTCTCTCTACATTGCCGGCCTCTCCTCTCTCTACATTGCCGGCCTCTTCTCTCTCTACATTGCCGGCCTCTTCTCTCTCTACATTGCCGGCCTCTCCTCTCTCTACATTGCCGGCCTCTCCTCTCTCTACATTGCCGGCCTCTCCTCTCTCTACATTGCCGGCCTCTCCTCTCTCTGTACATTGACGGCCTCTTCTCTCTCTACATTGCCGGCCTCTCCTCTCTCTACATTGCCGGCCTCTCCTCTCTCTACATTGCCGGCCTCTCCTCTCTCTACATTGCCGGCCTCTCCTCTCTCTACATTGTTGGCCTCTCCTCTCTCTACATTGCTGGCCTCTCCTCTCTCTACATTGCTGGCCTCTCCTCTCTCTACATTGCAGGCCTCTTCTCTCTCTACATTGCCGGCCCTTCCTCTCTCTCTCTACATTGCTGGCCTCTCCTCTCTGTACATTGCTGGTCTCTCCTCTCTCTACATTGCCGGCCTCTTCTCTCTCTACATTGCCGGCCTCTCCTCTCTCTACATTGCTGGCCTCTCCTCTCTCTACATTGCTGGCCTCTCCTCTCTCTACATTGCTGGCCTCTCCTCTCTGTACATTGCTGGTCTCTCCTCTCTGTACATTGCTGGCCTCTCCTCTCTCTACATTGCCGGCTCTCCTCTCTCTACATTGCCGGCCTCTTCTCTCTCTACATTGCTGCCCTCTCCTCTCTCTACATTGCTGGCCTCTCCTCTCTGTACATTGCTGGCCTCTCCTCTCTGTACATTGCTGGCCTCTTCTCTCTCTACATTGCTGACCTCTCTCTCTCTACATTGCAGGCCTCTTCTCTCTGTTTCTGTCCTTTTCTCTCTCTGCAGTGCTGTTCTCTTTCTCTTATTCTCACTGTCCTCTACATTACTCTCCCCTATCTGAATTGCTATTCTCATCTCTCTCTGCATTGCTGCACTTTACTCTCAGCTCTTCTTCTCTATTGGATCCCCCCTCTCTCTGCATTTCTGTTCTTTCTCTCTCTCAGTGCAGCCGTCCTCTCTTTCTGCATTGCTGCTCTTTCTTTTCTCTGTATTGCAGCTCTGCTCCACCTCTCTCTCTCTCTCTGCACTGCTGCTCTCCCCTCTCTCTGCAGTGCTGCTCTCCCCTCTCTCTGCACTGCTGCTCTCCCCTCTCTCTGCACTGCTGCTCTCCCCTCTCTCTGCACTGCTGCTCTCCCTTCTCTCTGTGCAGTGCTGCTCTCCCTCTCTGTGCAGTGCTGCTCTCCCTCTCTCTGCAGTGCTGCTCTCCCCTCTCTCTGCAGTGCTGCTCTACACTCACTCTGCAGTGCTGCTCTCCCTTCTCTCTGTGCAGTGCTGCTCTCCCTTCTCTCTGTGCAGTGCTGCTCTCCCTTCTCTCTGCAGTGCTGCTCTCCCTTCTCTCTCTGCAGTGCTGCTCTCCCCTCTCTCTGCAGTGCTGCTCTCCCCTCTCTCTGCAGTGCTGCTCTCCCCTCTCTCTGCAGTGCTGCTCTCCCTTCTCTCTGCAGTGCTGCCTCTCCCGTGCTGCTCTGCAGTGCTGCTCTCCCCTCTCTCTGCAGTGCTGCTCTCCCCTCTCTCTGCAGTGCTGCTCTCCCTTCTCTCTGCAGTGCTGCTCTCCCTCTCTCTGCAGTGCTGCTCTCCCCTCTCTCTGCAGTGCTGCTCTCCCCTCTCTCTGCAGTGCTGCTCAGTCTCTACCCTTCCTGCATTGCTGGGTGCTTCTCTCTACTTTCTCTGCTGTTGATGCTGCACTCAGCTCTGAGTCTTTCTTTTTTTTTTTTCCTGCAGAATCGCGGAATCTTCCGGTAATCTCACCGCTCTCCCTCTGTGTTTGGCATGGAACACGACAGCATTTGCTTCCACTGCGCTCTGTGATGTAAAGGCAATTAGGCGCCCAGGGGGCCGCTGTCTCTGCTGAGCTCAGTAATGTCAGGACAAGTAGCACATGGAAACCCCAGCAGGAAAATCCATCAAATTACTGCGCTGTGACACTGTACAGAAGCATCACCATTTATCAGTGACATATATCACTCCCATTATCCATCGTAGATAGTCTGCGGAACGCTTGTTTGGATGGCATCTGTTCTCCTGGCTTTGCCCATACACAAACACTCGGCTGAGCATGCATGTGCTCTGGGGAGAGGGGTATAAGTCACTGCCAGGCACCTCTGGGGGCAGGCGTTCACCCCTGAGAGGAGAGGATCGGGCATATTATAATTCTACATGCCCAATGTCTGCTGCCTCCTCTGGACACATTAGGAAGCCGGTTACTGTGCTTTGGACCAGAATGTCTATGAACTGCAGTAAAGCGCGCGCGCAGGACAGGTGTAAGCAAACCTGATGCTCTTGTAGGCGATTTGTTGTCAGAGCTTTCAGGTTAAGCATCTGGTTGTCAGAAACTAATGGAATAATGCATATTTTACTGTCTTCAGTACTAAGGAATTTTGCAAACACTGCTCAACTAGCCCTCTGAACCAGCATTGGAGATTTCCCCGTCTATTCAGTGAATCTACCAGGATATAAGCTGATGGGGGCGTACGAAGGAGACAGCGGGCAGGAATGTGCGCGGCCGCTGCAGCGAGAATCAGACCCACCAGCGAGTAATCGGGTCTTCAAAAAAGGAAAATCATGAATCAAATAAAAAAAAATTATGTCAATCTATACCGCCACATAAGCCCACATCACTACTGCCATATACAAGGGTGACTGCTGCAGAAAGGGGCACAGGTGTCAAATTGTGTACTATGAGACAATTTACTGTAAGAGCAGTGAGACTATGAGACTCTATACTGTAAGAGCAGTGAGACTATGGACTCTATACTGTAAGAGCAGTGAGACTATGGACTCTATACTGTAAGAGCAGTGAGACTATGGACTCTATACTGTAAGAGCAGTGAGACTATGGACTCTATACTGTAAGAGCAGTGAGACTATGGACTCTTTACTGTAAGAGCAGTGAGACTATGGACTCTATACTGTAAGAGCAGTGAGACTATGGACTCTTTACTGTAAGAGCAGTGAGACTATGGACTCTATACTGTAAGAGCAGTGAGACTATGGACTCTATACTGTAAGAGCAGTGAGACTATGGACTCTATACTGTAAGAGCAGTGAGACTATAGACTCTTTACTGTAAGAGCAGTGAGACTATGGACTCTTTACTGTAAAAGCAGTGAGACTATGGACTCTTTACTGTAAGAGCAGTGAGACTATGGACTCTTTACTGTAAGAGCGGTGAGACTATGGACTCTTTACTGTAAGAGCGGTGATACTATGGACTCTTTACTGTAAGAGCGGTGAGACTATGGACTCTTTACTGTAAGAGCATTGAGACTATGGACTCTTTACTGTAAGAGCAGTGAGACTATAGACTCTTTACTGTAAGAGCAGTGAGACTATGGACTCTTTACTGTAAGAGCAGTGAGACTATGGAATCTATACTGTAAGAGCAGTGAGACTATGGACTCTTTACTGTAAGAGCAGTGAGACTATGGACTCTATACTGTAAGAGCAGTCAGACTATGGGCTCTTTACTGTAAGAGCGGTGAGACTATGGACTCTTTACTGTAAGAGCAGTGAGACTATGGACTCTTTACTGTAAGAGCAGTGAGACTATGGACTCTATACTGTAAGAGCAGTCAGACTATGGTCTCTTTACTGTAAGAGCAGTGAGACTATGGACTCTATACTGTAAGAGCAGTGAGACTATGGACTCTATACTGTAAGAGCAGTGAGACTATGGACTATATACTGTAAGAGCAGTGAGACTATGGACTCTATACTGTAAGAGCAGTGAGACTATGGACTCTTTACTGTAAGAGCAGTGAGACTATGGACTCTATACTGTAAGAGCAGTGAGACTATGGACTCTTACTGTAAGAGCAGTGAGACTATGGACTCTATACTGTAGGAGCAGTGAGACTATGGACTCTTTACTGTAAGAGCAGTGAGACTATGGACTCTTTACTGTAAGAGCAGTGAGACTATGGACTCTATACTGTAAGAGCAGTGAGACTATGGACTCTATACTGTAAGAGCAGTGAGACTATGGACTATATACTGTAAGAGCAGTGAGACTATGGACTCTATACTGTAAGAGCAGTGAGACTATGGACTCTTTACTGTAAGAGCAGTGAGACTATGGACTGTATACTGTAAGAGCAGTGAGACTATGGACTCTTTACTGTAAGAGCAGTGAGACTATGGACTCTATACTGTAGGAGCAGTGAGACTATGGACTCTTTACTGTAAGAGCAGTGAGACTATGGACTCTTTACTGTAAGAGCAGTGAGACTATGGACTCTATACTGTAAGAGCAGTGAGACTATGGACTCTATACTGTAAGAGCAGTGAGACTATGGACTCTTTACTGTAAGAGCAGTGAGACTATGGACTCTGTACTGTAAGAGCAGTGAGACTATGGTCTCTGTACTGTAAGAGCAGTGAGACTATGGACTCTTTACTGTAAGAGCAGTGAGACTATGGACTCTTTACTGTAAGAGCAGTGAGACTATGGACTCTTTACTGTAAGAGCAGTGAGACTATGGACTCTTTACTGTAAGAGCGGTGAGACTATGGACTCTTTACTGTAAGAGCAGTGAGACTATGGACTCTATACTGTAAGAGCAGTGAGACTATGGACTCTATACTGTAAGAGCAGTGAGACTATGGACTCTTTACTGTAAGAGCAGTGAGACTATGGACTCTATACTGTAAGAGCAGTGAGACTATGGACTCTTTACTGTAAGAGCAGTGAGACTATGGACTCTTTACTGTAAGAGCAGTGAGACTATGGACTCTTTACTGTAAGAGCGGTGAGACTATGGGTGTCATGTGTGTACTATTTCAGGTCCTTATTAATCGTTTGTAGTAACGAGAGTGCGTTGATCTAGGGATTATTCTGATTGTCAGATATAAATTCAGGAAGGAATTCTTCTCCCTTCATACGAGGTATTTGGCATCCTCCTCATGAAGCTTGTGCCTTCCTCTGGATCAACACAGTATTTGCGGATTTACAACGCACAATTGTCCCAACCATTTATCAAAACTCACTATGACTATCGGTCCGTGCAAATATTCCGCAGATCGCCCCATGCACTAGGAAAACACTCATTCATCAGGTGAAATCATCGCTAATACGGACTCATCAGTCATTGCTTGTCTGCACCTGATTGTGATATACTGGCTAGAAACAGTTACTCTGTCTGAGGACACTCCTCCTCATACTGTGTATTACTGTACTACCGCCATCACTCCTCCTCATACCACGTGTATTACTGTAATACCGCCATCACTCCTCCTCATACTGCGTGTATTACTGTAATACCGCCATCACTCCTCCTCATACTGCGTGTATTACTGTAATACCGCCATCACTCCTCCTCATACTGCGTGTATTACTGTACTACCGCCATCACTCCTCCTCATACTGCGTGTATTGCTGTAATACCGCCATCACTCCTCCTCATACCGCGTGTATTACTGTAATACCGCCATCACTCCTCCTCATACTGCGTGTATTGCTGTAATACCGCCATCACTCCTCCTCATACTGTGTGTATTGCTGTACTACCGCCATCACTCCTCCTCATACCACGTGTATTACTGTAATACCGCCATCACTCCTCCTCATACTGCGTGTATTACTGTAATACCGCCATCACTCCTCCTCATACTGCGTGTATTACTGTACTACCGCCATCACTCCTCCTCATACTGCGTGTATTACTGTAATACCGCCATCACTCCTCCTCATACTGCGTGTATTACTGTACTACCGCCATCACTCCTCCTCATACCACGTGTATTACTGTAATACCGCCATCACTCCTCCTCATACTGCGTGTATTACTGTACTACCGCCATCACTCCTCCTCATACTGCGTGTATTACTGTAATACCGCCATCACTCCTCCTCATACTGCGTGTATTACTGTAATACCGCCATCACTCCTCCTCATACTGCGTGTATTACTGTAATACCGCCATCACTCCTCCTCATACTGCGTGTATTACTGTAATACCGCCATCACTCCTCCTCATACTGCGTGTATTACTGTACTACCGCCATCACTCCTCCTCATACTGCGTGTATTGCTGTAATACCGCCATCACTCCTCCTCATACTGCGTGTATTACTGTAATACCGCCATCACTCCTCCTCATACTGCGTGTATTACTGTACTACCGCCATCACTCCTCCTCATACTGCGTGTATTACTGTAATACCGCCATCACTCCTCCTCATACTGCGTGTATTACTGTACTACCGCCATCACTCCTCCTCATACCACGTGTATTACTGTAATACCGCCATCACTCCTCCTCATACCACGTGTATTACTGTACTACCGCCATCACTCCTCCTCATACTGCGTGTATTACTGTACTACCGCCATCACTCCTCCTCATACCACGTGTATTACTGTAATACCGCCATCACTCCTCCTCATACCACGTGTATTACTGTACTACCGCCATCACTCCTCCTCATACCACGTGTATTACTGTAATACCGCCATCACTCCTCCTCATACTGCGTGTATTGCTGTACTACCGCCATCACTCCTCCTCATACTACGTGTATTACTGTAATACCGCCATCACTCCTCCTCATACTGCGTGTATTACTGTAATACCGCCATCACTCCTCCTCATACCACGTGTATTACTGTAATACCGCCATCACTCCTCCTCATACCACGTGTATTACTGTAATACCGCCATCACTCCTCCTCATACCGCGTGTATTACTGTAATACCGCCATCACTCCTCCTCATACCGCGTGTATTGCTGTACTCCCGCCATCACTCCTCCTCATACTGCGTGTATTACTGTAATACCGCCATCACTCCTCCTCATACCACGTGTATTACTGTAATACCGCCATCACTCCTCCTCATACCACGTGTATTACTGTAATACCGCCATCACTCCTCCTCATACCACGTGTATTACTGTAATACCGCCATCACTCCTCCTCATACCACGTGTATTACTGTAATACCGCCATCACTCCTCCTCATACTGCGTGTATTGCTGTACTCCCGCCATCACTCCTCCTCATACTGCGTGTATTACTGTACTACCGCCATCACTGCTCCTCATACCACGTGTATTACTGTAATACCGCCATCACTCCTCCTCATACTGCGTGTATTACTGTAATACCGCCATCACTCCTCCTCATACCACGTGTATTACTGTAATACCGCCATCACTCCTCCTCATACCACGTGTATTACTGTAATACCGCCATCACTCCTCCTCATACTGCGTGTATTACTGTAATACCGCCATCACTCCTCCTCATACCACGTGTATTACTGTAATACCGCCATCACTCCTCCTCATACTGCGTGTATTGCTGTAATACCGCCATCACTCCTCCTCATACTGCGTGTATTACTGTAATACCGCCATCACTCCTCCTCATACTGCGTGTATTACTGTAATACCGCCATCACTCCTCCTCATACCACGTGTATTACTGTAATACCGCCATCACTCCTCCTCATACTGCGTGTATTGCTGTACTACCGCCATCACTCCTCCTCATACTGCGTGTATTACTGTAATACCGCCATCACTCCTCCTCATACCACGTGTATTACTGTAATACCGCCATCACTCCTCCTCATACCACGTGTATTACTGTACTACACGCCATCACTCCTCCTCATACCACGTGTATTACTGTAATACCGCCATCACTCCTCCTCATACTGCGTGTATTGCTGTACTCCGCCATCACTCCTCCTCATACTGCGTGTATTACTGTACTACCGCCATCACTCCTCCTCATACCGCGTGTATTGCTGTACTACCGCCATCACTCCTCCTCATACTGCGTGTATTACTGTACTACCGCCATCACTCCTCCTCATACTGCGTGTATTACTGTAATACCGCCATCACTCCTCCTCATACTGCGTGTATTGCTGTACTACCGTCATCACTCCTCCTCATACCACGTGTATTACTGTAATACCGCCATCACTCCTCCTCATACCACGTGTATTGCTGTAATACCGCCATCACTCCTCCTCATACTGCGTGTATTGCTGTACTACCGCCATCACTCCTCCTCATACTGCGTGTATTACTGTAATACCGCCATCACTCCTCCTCATACCGCGTGTATTGCTGTAATACCGCCATCACTCCTCCTCATACTACGTGTATTGCTGTAATACCGCCATCACTCCTCCTCATACCACGTGTATTGCTGTAATACCGCCATCACTCCTCCTCATACTACGTGTATTACTGTAATACCGCCATCACTCCTCCTCATACTGCGTGTATTGCTGTAATACCGCCATCACTCCTCCTCATACTGCGTGTATTACTGTACTACCGCCATCACTCCTCCTCATACCACGTGTATTGCTGTAATACCGCCATCACTCCTCCTCATACTGCGTGTATTACTGTAATACCGCCATCACTCCTCCTCATACCACGTGTATTACTGTAATACCGCCATCACTCCTCCTCATACCCGTGTATTACTGTAATACCGCCATCACTCCTCCTCATACCACGTGTATTGCTGTAATACCGCCATCACTCCTCCTCATATCCACGTGTATTACTGTAATACACGCCATCACTCCTCCTCATACCACGTGTATTACTGTAATACCGCCATCACTCCTCCTCATACTGCGTGTATTACTGTACTACCGCCATCACTCCTCCTCATACCACGTGTATTACTGTAATACCGCCATCACTCCTCCTCATACCACGTGTATTACTGTAATACCGCCATCACTCCTCCTCATACTGCGTGTATTGCTGTAATACCGCCATCACTCCTCCTCATACTGCGTGTATTACTGTAATACCGCCATCACTCCTCCTCATACCACGTGTATTACTGTAATACCGCCATCACTCCTCCTCATACCACGTGTATTACTGTAATACCGCCATCACTCCTCCTCATACCACGTGTATTACTGTAATACCGCCATCACTCCCTCCTCATACTCGTGTATTC
The DNA here is from genome assembly GCA_033119425.1 of Bufotes viridis. Taxonomy (NCBI): domain Eukaryota; kingdom Metazoa; phylum Chordata; class Amphibia; order Anura; family Bufonidae; genus Bufotes; species Bufotes viridis. Next base: position 3,950,783 of record CM065591.1, on the reverse strand, counting down.
TAACTGCTGCCATCACTCCTCCTCATACACGTGTATCACTTAATACCGCCATCCCCTCCTCATACCACGTGTATTACTGTAATACCGCCATCACTCCTCCTCATACCGCGTGTATTACTGTAATACCGCCATCACTCCTCCTCATACTGCGTGTATTGCTGTAATACCGCCATCACTCCTCCTCATACCGCGTGTATTACTGTAATACCGCCATCACTCCCTCCTCATACTGCGTGTATTACTGTAATACCGCCATCACTCCCTCCTCATACCACGTGTATTACTGTAATACCGCCATCACTCCTCCTCATACTACGTGTATTACTGTAATACCGCCATCACTCCTCCTCATACCACGTGTATTACTGTAATACCGCCATCACTCCTCCTCATACCACGTGTATTACTGTAATACCGCCATCACTCCTCCTCATACTGCGTGTATTACTGTAATACCGCCATCACTCCTCCTCATACCGCGTGTATTACTGTAATACCGCCATCACTCCTCCTCATACCACGTGTATTACTGTAATACCGCCATCACTCCTCCTCATACCACGTGTATTACTGTAATACCGCCATCACTCCTCCTCATACCACGTGTATTACTGTAATACCGCCATCACTCCTCCTCATACCACGTGTATTGCTGTAATACCGCCATCACTCCTCCTCATACCACGTGTATTACTGTAATACCGCCATCACTCCTCCTCATACCACGTGTATTACTGTAATACCGCCATCACTCCTCCTCATACCACGTGTATTACTGTACTACCGCCATCACTCCTCCTCATACTGCGTGTATTGCTGTAATACCGCCATCACTCCTCCTCATTCCACGTGTATTACTGTAATACCGCCATCACTCCTCCTCATACCACGTGTATGACTGTACTACCGCCATCACTCCTCCTCATACCACGTGTATTACTGTAATACCGCCATCACTCCTCCTCATACCACGTGTATTACTGTAATACCGCCATCACTCCTCCTCATACCACGTGTATTACTGTAATACCGCCATCACTCCTCCTCATACCACGTGTATTACTGTAATACCGCCATCACTCCTCCTCATACCACGTGTATTACTGTAATACCGCCATCTCTCCTCCTCATACTCAGTGTATTATTGTACTACCGCCATCACTCCTCCTCATAATGTATGTATTACTGTACTACCGCCATCTCTCCTCCTCATACTGTATGTATTATTGTACTACCGCCATCACTCCTCCTCATACTGTGTGTATTGCTGTAATACCGCCATCACTCCTCCTCATACTGCGTGTATTACTGTACTACCGCCATCACTCCTCCTCATACTACGTGTATTGCTGTACTACCGCCATCACTCCTCCTCATACTGCGTGTATTACTGTACTACCGCCATCACTTCTCCTCATACTGCGTGTATTGCTGTAATACCGCCATCACTCCTCCTCATACTGCGTGTATTACTGTACTACCGCCATCACTCCTCCTCATACTGCGTGTATTACTGTACTACCGCCATCACTCCTCCTCATACTGTGTGTATTGCTGTAATACCGCCATCACTCCTCCTCATACTGCGTGTATTGCTGTACTACCGCCATCACTCCTCCTCATACTGTGTGTATTGCTGTACTACCGCCATCACTCCTCCTCATACTGCGTGTATTGCTGTACTCCCGCCATCACTCCTCCTCATACTGCGTGTATTGCTGTACTACCGCCATCACTCCTCCTCATACTGCGTGTATTGCTGTACTACCGCCATCACTCCTCCTCATACTGCGTGTATTGCTGTACTACCGCCATCACTCCTCCTCATACTGTGTGTATTGCTGTACTACCGCCATCACTTCTCCTCATACTGTGTGTATTGCTGTAATACCGCCATCACTCCTCCTCATACTGCGTGTATTGCTGTACTACCGCCATCACTCCTCCTCATACTGCGTGTATTGCTGTACTACCGCCATCACTCCTCCTCATACTGTGTGTATTGCTGTAATACCGCCATCACACCTCCTCATACTGTGTGTATTGCTGTACTACCGCCATCACTCCTCCTCATACTGCGTGTATTGCTGTACTACCGCCATCACTTCTCCTCATACTGTGTGTATTGCTGTAATACCGCCATCACACCTCCTCATACTGTGTGTATTGCTGTACTACCGCCATCACTCCTCCTCATACTGCGTGTATTGCTGTACTACCGCCATCACTTCTCCTCATACTGTGTGTATTGCTGTAATACCGCCATCACACCTCCGCATACTGTGTGTATTGCTGTACTACCGCCATCACTCCTCCTCATACCACGTGTATTACTGTAATACCGCCATCACTCCTCCTCATACCACGTGTATTACTGTAATACCGCCATCACTCCTCCTCATACTGCGTGTATTGCTGTACTACCGCCATCACTCCTCCTCATACCACGTGTATTACTGTAATACCGCCATCACTCCTCCTCATACCACGTGTATTACTGTAATACCGCCATCACTCCTCCTCATACTGCGTGTATTGCTGTAATACCGCCATCACTCCTCCTCATACCGCGTGTATTGCTGTAATACCGCCATCACTCCTCCTCATACCACGTGTATTGCTGTAATACCGCCATCACTCCTCCTCATACTGCGTGTATTGCTGTAATACCGCCATCACTCCTCCTCATACTGCGTGTATTACTGTAATACCGCCATCACTCCTCCTCATACTGCGTGTATTACTGTAATACCGCCATCACTCCTCCTCATACCACGTGTATTACTGTAATACCGCCATCACTCCTCCTCATACTGTGTGTATTATTGTACTACCGCCATCACTCCTCCTCATACTGTGTGTATTACTGTAATACCGCCATCACTCCTCCTCATACTGTGTGTATTGCTGTACTACCACCATCACTCCTCCTCATACTGTGTGTATTGCTGTAATACCGCCATCACTCCTCCTCATACTGCGTGTATTGCTGTACTACCGCCATCACTCCTCCTCATACTGTGTGTATTATTGTACTACCGCCATCACTCCTCCTCATACTGTGTGTATTGCTGTACTACCGCCATCACTCCTCCTCATACTGTGTGTATTACTGTAATACCGCCATCACTCCTCCTCATACTGTGTGTATTACTGTACTACCGCCATCACTCCTCCTCATACTGTGTGTATTGCTGTACTACCGCCATCACTCCTCCTCATACTGCGTGTATTGCTGTACTACCGCCATCACTCCTCCTCATACTGCGTGTATTGCTGTACTACCGCCATCACTCCTCCTCATACTGTGTGTATTACTGTACTACCGCCATCACTCCTCCTCATACTGTGTGTATTACTGTACTACCGCCATCACGCCTCCTCATACTGCGTGTATTGCTGTAATACCGCCATCACTCCTCCTCATACTGCGTGTATTGCTGTACTACCGCCATCACTCCTCCTCATACTGTGTGTATTGCTGTACTACCGCCATCACGCCTCCTCATACTGCGTGTATTGCTGTAATACCGCCATTATTCAGACTGTTTCTGGGCGGCAGATCCCTGTTCACACAGCTCATTCTGCTTCCCCAATGATCCTGTCACCCTATGAAGGAGCATCTTGCGAGTTGTTGGCGGTACATTTACACTGCCAGATTATGGAGAATCAGCTTCTGATCAGCCTGACGGTTGCGCCGGGTCCTGACATTTCCTGTAACTCACTTGTCGACACTTTGCTGCGGTACCTTTTTATCTGTGACCCGGCTGACGGGGCCTGAGCCGTTGCCGGGTAGATCTGGGGCTCGGCTTGTCCCTCTGCTGGACTGTGGTGTTTGGAGACCCCTCCAGCTCTGGGGTGCGCCTCGTCTTCTCCAGATTTATAGGTTGGACCTTTGGTTCTACGCTCGTTACGCTGCAGCCCTGTGTCCACGCGCCGTCCTTACCTGGACCTGCAGTTCTTGAATGTTCCTCAGTCGGATGCCTCCTCTCCTGATCGGTCCCATCCTCCATCTTCCTCTTCTCTCTCACCCCTTTGTGACAGAACCATCTGTCTGATTATTCTTTTTTAATGCTTGTTTCCCTGCTGTATTCGTCTGTTTGCATTCCGTTCGTATGTCGACCACGAGGCAGCGGCCATTTTAAACTATCCGAAAGCCCAGCGGTGTTCGGCTCTATTTTCATGGAACTAAAAACGGACACTTTTTCTGCCGAACACCTGTTATTGCCTGTGTGACGAGACCAATCTCGCCACATTGCATTGGAGAAACCTGGTTGCTCGCCTGCTGCCTTTGGACTATGGCCCCCTGTTAAAAGACATCTTTTTTACCTGCAGAAAAGCTTAATTCGTGCTTTTCTGCCTGGGGTTCGGTAGTTTTGGTTGAATGTGTTATACCCCAGATAGGAATCCCATGGAGCCCATTCGTATGAAACTGACTGTAAAGACTTTGGCTCCATGGCGATTAAACTGTATTCGTGTGGTCTGAGCGCCATTCACTTAATAATGTGCGCTCAGACCTGAGCTATCTGGGGATATGTTAAATGTATAGTTTTAATGTAATGTGTCTTACCTGGTGTATTTTAACAGTAATGCTTGTTCTGTGTCCCCATGTGCATAATGGAGTCTTGTCTCTGAAATGTCTGTGTGTATTGTAAAGGGTGGGACATTGTGTATTGAATAGTGATGTCTGTCCTATTGTCCCCACATGTGTATTGGCGATTTCCCTTTGTCCTGAGAGATAATTGAATGACTCCTCAATTGTCTCCAGGACAGAAGACATTGTGTATTCGTCTGCCTGTGATGATTGCATTACCCATGTAGGGTGATGGTATCACAGGCAGAGGGGAGGGATATGCTGGGGGTGTCTGTATTGTCCCAATGTGTGTGATTGGCTGCTGTATCCCGTGTCGCAGTCTTCCTTCTGGTCCTCTAGGGAGTGTCCACCAGGTGGGAGACCTGGATAAATACCAGGCAGGTAGCCGTTAATAAATGTGAGAATTCCTGTTTACCATCAATACGGAGCCTCGTCTCGTTCTTGGGGGATTCACTGTATGCTGTTAGAGACTGATTGCCAGGAGTGTAAGCTGATTGTCTGCTTTTCCTGTTCGTCTGCTAGCAGCTATTTGGGAGGTTCCAGTACGGGAGTTGGAGTGCTATTTTGTATCCAGTTCGGGAGTTTGGTGTTCTGCAGTAGCTGTGCCTATATCTCTGTAAAGGGGCCGATCGCCTAAACGGTTTTTACCCCTTGTCTGCAGCAACGGTCCGTTACAATTGGTGGCGAGCAGCGGGATCTTTCCTACAGCCAGAAGGACAGCTACAGGAGACACCATTTCCTTGGATTTACAAGTGGGGGCAACGCATGTCCCAGTACAGCGATCCTAAAAGCACCAGAATGGAACCAGCAGTGTCATACGAGGAGGAGGACCTGGATGGCCGGGATGCATTAGGAAAGGCATCTGGTACCAGGCCCTGGACAATGTACAATACCAGCGGGGTGAGAGTCTCCCCAGTGAAGAGCAGCGGTGGCAGAAGCAAGTGGCCCTGCGGATGCCCTTTCTGGGAGAGCAGCCCCTGGATGAATGGGTGAAGGAACTAGAGCACCGGGTATGGCAGGAGCTATGGCTGGAGAATGCCTACCAGGCGCTCTGGTGGTATATGGCACAGTATATACCCTGGACAGCCGAGCATGACAAGCCAGAGGGAGAGGAGTTTGATGGTTCTGGCTTGTTATGGGAGTCCTTTGCAGAGCCTGACTTCGGGAGTCCTGCGCAGAACAGACTTCAGGACATTTTCTACGAGAGGAGGCTAGGCATGACGGGGATGACCCCCATGAGGTAGAGCAAGACCTGGCTCACCTAGCAACCCTGGAGTGGGAACTGGAGCAGGACTACCGAGATCTCTTCCACTCCATTGGGAAGGCTCAGCAGGACAGCAAGGTGACAGATCCAGTTCCAGACCCATTCCGCTGGGAAGATATTATTGAAATTTACTGGGAGGAACCCCAGGCGGCAGGTGGAGATGGGACCGAGGTCTCTCCACCGGTATTGCAGGAATTGGGAGCCTGAGCTCCATTCCCCAGCGGGAGATATTGCAGGGAATTGGGAGCCTGAGCTCCATTCCCCAGCGGGAGATATTACAGGGAATTGGGAGCCTGAGCTCCATTCCCCAGCGGCAGGCTGAGCTACAGGGGGCAGAGGTAGTTGTTCCTGCCCCACAGCAGCAACGTGATTTTCGGGAATTGGGAGCCCGGTCTCCATTCCCCAGCGGCAGTATTATTTGTTGGGAATTGGGAGCCCGGTCTCCAGTCCCCAGCGGCAGAGTAACCAGCAGGGAATAGAGAGCCCAGTCTCCTTTCTCCAGCAGCAGGACTCTGTATTGGGAGGAGAGACAGTCGGTCTCCCTCCACTGAGGAGGAAGGTATGTATGGGAGAGGAGCTTACTACCACCTCTCCCCAGCGGCGGATCATTAATGGGCAGGGAATAGAGAGCTCAGTCTCCTTTCCCCAGCAGCAGAGCTGTGTAACCCAAGGGGAGACAGTCGGTCTCCAGCAGCAGAGCTGTGTAACCAAAGGGAGACAGTCGGTCTCCAGCAGCAGGACTGTATATCTAAAGGGGAGACAGTCGGTCTCCCCTCCAACAACCAGGCTTCAACCAGGCTACCCTCCCAGTAGCGCTGGCAACAGGGCAGAGTGACGCGGGTCTCTGCCCATGCAGCACCCCACCAAGTCAGCGTACCCGTACCCAGCACAGCCGTGGTGAGGCACCTGGACATGGACAAGCTTCTCCTCTACCCAGTTGCAGTAACTATTTATTGTGGGTGGGCTGTGCTGTTGATTGTGTTTTGTGGGTGGGCTGCTGGACTAACAAGGGCACTGACCGGCAGGAGGTCAGATACCCTGTTAGTCTGTTTGGAAAAAGGGAGAGATGTGCGAGACCAATCTCGCCACATTGCATTGGAGAAACCTGGTTGCTCGCCTGCTGCCTTTGGACTATGGCCCCCTGTTAAAAGACATCTTTTTACCTGCAGAAAAGCTTAATTCGTGCTTTTCTGCCTGGGGTTCGGTAGTTTTGGTTGAATGTGTTATACCCCAGATAGGAATCCCATGGAGCCCATTCGTATGAAACTGACTGTAAAGACTTTGGCTCCATGGCGATTAAACTGTATTCGTGTGGTCTGAGCGCCATTCACTTAATAATGTGCGCTCAGACCTGAGCTATCTGGGGATATGTTAAATGTATAGTTTTAATGTAATGTGTCTTACCTGGTGTATTTTAACAGTAATGCTTGTTCTGTGTCCCCATGTGCATAATGGAGTCTTGTCTCTGAAATGTCTGTGTGTATTGTAAAGGGTGGGACATTGTGTATTGAATAGTGATGTCTGTCCTATTGTCCCCACATGTGTATTGGCGATTTCCCTTTGTCCTGAGAGATAATTGAATGACTCCTCAATTGTCTCCAGGACAGAAGACATTAGTGTATTCGTCTGCCTGTGATGATTGCATTACCCATGTAGGGTGATTGTATCACAGGCAGAGGGGAGGGATATGCTGGGGGTGTCTGTATTGTCCCAATGTGTGTGATTGGCTGCTGTATCCCGTGTCGCAGTCTTCCTTCTGGTCCTCTAGGGGAGTGTCCACCAGGTGGGAGCTCTGGATAAATACCGGGCAGGTAGCCCTTAATAAAATAGAGAATTCCTGTTTACCCTCAATACGGAGCCTCGTCTCGTTCTTGGGGGGATTCACTGTATGCTGTTAGAGACTGATTGCCAGGAGTGTAAGCTGATTGTCTGCTTTTCCTGTTCGTCTGCTAGCAGCTATTTGGGAGGTTCCAGTACGGGAGTTGGAGTGCTATTTTGTATCCAGTTCGGGAGTTTGGTGTTCTGCAGTAGCTGGGCCTATATCTCTGTAAAGGGGGCCGATCGCCTAAACGGTTTTTACCCCTTGTCTGCAGCAACGGTCCGTTACAGCCTGGATTCCTAACTTTTATGTTGTTGATTGTATCACAGACAATGTCATTGTGTTGTTGATTGGATCACAGACAATGTCATTGTGTTGTTGATTGGATCACAGACAATGTCATTGTGTTGTTGATTGTATCACAGACAATGTCATTGTGTTGTTGATTGGATCACGGACAATGTCATTGTGTTGTTGATTGGATCACGGACAATGTCATTGTGTTGTTGATTGGATCACAGGCAATGTCATTGTGTTGTTGATTGGATCACGGACAATGTCATTGTGTTGTTGATTGTATCACGGACAATGTCATTGTGTTGTTGATTGTATCACGGACAATGTCATTGTGTTGTTGATTGTATCACGGACAATGTCATTGTGTTGTTGATTGTATCACGGACAATGTCATTGTGTTGTTGATTGTATCACGGACAATGTCATTGTGTTGTTGATTGTATCACAGACAATGTCACTGTGTTGTTGATTGTATCACAGACAATGTCACTGTGTTGTTGTTTGTATCACGGACAATGTCATTGTGTTGTTGATTGGATCACGGACAATGTCATTGTGTTGTTGATTGTATCACGGACAATGTCATTGTGTTGTTGATTGTATCACAGACAATGTCATTGTGTTGTTGATTGGATCACGGACAATGTCATTGTGTTGTTGATTGTATCACGGACAATGTCATTGTGTTGTTGATTGGATCACAGACAATGTCATTGTGTTGTTGATTGTATCACAGACAATGTCATTGTGTTGTTGATTGTATCACAGGCAATGTCACTGTGTTGTTGATTGTATCACAGACAATGTCATTGTGTTGTTGATTGTATCACAGACAATGTCATTGTGTTGTTGATTGTATCACAGACAATGTCATTGTGTTGTTGATTGTATCACAGGCAATGTCATTGTGTTGTTGATTGGATCACGGACAATGTCATTGTGTTGTTGATTGTATCACGGGCAATGTCATTGTGTTGTTGATTGTATCACGGACAATGTCACTGTGTTGTTGATTGTATCACGGGCAATGTCATTGTGTTGTTGATTGTATCACGGACAATGTCACTGTGTTGTTGATTGTATCACGGGCAATGTCATTGTGTTGTTGATTGTATCACGGACAATGTCACTGTGTTGTTGATTGTATCACGGACAATGTCATTGTGTTGTTGATTGTATCACGGACAATGTCACTGTGTTGTTGATTGTATCACGGGCAATGCTCATTGTGGTTATTAAATGTACATTGACGAATGGGTTCTGTTTAAAATGTGACACTGTAAATGATTGGCTGCTATGTTTATACCACGTGGGTGGTAACCTTGTTGGGAAATGTGTATAAAAGGAAATGCTTGTGTGGTCATTAAATGAGTTCTTATTTGACCCTCAATGCGGAGCTTCTGTCTCGTTATTGGGGGATTTATTATTGGCGTTTAGAGACTGCTGAATGGAAATGGAAGCCGCTTGGTGAGTGTGATCGTTCGGCGGCTTGCAGCAGTTCGTGGATTACCGTTCGTGTGTTTGGAGCCGTTCGTGAGATTGCCGCTTCCCTGCATTTGGTTCGTGCCATCCAGTTTATGCGAACGGAGGTTATGTGTACAGCAGCCGGGGAAGGTCTACTAAACGGCGGTTTGGTTTAAAGACACAGGAGGTGTCTTAACAATTGGTGGCAGCAGTGGGATGAATCCCACAGCATTGGAGGTCAGCTACAAACCATGCAGTACGAGGAATTAAGGCGTGCTACCCTTAAAGACATATTGGAACGCCGAGGGCGTGCAGCAAGCAATTTAAAGAAACGGGAGATTATTGCTTTACTGCTGGAGATGGATGCAGCACCGGGAATGGAGAGAGTCAATGTGGCCAGTCCCTTGGATTTAACACCCGAGGAAATACAATTTAACCGGGCAGTGCAAATAAGGCTGGCACATTTTGGCCCCAACCCCTCAACCGACATCGTGGAGCGTGTACAGGCAGCAGTAGCAGCACACCAGGCGAGAGAAAGAGGAGCTGCAGCAGCAGAGGTACCCAATAACAATTTTGCCAGGAAAAGGTACCCTTTGCTGCATTTAAAAACTTTGTTGAAGCAGAGGGGAGATTGATGGGTTCCTGGCGGATTTTGAGAGGCAGTGTGCCCTACACCAGGTACCCGTAGATGAGTGGGTTACCATCCTCTCTGGGAAGTTATCCGGCCGGGCTAGTGAAGCATTTCGGGCCATCCCAGAGGAGGAGATCACCAGCTACCAGGCTGTGAAGGATGCCCTCCTAGCCAGGTATGCAGTGACCCCAGAGGCTTACAGAAGGCGGTTTAGGGAAACCAACAAGCAGGTTGGTGACTCTTATGTGGAGTGGGCCTGCAGAGTTCACCGTACCGCAGCCCACTGGATGGCAGGATGCCAAGCGGTAACTGGGGAGGAGGTGCTCCAAGTGTTCCTGCTGGAGCATTGCTTTGATAGACTACCTGCTGGGGTCCGGGAGTGGGTCAGAGACAGGAAACCCTCTACCCTACCCGAGGCTGCTCGTCTGGCAGATGAGTACACGGATGCCCGTAAGTTAGATGGTACAGCTGAAAAGTCCCTGCCAGACTGGAGTATCGACCAGCTGTAGCACCCACTCCTCCAGCCTACCAACCCCCAGTACATCGCACTCCAGCCCCATCCCCACCAGCTAACAAATATGTGCACCCCTCCCGGTTCAATGCCAGGGAATGTCCCCAGCCTCTCCGGTGTTATTTGTGCAACCAGTTGGGGCACAAGCGCCCAGAGTGCCCCCTGAACAGTGCCAACCAAGCCCAGTCTTGGAGAAACCAGCCAATGGCAATCAGCGGCCCCCTCAGCCTGCTGCGCACTGCATAGAGCAGGAGGAGTTTTGGGGCATCTTACACGAGGCCGACCCAGTGCAAGCAGCTCACCAGGATAACCGCCAGCAACATCGGCAGACTGTGAAGCTGAATGGCAGGGTGGTAAATGGGCTGAGAGACTCAGGAGCCACGATGACACTGCTCCAAAAGAACTTGGTCTCAGAGCATCAGCACACTGGGGACACTGTGGCAGTAAGGGTAGCAGGGGTGCCGTGTTTCGTTTACCTGTTGCCCGGGTGCATTTGGATTGGGGAGTGGGCGCTAGACATGTGGATGTGGGGGTGATGAAAGACTTGCCGGCAGATGTCCTTCTGGGAAACGATTTGGCCCCTCTGGTTTCCGCCTATGCCCCGATGAGCCCTGCAGAGGTGAACCCTGTGACCACCCGTGCCCAGACCCGTGCTGCCGGAACCAGCCCACCTGCTGATGAGACCCAGGTAAGGTTTACTGCCCCGACTGTTACCCCAGATCAGGTCCCCTTAAGCTGGGCCTCCCCAGAGGAGTTTGGGAGGGAAACCCGGGCGGATCCCAACCTCCAAAAGTACAGAGCCAGGGCCGATGCTGGGGAGGAAGGGGTAGATGGGGAGCGGTATGAGTGGGTGGGGACAGGTTATATAGGATCCCTAAGCCCTCCCGGAAGAGTGTTGCCTCTCCGCCAAATCGCCAGTTAGTGGTACCCGCAAAGTACCGGCTGGAGATTATGCGGATAGAGGCATGATGTTCCGCTAGCTGGACATCTAGGGTCCCGCCGTACAGCCTACAGAATATCACAGAATTTCTTTTGGCCAAACTTTAACCAGGCTGTGCGGATGTACTGCAGTACGTGCGACACGTGTCAACGGGTAGGTAAGCGGGGGATCACCCAAAAGCTAGGCTTCAGTCGATGCCTATTATTGGGAACCCTTTTCCCGCATAGCCGTTGACATTGTGGGTCCACTGGCCAGGGCTAGTCCATCAGGTAAGAAGTATATTCTTACCGTGGTGGACTATGCCACGCGCTATCCAGAGGCAGTAGCGCTGTCTAATATAGAGGCAGAGACGGTTGCTGATGCCCTGGTTAGGATTTTTACTAGAGGTCGGGTTCCCTCAGGAGATTCTCTCCGATCAGGGAACCCAATTCACCGCTGTGCTCACCCAGCAGCTGTGGAAGGTGTGTGGTATTAAGCCGTTACTTAGTTCACCATACCACCCACAGACTAACGGTCTCTGCGAGCGCTTTAACGGTACCCTCAAGCAGATGCTGAGGACCTTTACAGACGCTTGCAGAGACTGGGAGAGATTCCTGCCTCATCTATTGTTTTCGTATAGAGAGGTGCCCCAGGAATCTACTGGGTTCTCCCCTTTGAGCTGCTGTATGGGAGGAGGGTCCGCGGACCCCTAGATCTCATTAGAGGCCACTGGGAGGGGAGACGGAGCAGGAAGGGACCCCATTGTGCCATATGTTCTGGAACTCCGGGACCGCATGGAGAAACTATCCCTGATGGTAGGGGAATCTCCAGGCGGCCCAGGGGAGACAGAAGAGATGGTATGATCAGGAGTGCCCGACAGCGGGTCTTCCAGGTTGGGCAAAAGGTATTGGTGCTCAAACCTGTGAAGGCCAACAAGATGCAAGCATCTTGGCAGGGCTCGTACAAAGTAGTGGCGCAGATTTGCGACACTACTTACGTGATAGCCAGCTGTGCAGATGAGAGGATTCAGCGATCCTTTCATGTGAACATGCTAAAGGAGTACCAGGAGAGACCTGAGAATATTGCAGCAGTATGTGCCCCAGCTGCAGATGATTCTGAGAATTTACCCCTTCCCGATCTGTTAGAAAGGGAGCCCCAGACTGACCTTACTACCCTTGTACAGCTAGGGAACGGCTGAACCCCACGGAAAGGTACAGGCACAACAGTTGTTGTGGGAGAAGCAGGCTGACGTTCTCCCAGGAGCCAGGTTATACCACCCTAGCTGTACATAAGGTAGAGACCCCTGGACAGACCCCCTACGACAGCCCCTATCGTATCCCTGAAGCAGTCCGTGAAGGAATGCGGAAGGAGATACAGGAGATGACCCAGCTTGGGGTCATCGAGCACTCCCGACAGCCCTTGGGCCTCGCCTGTAGTCCTGGTGCCCAAGAAAGATGGGACCACTCGGTTCTGTGTGGACTACAGGCGGCTCAATGAGCGGACCACCACTGACGCCTACCCAATGCCCCGGGTAGACGAATTGCTGGATCGTATTGCCAGGGGGAGATATCTGACCACCATAGACCTGTGTAAGGGCTACTGGCAGATCCTCTGGCCGAGGATGCTATCCCCAAGTCGGCATTTGTCACCCCCATTTGGCTTGTACCAATTTAAGGTCATGCCCTTTGGGATGAAAATGCACCGGCTACCTTCCAACGGATGGTGGATAGACTCCTGGATGGCTTCCAAGAATTTGCCTGTGCATACTTGGATGACATTGCGATTTACAGTGGGTCCTGGGAGGAACACCTAGTACATGTAGGGTAGTGCTGGATAAGATTCGGGCCGCTGGCCTGACATTGAAGCCAGAGAAGTGCCATCTAGGTATGGCTGAGGTACAGTACCTGGGTCACAGAGTGGGGTGTGGGAGCCAGAGACCAGAGCCAGCCAAGGTAGAGGCGGTGGCTAACTGGCCCACACCTACCACTAAGACCCAGGTATTGGCCTTCTTGGGGACGGCAGGGTACTATAGACGTTTTGTCCCTGACTACAGCACTATTGCTAAGCCCCTGACAGACCTGACAAAGAAGAACTTGCCTAAGCAGGTCCTGTGGTCTCCAGCTTGTGAAGCTGCGTTCCAGGCATTGAAGCAGGCTCTTGTGAATGCCCTGTCTTGGCTGCCCCAGTACCTAACAAACGTTTTCTCGTCCATACAGAGCGCCTCTATGTATGGACTGGGGCTGTGCTGAGCCAAGTCGGGGAAGATGGAGGAGAGCACCCGGTCGCATATCTCAGCAGAAAGCTGTTACCCAGAGAAGTGAGCTATGCGGCAGTGGAGAAGGAGTGCTTAGCCTTGGTCTGGGCATTGAAAAAGTTAAGTCCCTATCTGTATGGGCAAGAGTTTTCCTTGTGACTGATCACAACCCCTCGTTTGGCTTAACGGGTCTCAGGAGACAATGGGAGACTATTGAGATGGAGCTTGGCATTGCAGCCCTACAATTTTATTATCAGCTACAGACCCGGTAAGCTGAACGGAAATGCAGATGGATTGTCACGGCAAACAGACATCGCTACCACCTCTTAGTCCGGGCATCCCCAAGTTGACCCGCCACAGGGTCAATGCCGGGTCTGCCGGAGTGTCCCACAAGGAGGGAGCCGTGTGACAGAACCATCTGTCTGATTATTCTTTTAATGCTTGTTTCCCTGCTGTATTCGTCTGTTTGCATTCCGCTCAGTATGTCGACCACGAGGCAGCGGCCATTTTAAACTATCCGAAAGCCCAGCGGTGTTCGGCTCTATTTTCATGGAACTAAAAACGGACACTTTTTCTGCCGAACACCTGTTATTGCCTGGATTCCTAACTTTTATGTTGTTGATTGTATCACAGACAATGTCATTGTGTTGTTGATTGTATCACAGACAATGTCATTGTGTTGTTGATTGTATCACAGACAATGTCATTGTGTTGTTGATTGGATCACGGACAATGTCATTGTGTTGTTGATTGTATCACGGACAATGTCATTGTGTTGTTGATTGGATCACGGACAATGTCATTGTGTTGTTGATTGTATCACAGACAATGTCATTGTGTTGTTGATTGTATCACGGGCAATGTCATTGTGTTGTTGATTGGATCACGGGCAATGCTCATTGTGGTTATTAAATGTACATTGACGAATGGGTTCTGTTTAAAATGTGACACTGTAAATGATTGGCTGCTATGTTTATACCACGTGGGTGGTAACCTTGTTGTAAAATGTGTATAAAAGGAAATGCTTGTGTGGTCATTAAATGAGTTCTTATTTGACCCTCAATGCGGAGCTTCTGTCTCGTTATTGGGGATTTATTATTGGCGTTAGAGACTGCTGAATGGAAATGGAAGCCGCTTGGTGAGTGTGATCGTTCGGCGGCTTGCAGCAGTTCGTGGATTACCGTTCGTGTGTTTGGAGCCGTTCGTGAGATTGCCGCTTCCCCTGCATTTGGTTCGTGCCATCCAGTTTATGCGAACGGAGGTTATGTGTACAGCAGCCGGGGAAGGTCTACTAAACGGCGGTTTGGTTTAAAGACACAGGAGGTGTCTTAACACCCTTCTTTTTCAATTTTTACCCTTTTTTTATTTCTATTGTTATGTTTTTTGAAACCAATAAAAACATTATTGAAAAAAAAGAAACTGTCATCATGTCAAACCCCTTTAAGACTTTAAAGGAGTTCTCCAGGAATGAATTAACCCAGAACTAGAATGCGAGGATGACTCCATTGACAGAGCTGCCGAGGAGGGGGCGTGGCCTCACTACACTGCCCCACAGTAGATGGTAATGAGGTGATCCTACCTATGATTTGTCATCATGGCTGAGCAGCCTGACAGGAGCACCCACCATGTGTAGTATATGTAGGGGCAGACTGTAGTCCTGCGCACCTTCTAGGACAGGTCGCTAGGAGAACCCCTTTAAAGTTGATCATACGGGATGAAGGTTTGTTGGCTGAACTTTACCAACTCACGACCGTGCTAGCCGACCCATGACAGACCATTATCGTTCCAAAAGAAGTCGGCCACGCCTAATATTTTCATTCGATAGTCTGAAGAAAGATGTATAGTTTAAAGGGTAAATTATATTGATGACGTTGTATCTGGTGGGGATCTGACACCCGGGACCCCCACAGATCAGCAGTTAGGAGACGCCGGCGCTCCGTGACCTCTGCAGTGTCTTCCTCGGCCATCGAACATATGCCCTAGCTACAGCTCAGCCACCTAGAAGTGAATGGGGATGAGCTGCAGTACCAGACCCGGCCACTATACTATGTACGGCGCTGTGCTCGGAGAGCTGCTCGGAGGGCACATGACTCAACACAGGTCCTATAAGGGGCAGCCTGCTAGAGCAGGTGATTGGTGGGGGTGTTGGGATCCGGGCCCTTGCCAAGGTGATCGGACCTGTCATTATCATTTTCTGGATAACTCCTGTTACGGTATAACCCGGTATAGCGAGGGTTAATACCGTTCGGGCGATTCCCCTGGAGAAGAGCACAGCAACCCACAACCGCTGGAATCCACCGAACTGGAACCATATGAAGTCCTCCTTTCCTGGAACAGGCAAGAGAACGTTCTGACGTAGCAATTCCCCCCAAGTACGAGACGAGGCTCCGTATTGATGGTTAAACAGGAATTCTAACTTTATTGAGGGCTACCTGCCCGGTATTTATGCAGGTCTCCCACCCGGTGGACACTCCCCTAGGGGACCAGAAGGAAGACTGCGACACGGGATACAGCAGCCAATCACACACAATGGGACAATACAGACACCCCCAGCATATCCCTCCCCTCTGCCTGTGATACAATCACCCTACATGGGTAATGTAATCATCACAGGCAGGAGAATACACAATGTCTTCTGTCCTGGAGACAACCGAGGACTCATTCAATTATCTCTCAGGACAAAGGGAAATCGCCAATACACACGTGGGGACAATAGGACAGACATCATTATTCAATACACAATGTCCCACCCTTTACAGTACACAGACATTTAACATATTCCCAGATGGCTTGGATCTGAGCGCTCAATATATCCAAGGATAGAGGCAGACTCCATTGAGCACATGGCTGCAAAAGGACATAAAATTACACAATGTTACAATTACTACATAAAACATATACATGCAACATATCCCCAGATAGCTTAGGTCTGAGCGCACATTATTGAATGGCGCTCAGACCACACATGTCCAGTTCAATTGCCATGGAGCTAAAGTCTTTCCCATAGTCTTTCATTATACGAATGGGCTCCATAGCAGAGCTATCTGGGGCATCACCGCTCAAACAGGACAAGCATACATGGGGCCATAGTCGCAGGGCAGGAGGCGAGCAAGCAGTCCCCTCCAAAACCCAGTGGCGCGGTTGGTTTCGCCACAACTCCTTTAAAGATCGTGCGTAAATAAAGAGAAGAAGATTCCCAGGAAGATCTTTCATCCATCACCCGGTTTCATGGAACATGTGTGTGCAGAGTGGACAACTGAGTCTTCGAAAAGATCGACCACCTGAGGATCAGCCATCTCCTAATGTGTATGGGCGGCTTCAGGCCGGGCAGAGAGGTTTGGGTGACTGTGGGACCTGGACAGTCAGCGCAGCCTGAAAGTTTGGAATTCTATTTCTGCATAAATTTGACACAAAACTCCATCAGATTGTCACACAAATCCTAAAAGTAGATAAAGAACCAAAGCAAATGAGGAAAATGATCCAACATCACACGTCTGTGAGTGGTAAAAGTATGTGAACCTTTAGGATTTGATGATCATTTAAAGGGGTTGTCTCATCTGAGAGAATGGGGGCGTATCGCTAAGTTATGCCCCACTGTCTGAGAGGAGACAACACCTTTAAAGGTGAAATGAGAGTTGGGTCTTTTCAATCAATGTCACTGTCTCACTTGACTTATACTGTGCATCCTGTCTGGTATCTGACCCCGGCTCGTCTTTAGACCACTCTCTGTCTCACTTGATTTATACTGTGCATCCTGTCTGGTGTCGGACCCCGGCTTGTCTTTTGACCGCTCTCTGTCTCACTTGATATGTACTGTGCATCTCATCTGGTATCTGACCCCAGCTTGTCTTTTAACCACTCTCTGTCTCACTTGATATGTACTGTGCATCCTGTCTGGCATCTGACCCCGGCTTGTCTTTTGAGCACTCCCTGTCTCACTTGATATGTACTGTGCATCCTGTCTGGCATCTGACCCCGGCTTGTCTTTTGAGCACTCCCTGTCTCACTTGATATGTACTGTGCATCCTATCTGGTGTCTGACCCCGGCTTGTCTTTTGACCATTCTCTGTCTCACTTGATTTATACTGTGCATCCTGTCTGGTGTCGGACCCTGGCTTGTCTTTTGACCATTCTCTGTCTCACTTGATATGTACTGTGCATCCCATCTGGTATTTGACCCCGACTTGTCTTTTGAGCACTCCCTGTCTCACTTGATTTATACTGTACATCCCACCTGGTATCTAACCCTAACTTGTCTTTTGACCACTCTCTGTCTCACTTGATATGTACTGTGCATCTCATCTGGTATCTGACCCCAGCTTGTCTTTTGACCACTCTCTGTCTCACTTGATATGTACTGTGCATCCTGTCTGGTATCTGACCCCGGCTTGTCTTTTGAGCACTCCCTGTCTCACTTGATATGTACTGTGCATCCCATCTATCTGACCCCGGCTTGTCTTTTGACTACTCTCTGTCTCTCATTTTGGTACTGCGTTCTCTGCCTGGTTCTGACTTTTCAAATGACTATCCCTTTGTGTTGTTTTGTCTTAGAGTTTGTCTCTTCACCTTAGTACTGTAGGGAGTGTCGACCAGTTCTGGTCTTGCTACCCAAGGCTTGAACTGCAAGTAGCTAGGTAAAGTGGGCTGAGTTCTAGGTCAGAGATCACTGTCCATGTCTGTCCCTACCTACAGGTGTTAGAATGAGATGACAATCAGGTCTAAGAGGATGACCTTTTTATGTGAAGAGCCAGGATCTATCAAAATCTGATGTTCACATCGTTTATGAAAGCGTATCATGGCAGGAACAAAGGAGATCCCCAAGGGTCTCCGAAGAAGAGTTGTTGATGCTCATCAGGCTGGAAAATGGTATAAAACCATCTGTAACGAGACTCCACCAATACACAGTCAGATTGTGTACAAATGGAGGAATTCAAGACCATTATTACCCTTCACAGGAGCAGTCAACCAACACAGACCATGCCGACAGTGTGTGTAATAGTCTGCAAGGTCACCTGTGAATAACTAAAGGACTTTCTCACACGAGCTAATGTTAAGGAGTCCACGGACCATGTGTATAGTGATACTGTATATACTGTATATAGTGACACTGTATATGGTCATACTGTATGTACTGTATATAATGACACTGTATGTAGTGTATATGGTGATACTGTTTGTACAGTATATAATGGTACTTTATATAGAGATACTGTATGCACTGTATATGGTGATAATGTATGTACTGCATATAGAGATGCTGTATGTATTGTGTATAGTGATACTGTATATAGTGACCATGTATGTACTGTGTATAGTGACCATGTATGTACTGTGTATAGTGACCACTGTATGTACTGTGTATAGTGACACTGTATGTACTGTGTATAGTGACCACTGTATGTGCTGTGTATAGTGACACTGTATGTACTGTGTATAGTGACACTGTATGTACTGTGTATAGTGACCCTGTATGTGCTATGTATAGTGACACTGTATGTACTGTGTATAGTGATACTGTATGTACTGTGTATAGTGACCACGTATGTACTGTATATAGTGACCCTGTATGTACTGTGTATAGTGACCCTGTATGTACTGTGTATAGTGACATGTATGTACTGTGTATACTGACCATGTATGTGCTGTGTATAGTGACCACGTATGTACTGTGTATAGTGACCATGTATGTACTGTGTATAGTGACACTGTATGTGCTGTGTATAGTGACACTGTATGTACTGTGTATAGTGACCATGAATGTACTGTGTATAGTGAACATGTATGTACTGTATATAGTGACCATGTATGTACTGTATATAGTGATACTGTATGTACTGTGTATAGTGACCATGTATGTACTGTGTATAGTGACCAAGTATGTGCTGTGTATAGTGATACTGTATGTACTGTGTATAGTGAATATGTATGTGCTGTGTATAGTGACCATGCATGTACTGTGTATAGTGACCATGTATGCACTGTGTATAGTGACCATGTATGTGCTGTGTATAGTGACCATGTATGTGCTGTGTATAGTGACCATGTATGTGCTGTGTATAGTGACCATGTATGTACTGTGTATAGTGACCATGTATGTACTGTATATAGTGATACTGTATGTACTGTATATAGTGACCATGTATGTACTGTGTATAGTGACCATGTATGTACTGTGTATAGTGACCATGTATGTACTGTGTATAGTGACACATGTATGTACTGTGTATAGTGACACATGTATGTACTGTGTATAGTGACCATGTATGTACTGTGTATAGTGACCATGTATGTACTGTGTATAGTGACCATGTATGTACTGTGTATAGTGACCATGTATGTACTGTGTATAGTGACCATGTATGTGCTGTGTATAGTGACCATGTATGTACTGTGTATAGTGACCATGTATGTACTGTGTATAGTGACCATGTATGTACTGTGTATAGTGACCATGTATGTACTGTGTATAGTGACCACTGTATGTACTGTGTATAGTGACCATGTATGTACTGTGTATAGTGACCATGTATGTACTGTGTATAGTGACCACTGTATGTACTGTGTATAGTGACCATGTATGTACTGTATATAGTGACCATGTATGTACTGTGTATAGTGACCATGTATGTACTGTGTATAGTGACCATGTATGTACTGTGTATAGTGACCACTGTATGTACTGTGTATAGTGACCATGTATGTACTGTGTATAGTGACCATGTATGTACTGTGTATAGTGACCATGTATGTACTGTGTATAGTGACCATGTATGTACTGTGTATAGTGACCATGTATGTACTGTGTATAGTGACCATGTATGTACTGTGTATAGTGACCATGTATGTGCTGTGTATAGTGACCATGTATGTACTGTGTATAGTGACCCATGTATGTACTGTGTATAGTGACCATGTATGTACTGTGTATAGTGACCATGTATGTACTGTGTATAGTGACCATGTATGTACTGTGTATAGTGACCATGTATGTACTGTGTATAGTGACCATGTATGTACTGTGTATAGTGACCATGTATGTACTGTGTATAGTGACCATGTATGTACTGTGTATAGTGACCATGTATGTACTGTATATAGTGACCATGTATGGACTGTGTATAGTGACCATGTATGTACTGTGTATACTGACCATGTATGTACTGTGTATAGTGACCATGTATGTACTGTGTATAGTGATACTGTATGTACTGTGTATAGTGACCATGTATGTACTGTGTATAGTGACACTGTATGTACTGTGTATAGTGACCATGTATGTACTGTGTATAGTGATACTGTATGTACTGTGTATAGTGACCCATGTATGTGCTGTGTATAGTGACCATGTATGTACTGTGTATAGTAACCATGTATGTTCTGTGTATAGTGACACTGTATGTACTGTGTATAGTGACCATGTATGTGCTGTGTATAGTGACCATGTATGTACTGTGTATAGTGACCATGTATGTACTGTGTATAGTAACCATGTATGTTCTGTGTATAGTGACACATGTATGTGCTGTGTATAGTGACCATGTATGTGCTGTGTATAGTGACCATGTATGTGCTGTGTATAGTGACCCATGTATGTTCTGTGTATAGTGACCCATGTATGTACTGTGTATAGTGACCCATGTATGTGCTGTGTATAGTGACCCATGTATGTACTGTGTATAGTGACCCATGTATGTACTGTGTATAGTGACCCATGTATGTACTGTGTATAGTGACCATGTATGTACTGTGTATAGTGACCATGTATGTACTGTGTATAGTGACCCATGTATGTACTGTGTATAGTGACACTGTATGTACTGTGTATAGTGACACTGTATGTACTGTGTATAGTGACCATGTATGTACTGTGTATAGTGACACTGTATGTACTGTGTATAGTGACCATGTATGTGCTGTGTATAGTGACACTGTATGTACTGTGTATAGTGACCCATGTATGTACTGTGTATAGTGACCCATGTATGTACTGTATATAGTGACCCATGTATGTACTGTGTATAGTGACCATGTATGTACTGTATATAGTGACCATGTATGTACTGTATATAGTGACCATGTATGTACTGTGTATAGTGACCATGTATGTACTGTGTATAGTGACCATGTATGTACTGTGTATAGTGACCATGTATGTACTGTGTATAGTGACCATGTATGTACTGTGTATAGTGACCATGTATGTACTGTGTATAGTGACCACTGTATGTACTGTGTATAGTGACCATGTATGTACTGTGTATAGTGACCATGTATGTACTGTGTATAGTGACCATGTATGTACTGTGTATAGTGACCATGTATGTACTGTGTATAGTGACCATGTATGTACTGTGTATAGTGACCATGTATGTACTGTGTATAGTGACCTATGTATGTACTGTGTATAGTGACCATGTATGTACTGTGTATAGTGACACATGTATGTACTGTGTATAGTGACCATGTATGTACTGTGTATAGTGACCATGTATGTACTGTGTATAGTGACCATGTATGTACTGTGTATAGTGACCATGTATGTACTGTGTATAGTGACCATGTATGTACTGTGTATAGTGACCATGTATGTACTGTGTATAGTGACCATGTATGTGCTGTGTATAGTGACCATGTATGTACTGTGTATAGTGACCATGTATGTACTGTGTATAGTGACCATGTATGTACTGTGTATAGTGACACATGTATGTACTGTGTATAGTGACCATGTATGTACTGTGTATAGTGACCATGTATGTACTGTGTATAGTGACCATGTATGTGCTGTGTATAGTGACCATGTATGTACTGTGTATAGTGACCATGTATGTACTGTGTATAGTGACCATGTATGTGCTGTGTATAGTGACCACTGTATGTACTGTGTATAGTGACCATGTATGTACTGTGTATAGTGACCATGTATGTACTGTGTATAGTGACCACTGTATGTACTGTGTATAGTGACCATGTATGTACTGTGTATAGTGACCATGTATGTACTGTGTATAGTGACCCATGTATGTACTGTGTATAGTGACCATGTATGTACTGTGTATAGTGACCATGTATGTACTGTGTATAGTGACCATGTATGTACTGTGTATAGTGACCATGTATGTACTGTGTATAGTGACCATGTATGTACTGTGTATAGTGACCATGTATGTACTGTGTATAGTGACCATGTATGTACTGTGTATAGTGACCATGTATGTACTGTGTATAGTGACCATGTATGTACTGTGTATAGTGACCATGTATGTACTGTGTATAGTGACCATGTATGTACTGTGTATAGTGACCATGTATGTACTGTGTATAGTGACCATGTATGTACTGTGTATAGTGACCATGTATGTACTGTGTATAGTGACCATGTATGTACTGTGTATAGTGACCATGTATGTACTGTGTATAGTGACCATGTATGTACTGTGTATAGTGACCATGTATGTACTGTGTATAGTGACCATGTATGTACTGTGTATAGTGACCATGTATGTACTGTGTATAGTGACCATGTATGTACTGTGTATAGTGACCATGTATGTACTGTGTATAGTGACCATGTATGTACTGTGTATAGTGACCATGTATGTACTGTGTATAGTGACCATGTATGTACTGTGTATAGTGACCATGTATGTACTGTGTATAGTGACCATGTATGTACTGTGTATAGTGACCATGTATGTACTGTGTATAGTGACCATGTATGTACTGTGTATAGTGACCATGTATGTACTGTGTATAGTGACCATGTATGTACTGTGTATAGTGACCATGTATGTACTGTGTATAGTGACCATGTATGTACTGTGTATAGTGACCCATGTATGTGCTGTGTATAGTGACACATGTATGTACTGTGTATAGTGACCATGTATGTACTGTGTATAGTGACCATGTATGTACTGTGTATAGTGACCATGTATGTACTGTGTATAGTGACCCATGTATGTACTGTGTATAGTGACCCTGTATGTGCTGTGTATAGTGACCATGTATGTACTGTGTATAGTGACCATGTATGTACTGTGTATAGTGACCATGTATGTACTGTGTATAGTGACCATGTATGTACTGTGTATAGTGACCATGTATGTACTGTGTATAGTGACCATGTATGTGCTGTGTATAGTGACCATGTATGTACTGTGTATAGTGACCATGTATGTACTGTGTATAGTGACCATGTATGTACTGTGTATAGTGACCATGTATGTACTGTGTATAGTGACCATGTATGTACTGTGTATAGTGACCATGTATGTACTGTGTATAGTGACACATGTATGTACTGTGTATAGTGACCATGTATGTGCTGTGTATAGTGACCATGTATGTACTGTGTATAGTGACACATGTATGTACTGTGTATAGTGACCATGTATGTACTGTGTATAGTGACCATGTATGTACTGTGTATAGTGACCATGTATGTACTGTGTATAGTGACCATGTATGTACTGTGTATAGTGACCATGTATGTACTGTGTATAGTGACCATGTATGTACTGTGTATAGTGACCATGTATGTACTGTGTATAGTGACCATGTATGTACTGTGTATAGTGACCATGTATGTACTGTGTATAGTGACCATGTATGTACTGTGTATAGTGACCATGTATGTGCTGTGTATAGTGACCATGTATGTACTGTGTATAGTGACCATGTATGTACTGTGTATAGTGACCATGTATGTACTGTGTATAGTGACCATGTATGTACTGTGTATAGTGACCATGTATGTACTGTGTATAGTGACCATGTATGTACTGTGTATAGTGACCACTGTATGTACTGTGTATAGTGACCATGTATGTACTGTGTATAGTGACCATGTATGTACTGTGTATAGTGACCATGTATGTACTGTGTATAGTGACCATGTATGTACTGTGTATAGTGACCATGTATGTGCTGTGTATAGTGACCATGTATGTACTGTGTATAGTGACCATGTATGTACTGTGTATAGTGACCATGTATGTGCTGTGTATAGTGACCATGTATGTGCTGTGTATAGTGACCATGTATGTACTGTGTATAGTGACCATGTATGTACTGTGTATAGTGACCATGTATGTACTGTGTATAGTGACCATGTATGTACTGTGTATAGTGACCATGTATGTACTGTGTATAGTGACCATGTATGTGCTGTGTATAGTGACCATGTATGTACTGTGTATAGTGACCATGTATGTACTGTGTATAGTGACCATGTATGTACTGTGTATAGTGACCATGTATGTGCTGTGTATAGTGACCCATGTATGTACTGTGTATAGTGACCCATGTATGTACTGTGTATAGTGACCCATGTATGTATTGTGTATAGTGACCATGTATGTACTGTGTATAGTGACCATGTATGTACTGTGTATAGTGACCATGTATGTGCTGTGTATAGTGACCATGTATGTACTGTGTATAGTGACCATGTATGTACTGTGTATAGTGACCATGTATGTACTGTGTATAGTGACACATGTATGTACTGTGTATAGTGACCATGTATGTACTGTGTATAGTGACCATGTATGTACTGTGTATAGTGACCACTGTATGTACTGTGTATAGTGACCATGTATGTACTGTGTATAGTGACCATGTATGTACTGTGTATAGTGACCATGTATGTACTGTGTATAGTGACCATGTATGTACTGTGTATAGTGACCATGTATGTGCTGTGTATAGTGACCATGTATGTACTGTGTATAGTGACCATGTATGTACTGTGTATAGTGACCATGTATCTACTGTGTATAGTGACCATGTATGTACTGTGTATAGTGACCCATGTATGTACTGTGTATAGTGACACATGTATGTACTGTGTATAGTGACCATGTATGTACTGTGTATAGTGACCATGTATGTACTGTGTATAGTGACCCATGTATGTGCTGTGTATAGTGACCATGTATGTACTGTGTATAGTGACCATGTATGTACTGTGTATAGTGACCATGTATGTACTGTGTATAGTGACCATGTATGTACTGTGTATAGTGATCACTGTATGTACTGTGTATAGTGACCATGTATGTACTGTGTATAGTGACCATGTATGTGCTGTGTATAGTGACACATGTATGTACTGTGTATAGTGACCATGTATGTACTGTGTATAGTGACCATGTATGTACTGTGTATAGTGACCATGTATGTACTGTGTATAGTGACCATGTATGTACTGTGTATAGTGACCATGTATGTACTGTGTATAGTGACCACTGTATGTACTGTGTATAGTGACCATGTATGTACTGTGTATAGTGACCATGTATGTACTGTGTATAGTGACCATGTATGTACTGTGTATAGTGACCATGTATGTACTGTGTATAGTGACCATGTATGTGCTGTGTATAGTGACCATGTATGTACTGTGTATAGTGACCATGTATGTACTGTGTATAGTGACCATGTATGTGCTGTGTATAGTGACCCATGTATGTACTGTGTATAGTGACCATGTATGTACTGTGTATAGTGACACCTGTATGTACTGTGTATAGTGACCATGTATGTGCTGTGTATAGTGACCATGTATGTACTGTGTATAGTGACCATGTATGTACTGTGTATAGTGATACTGTATGTGCTGTGTATAGTGACACAGTATGTACTGTGTATAGTGACCATGTATGTGCTGTGTATAGTGGATACTGTATGTGCTGTGTATAGTGACCCATGTATGTGCTGTGTATAGTGACCCATGTATAAGCGCTGTGTATAGTGACCATGTATGTGCTGTGTATAGTGACCATGTATGTACTGTGTATGGTGACCATGTATGTGCTGTGTATAGTGACCATGTATGTACTGTGTATAGTGACCATGTATGTGCTGTGTATAGTGACGTGTGCTCTATAGGCGGCTCTTTGCGGGTGCAGCACTATGGGATCCAGCACAGACCGGAGTCATCTGGAATCACAGGTTCCCGTACGGGAGGAGGATGAGATTCTTGGAGCACCCTGACCCTGTCACCAGACACCTTCTGCAGGACGTCTCCGCACCACATACATGAAGAGATAAGCAATGTTCTGCGGGAGGCCGGCAAAACATACAAGAAACACTCTACATACATCCTGCACGTAATACCCTCCCCGCATAGCACATACAATCTACATGTTACAGTACATACACCCTGTATAGTACACCCTCCCGCATAGCACATACAATCTACACGTTACAGTACATACATCCTGTATAGTACACCCTCCCCCGCATAGCACATACAATCTACACGTTACAGTACATACACCCTGTATAGTACACCCTCCCCGCATAGCACATACAATCTACATCGTTACAGTACATACACCCTGTATAGTACACCCTCCCCGCATAGCACATACAATCTACACGTTACAGTACATACACCCTGTATAGTACACCCTCCCGCATAGCACATACAATCTACACGTTACAGTACATACACCCTGTATAGTACACTCTCTCCCGCATAGCACATACAATCTACATGTTACAGTACATACACCCTGTATAGTACACCCTCCCCGCATAGCACATACAATCTACATGTTACAGTACATACACCCTGTATAGTACACCCTCCCCGCATAGCACATACAATCTACACGTTACAGTACATACACCCTGTATAGTACACCTCCCCGCATAGCACATACAATCTACACGTTACAGTACATACATCCTGTATAGTACACCCTCCCGCATAGCACATACAATCTACACGGTACAGTACATACACCCTGTATAGTACACCCTCCCCGCATAGCACATACAATCTACATGTTACAGTACATACACCCTGTATAGTACACCCTCCCCGCATAGCACATACAATCTACATGTTACAGTACATACACCCTGTATAGTACACCCTCCCCGCATAGCACATACAATCTACACGTTACAGTACATACACCCTGTATAGTACACCCTCCCCGCATAGCACATACAATCTACACGTTACAGTACATACACTCCTGTATAGTACACCCTCCCCGCATAGCACATACAATCTACACGTTACAGTACATACACTCCTGTATAGTACACCCTCCCCGCATAGCACATACAATCTACATGTTACAGTACATACACCCTGTATAGTACACCCTCCCCGCATAGCACATACAATCTACACGTTACAGTACATACACCCTGTATAGTACACCCTCCCCGCATAGCACATACAATCTACACGTTACAGTACATACATCCTGTATAGTACACCCTCCCCGCATAGCACATACAATCTACACGTTACAGTACATACACCCTGTATAGTACACCCTCCCCGCATAGCACATACAATCTACACGTTACAGTACATACACCCTGTATAGTACACCCTCCCGCATAGCACATACAATCTACATGTTACAGTACATACACCCTGTATAGTACACCCTCCCCGCATAGCACATACAATCTACACGTTACAGTACATACACCCTGTATAGTACACCCTCCCCGCATAGCACATACAATCTACACGTTACAGTACATACACCCTGTATAGTACACCCTCCCCGCATAGCACATACAATCTACACGTTACAGTACATACACCCTGTATAGTACACCCTCCCCGCATAGCACATACAATCTACATGTTACAGTACATACACCCTGTATAGTACACCCTCCCCGCATAGCACATACAATCTACATGTTACAGTACATACATCCTGTATAGTACACCCTCCCCGCATAGCACATACAATCTACACGTTACAGTACATACACCCTGTATAGTACACCCTCCCGCATAGCACATACAATCTACACGTTACAGTACATACACCCTGTATAGTACACCCTCCCGCATAGCACATACAATCTACATGTTACAGTACATACACCCTGTATAGTACACCCTCCCCGCATGAACACATACAATCTACACGTTACAGTACATACACCCTGTATAGTACACCCTCCCGCATAGCACATACAATCTACACGTTACAGTACATACACCCTGTATAGTACACCCTCCCCGCATAGCACATACAATCTACACGTTACAGTACATACACCCTGTATAGTACACCCTCCCCGCATAGCACATACAATCTACATGTTACAGTACATACACCCTGTATAGTACACCCTTCCCGCATAGCACATACAATCTACACATTACAGTACATACACCCTGTATAGTACACCCTCCCGCATAGCACATACAATCTACACGTTACAGTACATACACCCTGTATAGTACACTCTTCCCGCATAGCACATACAATCTACATGTTACAGTACATACACCCTGTATAGTACACCCTCCCCGCATAGCACATACAATCTACATGTTACAGTACATACATCCTGTATAGTACACCCTCCCCGCATAGCACATACAATCTACACGTTACAGTACATACACCCTGTATAGTACACCCTCCCCGCATAGCACATACAATCTACACGTTACAGTACATACACCCTGTATAGTACACCCTCCCCGCATAGCACATACAATCTACACGTTACAGTACATACACCCTGTATAGTACACCCTCCCGCATAGCACATACAATCTACATGTTACAGTACATACACCCTGTATAGTACACCCTCCCCGCATAGCACATACAATCTACACGTTACAGTACATACACTCCTGTATAGTACACCCTCCCGCATAGAACATACAATCTACACGTTACAGTACATACACCCTGTATAGTACACCATCCCAGCATAGCACATACACTCTACACGTTACAGTACATACACCCTGTATAGTACACCCTCCCGCATAGCACATACAATCTACATGTTACAGTACATACACCCTGTATAGTACACCCTTCCCGCATAGCACATACATTCTACACTGGTACAGTACATATACCCTGTATAGTACACCCTCCCCGCATAGCACATACAATCTACACGTTACAGTACATACACCCTGTATAGTACACGCTCCCCGCATAGCACATACAATCTACACGTTACAGTACATACATCCTGTATAGTACACCCTCCCCGCATAGCACATACAATGTACATGTTACAGTACATACACCCTGTATAGTACACCCTCCCCGCATAGCACATACAATCTACATGTTACAGTACATACACCCTGTATAGTACACGCTCCCCGCATAGCACATACAATCTACACGTTACAGTACATACATCCTGTATAGTACACCCTCCCGCATAGCACATACAATCTACACGTTACAGTACATACACCCTGTATAGTACACCCTCCCCGCATAGCACATACAATCTACACGTTACAGTACATACACCCTGTATAGTACACCCTCCCCGCATAGCACATACAATCTACATGTTACAGTACATACACCCTGTATAGTACACGCTCCCCGCATAGCACATACAATCTACACGTTACAGTACATACATCCTGTATAGTACACCCTCCCGCATAGCACATACAATCTACACGTTACAGTACATACACCCTGTATAGTACACCCTCCCGCATAGCACATACAATCTACACGGTACAGTACATATACCCTGTATAGTGCACCCTCCCCGCATAGCACATACAATCTACACGTTACAGTACATACATCCTGTATAGTACACCCTCCCCGCATAGAACATACAAACTACACGTTACAGTACATACACCCTGTATAGTACACCCTCCCGCATAGCACATACAATCTACACGTTACAGTACATACACCCTGTATAGTACACCCTCCTCGCATAGCACATACAATCTACATGTTACAGTACATACACCCTGTATAGTACACCCTCCCCGCTGAACACATACAATCTACACGTTACAGTACATACACCCTGTATAGTACACCCTCCCCGCATAGCACATACAATCTACACGTTACAGTACATACACCCCATAGCACATTAAATCTACACGTTACAGTACATACATCCTGTATAGTACACCCTCCCCGCATAGCACATACAATCTACACGTTACAGTACATACACCCCATAGCACATACAATCTACACGTTACAGTACATACACCCTGTATAGTACACCCTCCCCGCATAGCACATACAATCTACATGTTACAGTACATACACCCTGTATAGTACACCCTCCCCGCATAGCACATACAATCTACACGTTATAGTACATACACTCTGTATAGTACACCCTCCCCGCATAGCACATACAATCTACACGTTACAGTACATACACCCTGTATAATACACCCTCCCCGCATAGCACATACAATCTACACGTTACAGTACATACACCCTGTATAGTGCACCCTCCCCGCATAGCACATACAATCTACATCGTTACAGTACATACATCCTGTATAGTGCACCCTCCCCACATAGCACATACAATCTACACGGTACAGTACATACACCCTGTATAGTGCACCCTCTCCGCATAGCACATACAATCTACACGTTACAGTACATATATCCTGTATAGTACACCCTCCCCGCATAGCACATACAATCTACACGTTACAGTACATACACCCTGTATAGTACACCCTCCCCGCATAGCACATACAATCTACACGTTACAGTACATACACTCTGTATAGTACACTCTCCCCGCATAGCACATACAATCTACACGTTACAGTACATACACCCTGTATAGTACACCCTCCCCGCATAGCACATAAAATCTACATCGTTACAGTACATACATCCTGTATAGTACACCCTCCCCGCATAGCACATACAATCTACATCGTTACAGTACATACATCCTGTATAGTACACCCTCCCCGCATAGCACATACAATCTACACGTTACAGTACATACACCCTGTATAGTACACCCTCCCCGCATATCACATACAATCTACATGTTACAGTACATACATCCTGTATAGTACACCCTCCCGCATAGCACATACAATCTACATGTTACAGTACATACACCCTGTATAGTACACCCTCCCCGCATAGCACATACAATCCACACGTTACAGTACATACACCCTGTATAGTACACCCTCCCCGCATAGCACATACAATCTACACGGTACAGTACATATACCCTGTATAGTGCACCCTCCCCGCATAGCACATACAATCTACACGTTACAGTACATACACCCTGTATAGTACACCCTCCCGCATAGCACATACAATCTACACGTTACAGTACATACACCCTGTATAGTACACCCTCCCCGCATAGCACATACAATCTACACGTTACAGTACATACACCCTGTATAGTACACCCTCCCGCATAGCACATACAATCTACACGTTACAGTACATACATCCTGTATAGTACACCCTCCCCGCATAGCACATACAATCTACACGTTACAGTACATACACCCTGTATAGTACACCCTCCCCGCATAGCACATACAATCTACACGTTACAGTACATACACCCTGTATAGTACACCCTCCCGCATAGCACATACAATCTACACGTTACAGTACATACACCCTGTATAGTACACCCTCCCCGCATAGCACATACAATCTACACGTTACAGTACATATACCCTGTATAGTGCACCCTCCCCGCATAGCACATACAATCTACACGTTACAGTACATACACCCTGTATAGTACACCCTCCCCGCATAGCACATACAATCTACACGTTACAGTACATACACCCTGTATAGTACACCCTCCCCGCATAGCACATACAATCTACACGTTACAGTACATACACCGTGTATAGTACACCCTCCCCGCATAGCACATACAATCTACACGGTACAGTACATACACCCTGTATAGTGCACCCTCCCCGCATAGCACATACAATCTACACGTTACAGTACATACATCCTGTATAGTGCACCCTCCCGCATAGCACATACAATCTACACGTTACAGTACATACACCCTGTATAGTACACCCTCCCGCATAGCACATACAATCTACACGGTACAGTACATACACCCTGTATAGTGCACCCTCCCCGCATAGCACATACAATCTACACGTTACAGTACATACACCCTGTATAGTACACCCTCCCGCGATAGCACATACAATCTACACGTTACAGTACATACACCCTGTATAGTACACCCTCCCCGCATATCACATACAATCTACACGTTACAGTACATACACCCTGTATAGTACACCCTCCCCGCATAGCACATACAATCTACACGTTACAGTACATACATCCTGTATAGTGCACCCTCCCCGCATAGCACATACAATCTACACGGTACAGTACATATACCCTGTATAGTGCACCCTCCCCGCATAGCACATACAATCTACACGTTACAGTACATACACCCTGTATAGTACACCCTCCCCGCATAGCACATACAATCTACACGTTACAGTACATACACCCTGTATAGTACACCCTCCCCGCATAGCACATACAATCTACACGGTACAGTACATATGCAACGGGCGCCTCCCCTTAGGGCCCTCCACAATACGATCCAGATGTAGGAAATGCCAAGTGTATGTTGCGGTCTAAAATGTCCCTTTATGTGTGTCACGGTGCTCCTAACCTGGATACGGCTCGACCCAAGGCTTTGGCGCTGAAGCAATAAATAGTGGGAATAATTGAGGGATTTGAAAGAAAGATTGAGTCCAGACCTTGTATATAGTTGTACAGAAGCTTTACTTTGGTAAACGTTTCTCCAAAACGGTTTACTAGCTTTGTCTTGGTTCCAGCAAGCTCTAGCATGAAACTGGCAGGCAAACTCCACTCTGCTGTATCTGTTTCTCTCTGAATCTGCTGTACTTACCCTGCCACTTTTCCCTAGCAGGGGGGTAAGCTATAAGCTATACTAACTAGAACTGGTCCCCACCCACTTCTCTACAGTCGCTGCGACTCCTGCTGCCACGGACCCTTACTCTACTGCGACCTCTGCCTGCGCCAGAAACATTTAGGCCTCTGCTCCTCCCCTGTGCAGGGAATGACACTTCTCTGTCTGACATACTGTTAGATCAAATAAATAAAAAGGAAATTAAGACACCCCATGGAAATGCGGACCCATTCATTTCTATGGGGACACACTATGTCCCGCCCAAATCCGCACTTCCAGGTCCACAAAAAAATAGAACATGTCCTATTCTTGTACGCAATTGCGGACAAGAAATGGCATTTTCTATGAGAGTGCCGGCGATGTGCGGTCCGCAAAACACACGGATGGGTGAATGGACCCCAATACACACAAAAAAATGCTTTAGAACATATAACTGCACCGCTGAACAGCAAATAAGACGTAGAAATATCTCCTTGTAATAAACCCTGTTAATGGCGGTATCACACAGAACTCGCACCCCAATAACAAGAGCGGTTTGCTGGAATTACCGAGCTGTATAATGGCAACTTGGATCCGCAGTCAGTGCAGCAAGGTGTAATAGGATTGTTCCCCAGGCTGTAACCTCCCCGACTGAACCCTGTTCTACATAAATGCTGTGGAATGATTCCTCCCTATCCTTTTCTAGCACTGTCCCTAGCGCCTGCTGACGTCTCTCCCTGCACTAAGTGCACTGGAAAATGGCAGAATCCAAGATGGCTGCTGCTATTTATAGGGCTGACACATCACAGGGCTGGCTGCCGATTGGCTGCATGCATGGCATTATGGGTGATCCCGCCTTCCCAGAATTCCTTGCTCCATTTTCTCACATTTGCAGCAGCCATTTTAGGAAAAAACGAATCGTGAGTACATTTGGATTCGGTGCAAATCAAATTGCCAGCTTCGATTTGCTCACCTCTATCCATGATCTTTTCAGGATACTGATAAAGGATGCAGCAGAGGAGCTCCTTAGAGGAGGTACCTAAAATCCTCCTCACTGATGCTGCTACTAGAAGACATTAGAGGGCGCTCTTGCCTCTTGTAAGCCAGGCTGGCTGCTACAGCAGTGCTCTGCTGACCTCTGGTGGACCATTTAGGTAGTGACCGAGTGGTCACGCTAGCCATAGCTGCAGCAACCTTTTGTTTCACAGTACCAGAACCTTCTGCCAGGACAGATGGACTGAGAATCTCCGGCTGTAGGGGTTGTGGTAGACGATCCTCCAGGGGTGGTGATGATGCTCGGGAAGCTCTTACTGCAGCAGACCCCATCTTCCACGGGAGTTGGTCATTTACCACTGTTGGACTGGAAGTAAACATTGTGGTCGATACGCATCCCAGCTGAACTGTTAGATTTTGGGGGGACAAATTAATTTTTTTTTTGGCGGTCAAGTACCCCTGCGGCCTGCACTGCATACCTGACAGTGAAATCAATTCAGTAAATCCATCTGTTAGATTCTGGAGGACAAATTCACTTTTTTGGCGGTCAAGTACACTGCGGCCTGCACTGTGTATCTGACAGGGAAATCAATTCAGTAAATCAACCTGTTATATTCTGGGGGGACATTTCCACGGTTATCAGGCCAGTCATTCACAAATGGCTCGGAGGGTGTGTTCCTGCTGCACTGCACACCTGACAGGGAAATATATTCTATAAGTTCGGCAGTGTTTAGATTGTTGGGTGATCTATAACCCTTTTTTCTTTCACACTACCCCTGCACGGCATACCTGACCGGGAAATATATTCTGCACGCTGGTAGACGCGCTGCTGATGGCATTCACACCTGATACCGGGGCCTCAGTGGAAGCACAAGGTGAAGGCAAAGGAGAAGGTGGAGGAGGAAGAAGTCGCCAACGCAGCCGGGGCCCCGCCAGCACCTCAGAATGCAGGGTTATCATGGCCGAAATGTGGAAAAACTTTGTCACCGCGCCACAACAACCAGCACCACCACCTGATACGGAACTTGTTAGCAGGAGGCAGCATTTCAGCAACATGGTGGAGCAGTATATGTGCCCAAGCCTCCACGTACTGACTGATGGTTCGGCCCCATTCAACTTCTGGGTCTCCAAATTGTCCACGTGGCCAGAGCTAGCCCTTTATGCCTTGGAGGTGCTGGCCTGCCCGGCGGCCAGCGTTTTGTCTGAACGTGTATTCAGCACGGCAGGGGGCGTCATTACTGACAAACGCAGCCGCCTGTCCCCAGCCAACGTGGGCAAGAACTAGGCATGGATCCCACAGGACCTGTCCGTACCTTGTGCAGAATAGACATGTATACCGGCCGCACCCAGCCTTTGTTGTACTCCAGCGCAGTTTCTCTTTGTTTTCTCTTTTATATTTCTCAATGTTTTGGGGTCTATCCCAATTTAAAAAACAAACTAACAAAAAAAAACAGTGTTGTTCGCTTCCTCCTCCTCCTCCACGTCCACCGCCTCCTCGACCTCCTACTCCATATGGACCTCCTCCTCCTAGTCCAAGATTATTATTTTTAATTTTTATGTGCCGACAGTGTGTGTAATAGTCTGCAAGGTCACCTGTGAATAACTAAAGGACTTTCTCACACGAGGCTAATGTTAAGGAGTCCCACGGACCATGTGTATAGTGATACTGTATATACTGTATATAGTGACACTGTATATGGTCATACTGTATGTACTGTATATAATGACACTGTATGTAGTGTATATGGTGATACTGTTTGTACAGTATATAATGGTACTTTATATAGAGATACTGTATGCACTGTATATGGTGATAATGTATGTACTGCATATAGAGATGCTGTATGTATTGTGTATAGTGATACTGTATATAGTGACCATGTATGTACTGTGTATAGTGACCATGTATGTACTGTGTATAGTGACCATGTATGTACTGTGTATAGTGACACTGTATGTACTGTGTATAGTGACACTGTATGTACTGTGTATAGTGACCATGTATGTGCTGTGTATAGTGACACTGTATGTACTGTGTATAGTGACCCTGTATGTACTGTGTATAGTGACACTGTATGTACTGTGTATAGTGATACTGTATGTACTGTGTATAGTGACCACGTATGTACTGTATATAGTGACCATGTATGTACTGTGTATAGTGACACTGTATGTACTGTGTATAGTGACCATGTATGTACTGTGTATAGTGACCCATGTATGTGCTGTGTATAGTGACCACGTATGTACTGTATATAGTGACCATGTATGTGCTGTGTATAGTGACCATGTATGTACTGTGTATAGTGACCATGTATGTGCTGTGTATAGTGACACTGTATGTACTGTGTATAGTGACCATGTATGTACTGTATATAGTGACCATGTATGTACTGTATATAGTGATACTGTATGTACTGTGTATAGTGACCATGTATGTACTGTGTATAGTGACCATGTATGTGCTGTGTATAGTGATACTGTATGTACTGTGTATAGTGAATATGTATGTGCTGTGTATAGTGACCATGCATGTACTGTGTATAGTGACCATGTATGTACTGTGTATAGTGACCATGTATGTGCTGTGTATAGTGACACTGTATGTGCTGTGTATAGTGACCATGTATGTGCTGTGTATAGTGACCATGTATGTACTGTGTATAGTGACCATGTATGTGCTGTGTATAGTGATACTGTATGTACTGTATATAGTGACCATGTATGTACTGTGTATAGTGACCATGTATGTGCTGTGTATAGTGACCATGTATGTACTGTGTATAGTGACCATGTATGTGCTGTGTATAGTGACACTGTATGTACTGTGTATAGTGACCCATGTATGTACTGTATATAGTGACCATGTATGTACTGTGTATAGTGACCATGTATGTACTGTGTATAGTGACCATGTATGTACTGTATATAGTGACCATGTATGTACTGTGTATAGTGACCATGTATGTACTGTGTATAGTGACCATGTATGTACTGTGTATAGTGACCATGTATGTACTGTGTATAGTGACCATGTATGTGCTGTGTATAGTGACCATGAATGTACTGTGTATAGTGACCATGTATGTACTGTGTATAGTGACCATGTATGTACTGTGTATAGTGATACTGTATGTACTGTGTATAGTGACCATGTATGTACTGTATATAGTGACCATGTATGTACTGTGTATAGTGACCATGTATGTACTGTGTATAGTGACCATGTATGTGCTGTGTATAGTGATACTGTATGTGCTGTGTATAGTGACCATGTATGTACTGTGTATAGTGACACTGTATGTACTGTGTATAGTGACACTGTATGTGCTGTGTATAGTGACACTGTATGTACTGTGTATAGTGACCATGTATGTACTGTGTATAGTGACCATGTATGTACTGTGTATAGTGACCATGTATGTGCTGTGTATAGTGACACTGTATGTGCTGTGTATAGTGACCATGTATGTGCTGTGTATAGTGACCATGTATGTGCTGTGTATAGTGACCATGTATGTACTGTGTATAATGACCCATGTATGTATTGTGTATAGTGACCATGTATGTACTGTATATAGTGACAATGTATGTACTGTGTATAGTGACCATGTATGTGCAGTGTATAGTGACCATGTATGTGCTGTGTATAGTGACCATGTATGTGCTGTGTATAGTGACCATGTATGTACTGTGTATAGTGACCATGTAACTACTGTGTATAGTGACCATGTATGTGCTGTGTATAGTGACCATGTATGTACTGTATATAGTGACCATGTATGTACTGTGTATAGTGACCATGTATGTACTGTGTATAGTGACCATGTATGTACTGTATATAGTGACCATGTATGTACTGTGTATAGTGACCATGTATGTACTGTGTATAGTGACCATGTATGTGCTGTGTATAGTGACCATGTATGTACTGTGTATAGTGACCATGTATGTGCTGTGTATAGTGATACTGTATGTACTGTATATAGTGACACTGTATGTACTGTGTATAGTGACCATGTATGTACTGTGTATAGTGACCATGTATGTGCTGTGTATAGTGACCATGTATGTACTGTGTATAGTGACCATGTATGTACTGTATATAGTGACCATGTATTTACTGTGTATAGTGACCATGTATGTGCTGTGTTTAGTGACCATGTATGTACTGTGTATAGTGACCATGTATGTACTGTGTATAGTGACCATGTATGTGCTGTGTATAGTGATACTGTATGTACTGTATATAGTGACCATGTATGTGCTGTGTATAGTGACCATGTATGTACTGTGTATAGTGACCATGTATGTGCTGTGTATAGTGACCATGTATGTGCTGTGTATAGTGACCATGTATGTACTGTGTATAGTGACCATGTATGTGCTGTGTATAGTGATACTGTATGTACTGTATATAGTGACCATGTATGTGCTGTGTATAGTGACCATGTATGTACTGTGTATAGTGACACTGTATGTGCTGTGTATAGTGATACTGTATGTGCTGTGTATAGTGACCATGTATGTGCTGTGTATAGTGATACTGTATGTGCTGTGTATAGTGACACTGTATGTACTGTATATAGTGACCATGTATGTACTGTGTATAGTGATACTGTATGTGCTGTGAATAGTGAACATGTATGTACTGTGTATAGTGACCATGTATGTACTGTATATAGTGACCATGTATTTACTGTGTATAGTGACCATGTATGTTCTGTGTATAGTGAACATGTATGTACAGTGTATAGTGACCATGTATGTGCTGTGTATAGTGACCATGTATGTACTGTATATAGTGACCATGTATTTACTGTATATAGTGACCATGTATGTACTGTGTATAGTGACCATGTATGTACTGTGTATAGTGACCATGTATGTACTGTGTATAGTGACCATGTATGTGCTGTGTATAGTGATACATGTATGTACTGTGTATAGTGACCATGTATGTGCTGTGTATAGTGACCATGTATGTACTGTGTATAGTGACACTGTATGTGCTGTGTATAGTGACCATGTATGTACTGTGTATAGTGATACTGTATGTGCTGTGAATAGTGAACATGTATGTACTGTGTATAGTGACCATGTATGTACTGTATATAGTGACCATGTATTTACTGTGTATAGTGACCATGTATGTTCTGTGTATAGTGAACATGTATGTACAGTGTATAGTGACCATGTATGTGCTGTGTATAGTGACCATGTATGTACTGTGTATAGTGACCATGTATGTACTGTGTATAGTGATACTGTATGTACTGTGTATAGTGACCATGTATGTACTGTGTATAGTGACCATGTATGTACTGTGTATAGTGACCATGTATGTGCTGTGTATAGTGATCACTGTATGTACTGTGTATAGTGACCATGTATGTACTGTGTATAGTGACCATGTATGTGCTGTGTATAGTGACCATGTATGTACTGTGTATAGTGACCATGTATGTGCTGTGTATAGTGACCCATGTATGTACTGTGTATAGTGACCACTGTATGTACTGTGTATAGTGACCATGTATGTACTGTGTATAGTGACCATGTATGTGCTGTGTATAGTGACCATGTATGTACTGTGTATAGTGACCATGTATGTACTGTGTATAGTGACCATGTATGTACTGTGTATAGTGACCATGTATGTACTGTGTATAGTGACCATGTATGTACTGTGTATAGTGACCATGTATGTACTGTGTATAGTGACCATGTATGTACTGTGTATAGTGACCATGTATGTACTGTGTATAGTGACCATGTATGTACTGTGTATAGTGACCATGTATGTACTGTGTATAGTGACCATGTATGTACTGTGTATAGTGACCATGTATGTGCTGTGTATAGTGACCATGTATGTACTGTGTATAGTGACCATGTATGTGCTGTGTATAGTGACCACTGTATGTACTGTGTATAGTGACCATGTATGTACTGTGTATAGTGACCATGTATGTACTGTGTATAGTGACCATGTATGTACTGTGTATAGTGACCATGTATGTACTGTGTATAGTGACACTGTATGTACTGTGTATAGTGACCATGTATGTGCTGTGTATAGTGACCATGTATGTACTGTGTATAGTGACCATGTATGTAATGTGTATAGTGACCATGTATGTACTGTGTATAGTGATACTGTATGTACTGTGTATAGTGACCATGTATGTACTGTGTATAGTGACCATGTATGTACTGTGTATAGTGACACTGTATGTGCTGTGTATAGTGACCATGTATGTACTGTGTATAGTGACCATGTATGTACTGTGTATGGTGATACTGTATGTACTGTGTATAGTGACCATGTATGTACTGTGTATAGTGACCCATGTATGTGCTGTGTATAGTGACCATGTATGTGCTGTGTATAGTGACCCATGTATGTGCTGTGTATAGTGACCATGTATGTGCTGTGTATAGTGATACTGTATGTGCTGTGTATAGTGACCATGTATGTGCTGTGTATAGTGACCATGTATGTACTGTATATAGTGATACTGTATGTACTGTATATAGTGACCATGTATGGACTGTGTATAGTGACCCATGTATGTACTGTGTATAGTGACCATGTATGTGCTGTGTATAGTGACCATGTATGTGCTGTGTATAGTGACCATGTATGTGCTGTGTAT
This sequence comes from Bufotes viridis, assembly GCA_033119425.1. NCBI lineage: Eukaryota > Metazoa > Chordata > Amphibia > Anura > Bufonidae > Bufotes > Bufotes viridis. The sequence continues at coordinate 3,909,659 of CM065591.1, read as the reverse complement.
AGTGACCATGTATGTGCTGTGTATAGTGACCATGTATGTACTGTGTATAGTGACCATGTATGTGCTGTGTATACTGACACTGTATGTACTGTGTATAGTGACCATGTATGTACTGTGTATAGTGACCCATGTATGTGCTGTGTATAGTGACCATGTATGTACTGTGTATAGTGACCATGTATGTACTGTGTATAGTGACCATGTATGTGCTGTGTATAGTGACCATGTATGTACTGTGTATAGTGACCCATGTATGTGCTGTGTATAGTGACCATGTATGTGCTGTGTATAGTGACCATGTATGTGCTGTGTATAGTGACCATGTATGTACTGTGTATAGTGACCATGTATGTACTGTGTATAGTGATACTGTATGTGCTGTGTATAGTGACCCATGTATGTGCTGTGAATAGTGACCATGTATGTACTGTGTATAGTGACCATGTATGAACTGTATATAGTGACCATGTATGTACTGTGTATAGTGACCATGTATGTGCTGTGTATAGTGACCATGTATGTACTGTGTATAGTGACCATGTATGTACTGTGTATAGTGACCATGTATGTACTGTGTATAGTGACCATGTATGTGCTGTGTATAGTGACCATGTATGTACTGTATATAGTGACTATGTATGTACTGTGTATAGTGATACTGTATGTGCTGTGTATAGTGACCATGTATGTACTGTGTATAGTGACCATGTATGTGCTGTGTATAGTGACCATATATGTACTGTGTATAGTGACCATGTATGTACTGTGTATAGTGACCATGTATGTACTGTGTATAGTGACCATGTATGTGCTGTGTATAGTGACCATGTATGTACTGTGTATAGTGACCATGTATGTACTGTGTATAGTGACCATGTATGTGCTGTGTATAGTGACCATGTATGTGCTGTGTATAGTGACCATGTATGTGCTGTGTATAGTGACCATGTATGTGCTGTGTATAGTGACCATGTATGTACTGTGTATAGTGACCATGTATGTGCTGTGTATAGTGACCATGTATGTGCTGTGTATAGTGACCATGTATGTACTGTGTATAGTGACCATGTATGTACTGTGTATAGTGACCATGTATGTGCTGTGTATAGTGACCATGTATGTGCTGTGTATAGTGACCATGTATGTACTGTGTATAGTGACCATGTATGTACTGTGTATAGTGACCATGTATGTGCTGTGTATAGTGACCATGTATGTGCTGTGTATAGTGACCATGTATGTACTGTGTATAGTGACCATGTATGTACTGTGTATAGTGACACATGTATGTACTGTGTATAGTGACCATGTATGTACTGTATATAGTGACCATGTATGTACTGTGTATAGTGACCATGTATGTACTGTGTATAGTGACCCATGTATGTGCTGTGTATAGTGACCATGTATGTACTGTGTATAGTGACCATGTATGTACTGTGTATAGTGACCATGTATGTGCTGTGTATAGTGACCCATGTATGTACTGTGTATAGTGACCATGTATGTACTGTGTATAGTGACCATGTATGTACTGTGTATAGTGACCATGTATGTGCTGTGTATAGTGACCATGTATGTGCTGTGTATAGTGACCATGTATGTACTGTGTATAGTGACCATGTATGTACTGTGTATAGTGACCATGTATGTACTGTGTATACTGACCATGTATGTACTGTGTATAGTGACCATGTATGTACTGTGTATAGTGACCATGTATGTACTGTGTATAGTGACAATGTATGTACTGTGTATAGTGACCCATGTATGTGCTGTGTATAGTGACCATGTATGTACTGTGTATAGTGACCCATGTATGTACTGTGTATAGTGACCATGTATGTACTGTGTATAGTGACCATGTATGTGCTGTGTATAGTGACCATGTATGTGCTGTGTATAGTGACCATGTATGTGCTGTGTATAGTGACCATGTATGTGCTGTGTATAGTGATACTGTATGTGCTGTGTATAGTGACCATGTATGTGCTGTGTATAGTGACCATGTATGTACTGTGTATAGTGACCATGTATGTACTGTGTATAGTGACCATGTATGTACTGTGTATACTGACCATGTATGTACTGTGTATAGTGACCATGTATGTACTGTGTATAGTGACCCATGTATGTGCTGTGTATAGTGACCATGTATCTACTGTGTATAGTGACCATGTATGTACTGTGTATAGTGACCATGTATGTGCTGTGTATAGTGACACTGTATGTGCTGTGTATAGTGACCATGTATGTACTGTGTATAGTGACCATGTATGTGCTGTGTATAGTGACCATGTATGTGCTGTGTATAGTGACCCATGTATGTACTGTGTATAGTGACCATGTATGTACTGTGTATAGTGACACTGTATGTACTGTGTATAGTGACCATGTATGTGCTGTGTATAGTGACCATGTATGTACTGTGTATAGTGACCATGTATGTACTGTGTATAGTGATACTGTATGTGCTGTGTATAGTGACACAGTATGTACTGTGTATAGTGACCATGTATGTGCTGTGTATAGTGATACTGTATGTGCTGTGTATAGTGACCCATGTATGTGCTGTGTATAGTGACCCATGTATGTGCTGTGTATAGTGACCATGTATGTGCTGTGTATAGTGACCATGTATGTACTGTGTATAGTGACCATGTATGTGCTGTGTATAGTGACCATGTATGTACTGTGTATAGTGACCATGTATGTGCTGTGTATAGTGACGTGTGCTCTATAGGCGGCTCTTTGCGGGTGCAGCACTATGGGATCCAGCACAGACCGGAGTCATCTGGAATCACAGGTTCCCGTGCGGAGGAGGATGAGATTCTTGGAGCACCCTGACCCTGTCACCAGACACCTTCTGCAGGACGTCTCCGCACCACATACATGAAGAGATAGCAATGTTCTGCGGGAGGCCGGCAAAACATACAAGAAACATTCTACATACATCCTGCACGTAATACCCTCCCCGCATAGCACATACAATCTACATGTTACAGTACATACACCCTGTATAGTGCACCCTCCCCGCATAGCACATACAATCTACACGTTACAGTACATACACCCTGTATAGTACACCCTCCCCGCATAGCACATACAATCTACACGTTACAGTACATACACCCTGTATAGTACACCCTCCCCGCATAGCACATACAATCTACATGTTACAGTACATACACCCTGTATAGTACACCCTCCCCGCATAGCACATACATTCTACACGTTACAGTACATACACCCTGTATAGTGCACCCTCCCGCATAGCACATACAATCTACGCGTTACAGTACATACACCTGTATAGTACACTCCTCCCGCTAGCACATACAATCTACATGTTACAGTACATACACCCTGTATAGTACACCCTCCCGCATAGCACATACAATCTACACGTTACAGTACATACATCCTGTATAGTACACCCTCCCGCATAAGCGCACACAATCTACACGGTACGGTACATACACCCTGTATAGTACACCCTCCCGCATAGAACATACAATCTACGCGTTACAGTACATACACCCTGTATAGTACACCCTCCCGCATAGCACATACAATCTACGGTGCAGTACATACACCCTGTATAGTACACCCTCCCCGCATAGCACATACAATCTACGCGTTACAGTACATACACCCTGTATAGTGCACCCTCCCGCATAGCACATACAATCTACACGTTACAGTACATACACCCTGTATAGTACACCCTCCTCGCATAGCACATACAATCTACACGGTGCAGTACATACACCCTGTATAGTACACCCTCCCGCATAGCACCACAATCTACACGTTACAGTACATACATCCTGTATAGTACACCCTCCCCGCATAGCACATACAATCTACGTTACAGTACATACACCCTGTATAGTGCACCCTCCCGCATAGCACATACAATCTACACGTTATAGTACATACACCCTGTATATGTTACCCTCCCCGCTATAGCACATACAATCTACGCTGTACAGTACATACACTCTGTATAGTACACCCTCCCGCATAGCACCATACAATCTACACGTTACAGTACATACATTCTGTATAGTACACCTCCCCACATAGCACATACAATCTACGTTACAGTACATACACCCTGTATAGTACACCCTCCCGCATAGCACATACAATCTACACGTTACAGTACATACACCCTGTATAGTACACCCTCCCCGCATAGCACATACAATCTACATGTTACAGTACATACACCCTGTATAGTACACCCTCCCGCATAGCACATACAATCTACACGTTACAGTACATACATCCTGTATAGTACACCCTCCCAGCATAGCACATACAATCTACATGTTACAGTACATACACCCTGTATAGTACACCCTCCCGCATAGCACATACAATCTACACGTTACAGTACATACACCCTGTATAGTACACCCTCCCAGCATAGCACATACAATCTACACGTTACAGTACATACATCCTGCATAGTGCACCCTCCCGCATAGCACATACAATCTACATGTTACAGTACATACACCCTGTATAGTACACCTCCCCGCATAGCACATACAATCTACACGTTACAGTACATACATCCTGTATAGTACAACCTCCCGCAGAGCACATACAATCTACACGTTACAGTACATACATCCTGCATAGTACACCCTCCCGCATAGCACATACAATCTACATGTTACAGTACATACACCCTGTATAGTACACCCTCCCGCATAGCACATACAATCTACACGTTACAGTACATACACCCTGTATAGTACACCCTCCCAGCATAGCACATACAATCTACCACGTTACAGTACATACATCCTGTATAGTAAACCCTCCCGCATAGCACATACAATCTACACGTTACAGTACATACACCCTGTATAGTACACCCTCCCGCATAGCACATACAATCTACACGTTACAGTACATACATCCTGTATAGTACACCCTCCCCGCATAGCACATACAATCTACATGTTACAGTACATACACCCTGTATAGTACACCCTCCCGCGCACATCGCATACAATCTACGCGTTACAGTACCATACATCCTGTATAGTACAACCTCCCGCAGAGCACATACAATCTACGCGTTACAGTACATACATCCTGTATAGTGCACCCTCCCGCATAGCACGCCACAATCTACACGTTACAGTACATACACCCTGTATAGTACACCCTCCCGCATAGCACATACAATCTACGCGTTACAGTACATACACCCTGTATGGTACACCCTCCCGCATAGCACATACAATCTACCGCGTTACAGTACATACATCCTGTATAGTACACCCTCCCGCATAGCACATACAATCTACACGTTACAGTACATACACCTGTATAGTACACCCTCCCGCATAGCACATACAATTTACACATTACAGTACATACACCCTGTATAGTACACCCTCCCCGCATAGCACATACAATCTGCGTTACAGTACATACACCCTATATAGTACACCCTCCCCACATAGCACATACAATCTACACGTTACAGTACATACACCCTGTATAGTACACCCTTCCCGCATAGCACATACAATCTACATGTTACAGTACATACACCCTGTATAGTGCACCCTCCCCGCATAGCACATACAATCTACATGTTACAGTACATACACCTTGTATAGTACACCCTCCCAGCATAGCACATACAATCTACACGTTACAGTACATACACCCTGTATAGTACACCCTCCCCGCATAGCACATACAATCTACACGTTACAGTACATACACCCTGTATAGTACACCCTCCCGCATAGCACATACAATCTACACGTTACAGTACATACACCCTGTATAGTACACCCTCCCCGCATAGCACATACAATCTACACGTTACAGTACATACACCCTGTATAGTACACCCTTCCCGCATAGCACATACAATCTACACATTACAGTACATACACCCTGTATAGTACACCCTCCCGCATAGCACATACAATCTGCACGTTACAGTACATACACCCTGTATAGTACACTCTCCCCGCATAGCACATACAATCTACATGTTACAGTACATACACCCTGTATAGTACACCCTCCCCGCATAGCACATACAATCTACATGTTACAGTACATACATCCTGTATAGTACACCCTCCCGCATAGCACATACAATCTACACGTTACAGTACATACACCCTGTATAGTACACCCTCCCCGCATAGCACATACAATCTACACGTTACAGTACATACACCCTGTATAGTACACCCTCCCGCATAGCACATACAATCTACACGTTACAGTACATACACCCTGTATAGTACACCCTCCCCGCATAGCACATACAATCTACATGTTACACTACATACACCCTGTATAGTACACCCTCCCTGCATAGCGCATACAATCTACACGTTACAGTACATACACCCTGTATAGTACACTCTCCCCGCATAGCACATACAATCTACATGTTACAGTACATACACCCTGTATAGTACACCCTCCCCGCATAGCACATACAATCTACACGTTACAGTACATACACCCCATAGCACATACAATCTACACGTTACATTACATACACCCTGTATAGTACACCCTCCCCGCATAGCACATACAATCTACACGTTACAGTACATACACCCTGTATAGTACACCCTCCCCGCATAGCACATACAATCTATACGGTACAGTACATACATCCTGTATAGTACACCCTCCCCGCATAGCACATACAATCTACACGTTACAGTACATACACCCTGTATAGTACACCCTCCCCGCATAGCACATACAATCTACACGTTACAGTACATACATCCTGTATAGTACACCCTCCCGCATAGCACATACAATCTACGTTACAGTACATACACCCCATAGCACATACAATCTACGTTACAGTACATACACCCTGTATAGTACACCCTCCCCGCATAGCACATACAATCTACACGGTACAGTACATATACCCTGTATAGTACACCCTCCCCGCATAGCACATACAATCTACATGTTACAGTACATACACCCTGTATAGTACACCCTCCCCGCATAGCACATACAATCTACACGTTACAGTACATACACCCTGTATAGTACACCCTCCCGCATAGCACATACAATCTACACGTTACAGTACATACATCCTGTATAGTACACCCTCCCCGCATAGCACATACAATCTACACGTTACAGTACATACACCCTGTATAGTACACCCTCCCCGCATAGCACATACAATCTACATGTTACAGTACATACACCCTGTATAGTACACCCTCCCGCATAGCACATACAATCTACATGTTACAGTACATATACCCTGTATAGTACACCCTCCCCGCATAGCACATACAATCTACACGTTACAGTACATACACCCTGTATAGTACACCCTCCCCACATAGCACATACAATCTACACGTTACAGTACATACACCCTGTATAGTACACCCTCCCCACATAGCACATACAATCTACACGTTACAGTACATACACCCTGTATAGTACACCCTCCCCACATAGCACATACAATCTACACGTTACAGTACATACATCCTGTAAAGTACACCCTCCCCGCATAGCACATACAATCTACATGTTACAGTACATACACCCTGTATAGTACACCCTCCCCGCATAGCACATACAATCTACACGTTACAGTACATACATCCTGTATAGTACACCCTCCCCGCATAGAACATACAAACTACACGTTACAGTACATACACCCTGTATAGTACACCCTCCCCGCATAGCACATACAATCTACACGTTACAGTACATACACCCTGTATAGTACACCCTCCCCGCATAGCACATACAATCTACACGTTACAGTACATACACCCTGTATAGTGCACCCTCCCCGCATAGCACATACAATCTACACGTTACAGTACAGACATCCTGTATAGTACACCCTCCCCGCATAGCACATACAATCTACATGTTACAGTACATACATCCTGTATAGTGCACCCTCCCCGCATAGCACATACAATCTACATGTTACAGTACATACACCCTGTATAGTACACCCTCCCCGCATAGCACATACAATCTACACGTTACAGTACATACACCCTGTATAGTACACCCTCCCCGCATAGCACATACAATCTACACGTTACAGTACATACATCCTGTATAGTGCACCCTCCTCGCATAGCACATACAATCTACACGGTACAGTACATATACCCTGTATAGTGCACCCTCCCGCATAGCACATACAATCTACACGTTACAGTACATACACCCTGTATAGTACACCCTCCCCGCATAGCACATACAATCTACATGTTACAGTACATACACCCTGTATAGTACACCCTTCCCGCATAGCACATACAATCTACACATTACAGTACATACACCCTGTATAGTACACCCTCCCGCATAGCACATACAATCTACACGTTACAGTACATACACCCTGTATAGTACACTCTCCCCGCATAGCACATACAATCTACATGTTACAGTACATACACCCTGTATAGTACACCCTCCCGCATAGCACATACAATCTACATGTTACAGTACATACATCCTGTATAGTACACCCTCCCCGCATAGCACATACAATCTACACGTTACAGTACATACACCCTGTATAGTACACCCTCCCCGCATAGCACATACAATCTACACGTTACAGTACATACACCCTGTATAGTACACCCTCCCCGCATAGAACATACAATCTACACGTTACAGTACATACACCCTGTATAGTACACCCTCCCCGCATAGCACATACAATCTACATGTTACAGTACATACACCCTGTATAGTACACCCTCCCCCCCTTGCACATACAATCTACATGTTACAGTACATACACCCTGTATAGTACACCCTCCCCGCATAGCACATACAATCTACACGTTACAGTACATACACCCTGTATAGTACACCCTCCCCGCATAGAACATACAATCTACACGTTACAGTACATACACCCTGTATAGTACACCCTCCCCGCATAGCACATACAATCTACATGTTACAGTACATACACCCTGTATAGTACACCCTCCCCGCATAGCACATACAATCTACACGTTACAGTACATACATCCTGTATAGTACACCCTCCCCGCATAGCACATACAATCTACACGTTACAGTACATACATCCTGTATAGTACACCCTCCCCGCATAGAACATACAAACTACACGTTACAGTACATACACCCTGTATAGTACACCCTCACCGCATAGCACATACAATCTACACGTTACAGTACATACACCCTGTATAGTACACCCTCCCCGCATAGCACATACAATCTACATGTTACAGTACATACACCCTGTATAGTACACCCTCCCCGCTGAACACATACAATCTACACGTTACAGTACATACACCCTGTATAGTACACCCTCCCCGCATAGCACATACAATCTACACGTTACAGTACATACACCCTGTATAGTACACCCTCCCCGCATAGAACATACAATCTACACGTTACAGTACATACACCCTGTATAGTACACCCTCCCGCATAGCACATACAATCTACATGTTACAGTACATACACCCTGTATAGTACACCCTTCCCGCATAGCACATACAATCTACACATTACAGTACATACACCCTGTATAGTACACCCTCCCGCATAGCACATACAATCTACACGTTACAGTACATACACCCTGTATAGTACACTCTCCCCGCATAGCACATACAATCTACATGTTACAGTACATACACCCTGTATAGTACACCCTCCCCGCATAGCACATACAATCTACATGTTACAGTACATACATCCTGTATAGTACACCCTCCCCGCATAGCACATACAATCTACACGTTACAGTACATACACCCTGTATAGTACACCCTCCCCGCATAGCACATACAATCTACACGTTACAGTACATACACCCTGTATAGTACACCCTCCCCGCATAGAACATACAATCTACACGTTACAGTACATACACCCTGTATAGTACACCCTCCCCGCATAGCACATACAATCTACATGTTACAGTACATACACCCTGTATAGTACACCCTCCCCGCATAGCACATACAATCTACACGTTACAGTACATACACCCTGTATAGTACACCCTCCCCGCATAGAACATACAATCTACACGTTACAGTACATACACCCTGTATAGTACACCATCCCAGCATAGCACATACAATCTACACGTTACAGTACATACACCCTGTATAGTACACCCTCCCCGCATAGCACATACAATCTACATGTTACAGTACATACACCCTGTATAGTACACCCTTCCCGCATAGCACATACATTCTACACGGTACAGTACATATACCCTGTATAGTACACCCTCCCCGCATAGCACATACAATCTACACGTTACAGTACATACACCCTGTATAGTACACGCTCCCCGCATAGCACATACAATCTACACGTTACAGTACATACATCCTGTATAGTACACCCTCCCCGCATAGCACATACAATGTACATGTTACAGTACATACACCCTGTATAGTACACCCTCCCCGCATAGCACATACAATCTACATGTTACAGTACATACACCCTGTATAGTACACGCTCCCGCATAGCACATACAATCTACACGTTACAGTACATACATCCTGTATAGTACACCCTCCCCGCATAGCACATACAATCTACACGTTACAGTACATACACCCTGTATAGTACACCCTCCCCGCATAGCACATACAATCTACACGTTACAGTACATACACCCTGTATAGTACACCCTCCCCGCATAGCACATACAATCTACATGTTACAGTACATACACCCTGTATAGTACACGCTCCCGCATAGCACATACAATCTACACGTTACAGTACATACATCCTGTATAGTACACCCTCCCGCATAGCACATACAATCTACACGTTACAGTACATACACCCTGTATAGTACACCCTCCCGCATAGCACATACAATCTACACGGTACAGTACATATACCCTGTATAGTGCACCCTCCCCGCATAGCACATACAATCTACACGTTACAGTACATACATCCTGTATAGTACACCCTCCCCGCATAGAACATACAAACTACACGTTACAGTACATACACCCTGTATAGTACACCCTCCCCGCATAGCACATACAATCTACACGTTACAGTACATACACCCTGTATAGTACACCCTCCTCGCATAGCACATACAATCTACATGTTACAGTACATACACCCTGTATAGTACACCCTCCCGCTGAACACATACAATCTACACGTTACAGTACATACACCCTGTATAGTACACCCTCCCGCATAGCACATACAATCTACACGTTACAGTACATACACCCCATAGCACATTAAATCTACACGTTACAGTACATACATCCTGTATAGTACACCCTCCCCGCATAGCACATACAATCTACACGTTACAGTACATACACCCCATAGCACATACAATCTACACGTTACAGTACATACACCCTGTATAGTACACCCTCCCCGCATAGCACATACAATCTACATGTTACAGTACATACACCCTGTATAGTACACCCTCCCCGCATAGCACATACAATCTACACGTTATAGTACATACACTCTGTATAGTACACCCTCCCCGCATAGCACATACAATCTACACGTTACAGTACATACACCCTGTATAATACACCCTCCCCGCATAGCACATACAATCTACACGTTACAGTACATACACCCTGTATAGTGCACCCTCCCCGCATAGCACATACAATCTACACGTTACAGTACATACATCCTGTATAGTGCACCCTCCCCACATAGCACATACAATCTACACGGTACAGTACATATACCCTGTATAGTGCACCCTCTCCGCATAGCACATACAATCTACACGTTACAGTACATATATCCTGTATAGTACACCCTCCCCGCATAGCACATACAATCTACACGTTACAGTACATACACCCTGTATAGTACACCCTCCCCGCATAGCACATACAATCTACACGTTACAGTACATACACTCTGTATAGTACACTCTCCCCGCATAGCACATACAATCTACACGTTACAGTACATACACCCTGTATAGTACACCCTCCCCGCATAGCACATAAAATCTACACGTTACAGTACATACATCCTGTATAGTACACCCTCCCCGCATAGCACATACAATCTACACGTTACAGTACATACATCCTGTATAGTACACCCTCCCCGCATAGCACATACAATCTACACGTTACAGTACATACACCCTGTATAGTACACCCTCCCCGCATATCACATACAATCTACATGTTACAGTACATACATCCTGTATAGTACACCCTTCCCGCATAGCACATACAATCTACATGTTACAGTACATACACCCTGTATAGTACACCCTCCCCGCATAGCACATACAATCTACACGTTACAGTACATACACCCTGTATAGTACACCCTCCCCGCATAGCACATACAATCTACACGGTACAGTACATATACCCTGTATAGTGCACCCTCCCGCATAGCACATACAATCTACACGTTACAGTACATACACCCTGTATAGTACACCCTCCCCGCATAGCACATACAATCTACACGTTACAGTACATACACCCTGTATAGTACAACCTCCCCGCATAGCACATACAATCTACACGTTACAGTACATACACCCTGTATAGTACACCCTCCCCGCATAGCACATACAATCTACACGTTACAGTACATACATCCTGTATAGTACACCCTCCCGCATAGCACATACAATCTACACGTTACAGTACATACACCCTGTATAGTACACCCTCCCCGCATAGCACATACAATCTACACGTTACAGTACATACACCCTGTATAGTACACCCTCCCCGCATAGCACATACAATCTACACGTTACAGTACATACACCCTGTATAGTACACCCTCCCGCATAGCACATACAATCTACACGTTACAGTACATATACCCTGTATAGTGCACCCTCCCGCATAGCACATACAATCTACACGTTACAGTACATACACCCTGTATAGTACACCCTCCCGCATAGCACATACAATCTACACGTTACAGTACATACACCCTGTATAGTACACCCTCCCGCATAGCACATACAATCTACACGTTACAGTACATACACCCTGTATAGTACACCCTCCCCGCATAGCACATACAATCTACACGTTACAGTACATACACCCTGTATAGTGCACCCTCCCCGCATAGCACATACAATCTACACGTTACAGTACATACATCCTGTATAGTGCACCCTCCCGCATAGCACATACAATCTACACGTTACAGTACATACACCCTGTATAGTACACCCTCCCGCATAGCACATACAATCTACACGGTACAGTACATACACCCTGTATAGTGCACCCTCCCCGCATAGCACATACAATCTACACGTTACAGTACATACACCCTGTATAGTACACCCTCCCCGCATAGCACATACAATCTACACGTTACAGTACATACACCCTGTATAGTACACCCTCCCGCATATCACATACAATCTACACGTTACAGTACATACACCCTGTATAGTACACCCTCCCGCATAGCACATACAATCTACACGTTACAGTACATACATCCTGTATAGTGCACCCTCCCGCATAGCACATACAATCTACACGGTACAGTACATATACCCTGTATAGTGCACCCTCCCGCATAGCACATACAATCTACACGTTACAGTACATACACCCTGTATAGTACACCCTCCCGCATAGCACATACAATCTACATGTCACAGTACATACACCCTGTATAGTACACCCTCCCCGCATAGCACATACAATCTACACGGTACAGTACATATGCAACGGGCGCCTCCCCTTAGGGCCCTCCACAATACGATCCAGATGTAGGAAATGCCAAGTGTATGTTGCGGTCTAAAATGTCCCTTTATGTGTGTCACGGTGCTCCTAACCTGGATACGGCTCGACCCAAGGCTTTGGCGCTGAAGCAATAAATAGTGGGAATAATTGAGGGATTTGAAAGAAAGATTGAGTCCAGACCTTGTATATAGTTGTACAGAAGCTTTACTTTGGTAAACGTTTCTCCAAAACGGTTTACTAGCTTTGTCTTGGTTCCAGCAAGCTCTAGCATGAAACTGGCAGGCAAACTCCACTCTGCTGTATCTGTTTCTCTCTGAATCTGCTGTACTTACCCTGCCAATTTTCCCTAGCAGGGGGGTAAGCTATAAGCTATACTAACTAGAACTGGTCCCCACCCACTTCTCTACAGTCGCTGCGACTCCTGCTGACACGGACCCTTACTCTACTGCGACCTCTGCCTGCGCCAGAAACATTTAGGCCTCTGCTCCTCCCCTGTGCAGGGAATGACACTTCTCTGTCTGACATACTGTTAGATCAAATAAATAAAAAGGAAATTAAGACACCCCATGGAAATGCGGACCCATTCATTTCTATGGGGACACACTATGTCCCGCCCAAATCCGCACTTCCAGGTCCACAAAAAAATAGAACATGTCCTATTCTTTGCACGCAATTGCGGACAAGAAATGGCATTTTCTATGAGAGTGCCGGCGATGTGCGGTCCGCAAACACACACGGATGGGTGAATGGACCCCAATACACACAAAAAAATGCTTTAGAACATATAACTGCACCGCTGAACAGCAAATAAGACGTAGAAATATCTCCTTGTAATAAACCCTGTTAATGGCGGTATCACACAGAACTCGCACCCCAATAACAAGAGCGGTTTGCTGGAATTACCGAGCTGTAAAATGGCAACTTGGATCCGCAGTCAGTGCAGCAAGGTGTAATAGGATTGTTCCCCAGGCTGTAACCTCCCTGACTGAACCCTGTTCTACATAAATGCTCTAGAATGATTCCTCCCTATCCTTTCCTAGCACTGTCCCTAGCGCCTGCTGACGTCTCTCCCTGCACTAAATACACTGGCAAAATAGCAGAATCCAAGATGGCTGCCGCTATTTATAGGGCTGTGACATCACAGGGCTGGGTGGCTGCTGATTGGCTGCATGCATGGCATTATGGGTGATCCCGCCTTCCCAGAATTCCTTGCTCCATTTTCTCACATTTGCAGCAGCCATTTTAGGAAAAAACGAATCGTGAGTACATTTGGATTCGGTGCAAATCAAATTGCCAGCTTCGATTTGCTCACCTCTATCCATGATCTTTTCAGGATACTGATAAAGGATGCAGCAGAGGAGCTCCTTAGAGGAGGTACCTAAAATCCTCCTCACTGATGCTGCTACTAGAAGACATTAGAGGGCGCTCTTGCCTCTTGTAAGCCAGGCTGGCTGCTACAGCGGTGCTCTGCTGACCTCTGGTGGACGATTTAGGTAGTGACCGAGTGGTCACGCTAGCCATAGCTGCAGCAACCTTTTGTTTCACAGGACCAGAACCTTCTGCCGGGACAGATGGACTGAGAATCTCCGGCTGTAGGGGTTGTGGTAGACGATCCTCCAGGGCTGGTGATGATGCTCAGGAAGCTCTCGCTGCAGCAGACCCCATCTTCCACAGGCGTTGGTCATTTACCACTGTTGGACTGGAAGTAAACATTGTGGTCGATACGCATCCCAGCTGAACCGTTAGATTTTGGGGGGACAAATTAATTTTTTTTTGGGCGGTCAAGTACCCCTGCGGCCTGCACTGCATATCTGACAGGGAAATCAATTCAGTAAATCCATCTGTTAGATTCTGGGGGGACAAATTCACTTTTTTTGGCGGTCAAGTACCCCTGCGGCCTGCACTGTGTATCTGACAGGGAAATTAATTCAGTAAATCAACCTGTTATATTCTGGGGGGACATTTCCACGGTTATCAGGCCAGTCATTCACAAGTGGCTCGGAGGGTGTGTTCCTGCTGCACTGCACACCTGACAGGGAAATATATTCTGTAAGTTCGGCAGTGTTTAGATTGTTGGGTGATCTATACCCCTTTTTTCTTCCACACTACCCCTGCACTGCATACCTGACCGGGAAATATATTCTGCACGCTGGTAGACGCGCTGCTGATGGCATTCCCACCTGATACCGGGGCCTCAGTGGAAGCACAAGGTGAAGGCAAAGGAGAAGGTGGAGGAGGAAGAAGTCGCCAACGCAGCCGGGGCCCCGCCAGCTCCTCTGAGGGCAGGGTTATCATGGCCGAAATGTGGAAAAGCTTTGTCACTGCGCCACAACAACCAGCACCACCACCTGATACGGAACGTGTTAGCAGGAGGCAGCATTTCACTAACATGGTTGAACAGTACGTCTGCACACCCCTCCACGTACTGACTGATGGTTCGGCCCCATTCAACTTCTGGGTCTCCAAATTGTCCACGTGGCCAGAGCTAGCCCTTTATGCCTTGGAGGTGCTGGCCTGCCCGGCGGCCAGCGTTTTGTCTGAACGTGTATTCAGCACGGCAGGGGGCGTCATTACTGACAAACGCAGCCGCCTGTCCCCAGCCAACGTGGGCAAGAACTAGGCATGGATCCCACAGGACCTGTCCGTACCTTGTGCAGAATAGACATGTATACCGGCCGCACCCAGCCTTTGTTGTACTCCAGCGCAGTTTCTCTTTGTTTTCTCTTTTATATTTCTCAATGTTTTGGGGTCTATCCCAATTTAAAAAACAAACTAACAAAAAAAAACAGTGTTGTTCGCTTCCTCCTCCTCCTCCACGTCCACCGCCTCCTCGACCTCCTACTCCATATGGACCTCCTCCTCCTAGTCCAAGATTATTATTTTTAATTTTTATGTATTTTATGTTATTTGAAGTAATTTCCCTATCCGCATTTGTTTGCAGGGCACTTGTCCGGCTCCTAACCACATTTTGCTGCCTTTCGCAGCCCTCTAGCCCTGTCCATGACTTTTTTACAGCCATTTTAATGCCCAAAAGTTCGGGTCCCCATTGACTTCAATGGGGTTCGGGGTCAAGTTCGGGTCGCAAACTCGAACTCTGTGACGAAGTTCATCCGAACCTGGGAAACCCGAACTTCCAGGTGTTCACTCAACCCTAATCTTGAGTATTCAGCTTCTGAGTAGGCTGTTGAGTCGCATCTGCTGGTACACTGATAACATCTTGAAGAGTTGAGCAGCAGGCTAGTGCTTGGTCAAGGTTATGCTGATACTACTCAAGTTCAGGAGACGAATTGACACTTTACCTTGGGAAACGGTCACTAGGCTTCTTGCGGCTTGGACTAGAGGATGGTCTTCCAGGTTGATGGGTTCTACTAGGGCCTGGTAGTCTTGACCTTGGATTCCAAGAGCAGCTCGGCACCATAGGAGTGCTTCAGTACTGGGTTTCAGGATCACTGGTTGGTTACCTCTGATGAAACCTCTCCTTTCTCATTAGCACATTTCTGTTGTGCACTTAATACACGGACGGTCTGTTGTATCACCTACTTGGCGGCAGAGGAAGCGGCAGGCATAGACTTGTGCAAAACTTCAAGCATTTCAGTATAACAGTTCCTAAGGTCGTTCATTCCTAGGACGACTGGAGGGTTGTTATCGTCCCCGACTTGCACAGCAATGATACCTTGTTGGGGTGTGTGGTTCCTCCCACTTGAAGAGTCGGCTCCCAGTACCCATGCACTGGCACAGGTTTGCCGTTGCAGGCTATAAGGCTCAGCCAGGATTCTGGTGGTTGGGTCAACTGGTCGTGGTCCGAGTATTCCTCAAATGCAGTCTGTCGGATAGTTCTATAGAAAAAGTGAGATCTGTACACCCATTAACGTTGGGTGCTCATACAGGACCGTAGTCGATATATGTCAAGAAGATCTGTGGCACACCAAAAAGATCATCTTACAAAGTGGTACTCTAACGCATTTTGTGCAACTTCACACAATCATTTCATATTTATGTCATCCGGCTGTAGAGAATAGCTAAATGAATTGGCCATATAAAGCGTCCCAACGTTTGGGTCGGAAGGCATCTAGAAAACATATAGACAGTAATAAATATCAAGTCTCTGGGGACAGAGATGATTATGTCTATAGAAATAAAGGAAGGGGGTCAATCATTACATAGATACACGCATATACCGCGCAGTATGAAGAGGAGGCTCATCCTGTCAGAGATCCATAGTGGGATGAAATTCAAAGGAAGTAGGGTAATGTTATGGGGTGATGCTTCTAGAATTATCTATCAACCCTTCTAGGTATACCGCAATATAACAGTATGGCGATCACAGCCAGTAAATTCAATGTCATATGCTTAATTACGATCCACATTGATCAATAGGTGAGGGAATCTAGTGTAATTCTGGCGTGGATTCAGACAGAATGGAACTGTGTGATAGATGAGAAAATACCAGTATACATATTACAGGGTGTGGATATCAGAGAGTATCAGAAAGTATAGGAGAGCATAAGAGGGTATAGATATTACAGGGTGTGGAAATCAGAGAGTATCAGAAAGTATAGGAGAGTATAAGAGGGTATGGATATTACAGGGTGTGGATATCAGAGAGTATCAGAAAGTATAGGAGAGTAAAAGAGGGTATGGATATTACAGGGTGTGGATATCAGAGAGTATCCAGAAAGTATAGGAGAGTATAAGAGGGTATGGATATTACAGGAGTGTGGATATCAGAGAGTATCCAGAAAGTATAGGAGGGTATAAGAGGTATGGATATTACAGGGTGTGGATATCAGAGAATATCAGAAAGTATAGGAGGTATAAGAGGGTATGGATATTACAGGGTGTGGATATCAGAGAGTATCCAGAAAGTATAGGACAGTATAAGGGTATGGATATTACAGGTGTGGATATCAGAGAGTATCAGAAAGTATAGGAGAGTATAAGAGGGTATGGATATTACAGGGTGTGGATATCAGAGAGTATCCAGAAAGTATAGGAGGAGTATAGATGCAGGGTGTGGATATTTTACAGGGTGTGGATATCCGAGAGTATCAGAAAGGAGTAGAGGAGAGTATAAGAGGGTATGGATATTGCAGGGTGTGGATGTCCAGAGGTAATCCAGAAAGTATAGGAAGTATAAGAGGGTATAGATATTACAGGGTGTGGATATCAGAGAGTATCAGAAAGTATAGGAGAGCATAAGAGGGTATAGATATTACAGGGTGTGGATATCAGAGAGTATCAGAAAGTATAGGAGAGTATAAGAGGGTATGGATATTACAGGGTGTGGATATCAGAGAGTATCAGAAAGTATAGGAGAGTATAAGAGGGTATGGATATTACAGGGTGTGGATATCAGAGAGTATCAGAAAGTATAGGAGAGTATAAGAGGGTATGGATATTACAGGGTGTGGATATCAGAGAGTATCAGAAAGTATAGGAGAGTATAAGAGGGTATGGATATTACAGGGTGTGGATATCAGAGAGTATCAGAAAGTATAGGAGAGTATAAGAGGGTATGGATATTACAGGGTGTGGATATCAGAGAGTATCAGAAAGTATAGGAGAGTATAAGAGGGTATAGATATTACAGGGTGTGGATATCAGAGAGTATCAGAAAGTATAGGAGAGTATAAGAGGGTATGGATATTACAGGGTGTGGATATCAGAGAGTATCAGAAAGTATAGGAGAGTATAAGAGGGTATAGATATTACAGGGTGTGGATATCAGAGAGTATCAGAAAGTATAGGAGAGCATAAGAGGGTATGGATATTACAGGTGTGGATATCAGAGAGTATCAGAAAGTATAGGAGAGTATAAGAGGGTATAGATATTACAGGGTGTGGATATCAGAGAGTATCAGAAAGTATAGGAGAGTATAAGAGGGTATAGATATTACAGGGTGTGGATATCAGAGAGTATCAGAAAGTATAGGAGAGTATAAGAGGGTATGGATATTACAGGGTGTGGATATCAGAGAGTATCAGAAAGTATAGGAGAGTATAAGAGGGTATAGATATTACAGGGTGTGGATATCAGAGAGTATCAGAAAGTATAGGAGAGTATAAGAGGGTATGGATATTACAGGGTGTGGATATCAGAGAGTATCAGAAAGTATAGGAGAGTATAAGAGGGTATGGATATTACAGGGTGTGGATATCAGAGAGTATCAGAAAGTATAGGAGAGTATAAGAGGGTATAGATATTACCGGGTGTGGATATCAGAGAGTATCAGAAAGTATAGGAGAGTATAAGAGGGTATGGATATTACAGGGTGTGGATATCAGAGAGTATCAGAAAGTATAGGAGAGTATAAGAGGGTATAGATATTACAGGGTGTGGATATCAGAGAGTATCAGAAAGTATAGGAGAGTATAAGAGGGTATAGATATTACAGGGTGTGGATATCAGAGAGTATCAGAAAGTATAGGAGAGTATAAGAGGGTATAGATATTACAGGGTGTGGATATCAGAGAGTATCAGAAAGTATAGGAGAGTATAAGAGGGTATAGATATTACAGGGTGTGGATATCAGAGAGTATCAGAAAGTATAGGAGAGTATAAGAGGGTATGGATATTACAGGGTGTGGATATCAGAGAGTATCAGAAAGTATAGGAGAGTATAAGAGGGTATGGATATTACAGGGTGTGGATATCAGAGAGTATCAGAAAGTATAGGAGAGTATAAGAGGGTATGGATATTACAGGGTGTGGATATCAGAGAGTATCAGAAAGTATAGGAGAGTATAAGAGGGTATAGATATTACAGGGTGTGGATATCAGAGAGTATCAGAAAGTATAGGAGAGTATAAGAGGGTATAGATATTACAGGGTGTGGATATCAGAGAGTATCAGAAAGTATAGGAGAGTATAAGAGGGTATAGATATTACAGGGTGTGGATATCAGAGAGTATCAGAAAGTATAGGAGAGTATAAGAGGGTATAGATATTACAGGGTGTGGATATCAGAGAGTATCAGAAAGTATAGGAGAGTATAAGAGGGTATGGATATTACAGGGTGTGGATATCAGAGAGTATCAGAAAGTATAGGAGAGTATAAGAGGGTATGGATATTACAGGGTGTGGATATCAGAGAGTATCAGAAAGTATAGGAGAGTATAAGAGGGTATGGATATTACAGGGTGTGGATATCAGAGAGTATCAGAAAGTATAGGAGAGTATAAGAGGGTATAGATATTACAGGGTGTGGATATCAGAGAGTATCAGAAAGTATAGGAGAGTATAAGAGGGTATAGATATTACCGGGTGTGGATATCAGAGAGTATCAGAAAGTATAGGAGAGTATAAGAGGGTATGGATATTACAGGGTGTGGATATCAGAGAGTATCAGAAAGTATAGGAGAGTATAAGAGGGTATGGATATTACAGGGTGTGGATATCAGAGAGTATCAGAAAGTATAGGAGAGTATAAGAGGGTATGGATATTACAGGGTGTGGATATCAGAGAGTATCAGAAAGTATAGGAGAGTATAAGAGGGTATAGATATTACAGGGTGTGGATATCAGAGAGTATCAGAAAGTATAGGAGAGTATAAGAGGGTATAGATATTACAGGGTGTGGATATCAGAGAGTATCAGAAAGTATAGGAGAGTATAAGAGGGTATAGATATTACAGGGTGTGGATATCAGAGAGTATCAGAAAGTATAGGAGAGTATAAGAGGGTATAGATATTACAGGGTGTGGATATCAGAGAGTATCAGAAAGTATAGGAGAGTATAAGAGGGTATGGATATTACAGGGTGTGGATATCAGAGAGTATCCAGAAAGTATAGGAGAGTATAGGAGGTATGGATATTACAGGGTGTGGATATCAGAGAGTATCAGAAAGTATAGGAGAGTATAAGAGGGTATGGATATTACCGGTGTGGATATCAGAGAGTATCAGAAAGTATAGGAGAGTATAAGAGGGTATGGATATTACCGGGTGTGGATATCAGAGAGTATCAGAAAGTATAGGAGAGTATAAGAGGGTATGGATATTACAGGGTGTGGATATCAGAGAGTATCAGAAAGTATAGGAGAGTATAAGAGGGTATGGATATTACCGGGTGTGGATATCAGAGAGTATCAGAAGTATAGGAGAGTATAAGAGGGTATAGATATTACAGGTGTGGATATCAGAGAGTATCAGAAAGTATAGGAGAGTATAAGAGGGTATGGATATTACAGGGTGTGGATATCAGAGAGTATCAGAAAGTATAGGAGAGTATAAGAGGGTATAGATATTACCGGGTGTGGATATCAGAGAGTATCAGAAAGTATAGGAGAGTATAAGAGGGTATAGATATTACAGGGTGTGGATATCAGAGAGTATCAGAAAGTATAGGAGAGTATAAGAGGGTATAGATATTACAGGGTGTGGATATCAGAGAGTATCAGAAAGTATAGAGAGTATAAGAGGGTATGGATATTACAGGGTGTGGATATCAGAGAGTATCAGAAAGTATAGGAGAGTATAAGAGGGTATAGATATTACAGGGTGTGGATATCAGAGTATCAGAAAGTATAGGAGAGTATAAGAGGGTATGGATATTACAGGGTGTGGATATCAGAGAGTATCAGAAAGTATAGGAGAGTATAAGAGGGTATAGATATTACAGGGTGTGGATATCAGAGAGTATCAGAAAGTATAGGAGAGTATAAGAGGGTATGGATATTACAGGGTGTGGATATCAGAGTATCAGAAAGTATGGGAGTATGTGGGGGTGTATCTGATGTCACCCTGTGCCACTCTCACTATGCTCTCGTATATCTCTGCACTCTCACACTCTAGCATATCCACACCCGTCGCCTCATCTATGCCCTCTGATACTCTTTCTCGATATCCCAACGCCGGTGCATCCACCCGCCTCTTCTGCCCTCTTGTACTCTGCCTATGCTATCTGCTGCCTCTTCTCTCCCATCCACACCCAGTGACCATATACATGCCCTCTTATGCTTCTCCTATGCTTTCTGATGCTCTCTGATATCACACGCCGGTAATGTCTCTGCCCTCTTGCTACTCTCTGTCACTTTCTGATGTGCTCTCTGACATCACACCGGTAATATCTATGCCCTGTACCTATACTCTCTCTATGCTCTGATACTCTCTGATATCCACGCCTGTAATATCCATACCCTCTTATACTCTCCTATACTGCTGATGCTCTCTGATATCCACATCCTGTAATATCTACCCTCTTATACTTCTCTATACTTTCTGGTGCTCTCTGATGTCACACCGTGATAATATCTATACCTGCCTTATGCTCTCTATCGCTCTGATGCTCTCTGATATCACACCGCTGTATCTGCTGCCTCTTATACTCTCTATACTCTGATACTCTCAATGTCACACCGGTAATATCTATGCCTCTTATCTCTCTTCCTGATGCTCTCTGTTGTCCACCCTGCAATATCATGCCTCTTGTATCCTCTGCTCTGATACTCTCGATGTCACCCTGTATATATCCATGCCCTCTTATACTCTCCTATACTTTCTGATACTCTCTGATATCCACACCTGTAATATCTATGCCCTCTTATACTCTCCTATGCTTTCTGATACTCTCTGATATCCACCGGTAATATCTATACCCTCATGCCTCTCCTATACTCTCTGATACTCTCTGATATCCACACTCTTAATATCATCTATACCCTCTTGTCTCTATATCCGATCCTCTCTGACTCTCACCTGTCGTCTGCCTCATAGTCCTCTCTCCTGCTCCGATATCCACACACCGGTAATATCTATGCCCTCTTATACTCTCCTGTACTTTCTGATACTCTCTAGTTCCACTCACCGGCTAATATCTATACCCTCTTATACTCTCTATGCTTTCTGTGCTCTCTGATATCACACCTGGTAGTATCTCATACCCTTGCTGCTCTCTATGCTGCTCTGATACTCTCTGATATCACACTCTGTAATATCATACCCTCTTATACTCTCTATATCTGAGCTCTCTGATATCCACACCCGCAATATCTATACCCTCTTGCTGCTATCTGTACTTTCTGATGCTCTGATATCCACCCTGATACTCTCTACACTCTGTTCCTGTAATATCTATACCCTCTTATACTCTCCTATACTTTCTGATACTCTCTGATATCCACACCCGGTAATATCACCTCTTATACTCTCCTATACTTTCTGATACTCTCTGATATCCACACCCTGTAATATCCATACCCTCTTATGCTCTCCTATACTTTCTGATACTCTCTGATATCCACACCCTGTAATATCTATACCCTCTTATACTCTCCTATACTTTCTGATACTCTCTGATATCCACACACCTGTAATATCTATGCCCTCTTATACTCTCCTATGCTTTCTGATACTCTCTGATATCCACACCGGTAATATCCATACCCTCTTATACTCTCTATACTTTCTGATACTCTCTGATATCCACACCCTGTAATTATCCATACACTCTTATACTCTCCTATAGCTTTCTGATACTCTCTGATATCCACACCCGGTAATATCTATACCCTCTTATACTCTCCTATACTTTCTGATACTCTCTGATATCCACACCCTGCATATCTATACCCTCTTATACTCTCTATACTTTCTGATACTCTCTGATATCCACGCCGGTAATATCCATACCCTCTTATACTCTCCTACACTCTGATACTCTCTGATATCCACACCCTGTAATATCCATACCCTCTTATACTCTCCTATACTTTCTGATACTCTCTGATATCCACACCCTGTAATATCCATACCCTCTTATACTCTCCTATACTTTCTGATACTCTCTGATATCCACACCCTGTAATATCTATACCCTCTTATACTCTCCTATACTTTCTGATACTCTCTGATATCCACACCCTGTAATATCTATACCCTCTTATACTCTCCTATACTTTCTGATACTCTCTGATATCCACACCCTGTAATATCTATACCCTCTTATACTCTCCTATACTTTCTGATACTCTCTGATATCCACACCCTGTAATATCTATACCCTCTTATACTCTCCTATACTTTCTGATACTCTCTGATATCCACACCCTGTAATATCTATACCCTCTTATGCTCTCCTATACTTTCTGATACTCTCTGATATCCACACCCGGTAATATCTATACCCTCTTATACTCTCCTATACTTTCTGATACTCTCTGATATCCACACCCGGTAATATCTATACCCTCTTATACTCTCCTATACTTTCTGATACTCTCTGATATCCACACCCTGTAATATCTATACCCTCTTATACTCTCCTATACTTTCTGATACTCTCTGATATCCACACCCTGTAATATCTATACCCTCTTATACTCTCCTATACTTTCTGATGCTCTCTGATATCCACACCCGGTAATATCTATACCCTCTTATACTCTCCTATGCTTTCTGATGCTCTCTGATATCCACACCCTGTAATATCTATACCCTCTTATACTCTCCTATACTTTCTGATACTCTCTGATATCCACACCCTGTAATATCTATACCCTCTTATACTCTCCTATACTTTCTGATACTCTCTGATATCCACACCCGGTAATATCCATACCCTCTTATACTCTCCTATACTTTCTGATACTCTCTGATATCCACACCCTGTAATATCCATACCCTCTTATACTCTCCTATACTTTCTGATACTCTCTGATATCCACACCCGGTAATATCTATACCCTCTTATACTCTCCTATACTTTCTGATACTCTCTGATATCCACACCCTGTAATATCTATACCCTCTTATACTCTCCTATACTTTCTGATACTCTCTGATATCCACACCCTGTAATATCTATACCCTCTTATACTCTCCTATACTTTCTGATACTCTCTGATATCCACACCCGGTAATATCTATACCCTCTTATGCTCCTATACTTTCTGATACTCTCTGATATCCACACCCTGTAATATTCATACCCTCTTATACTCTCCTATACTTTCTGATACTCACTGATATCCACACCCGGTAATATTCTTACCCTCCTATACTCTCCAATACTTTCTGATACTCTCTGATATCCACACCCTGTAATTTCCATACCCTCTTATACTCTCCTATACTTTCTGATACTCTCTGATATCCACACCCGGTAATATCCATACCCTCCTATACTCTCCAATACTTTCTAATACTCTCTGATATCCACACCCGGTAATATCTATACTCTCCTATACTTTCTGATAATCTCTGATATCCACACCCGGTAATATCTATACCCTCTTATACTCTCCTATACTTTCTGATACTCTCTGATATCCACACCGGTAATATCTATACCCTCTTATACTCTCCTATACTTTCTGATACTCTCTGATATCCACACCCGGTAATATCCATACCCTCTTATACTCTCCTATACTTTCTGATACTCTCTGATATCCACACCCTGTAATATCCATACCCTCTTATACTCTCCTATACTTTCTGATACTCTCTGATATCCACACCCTGTAATATCCATACCCTCTTATACTCTCCTATACTTTCTGATACTCTCTGATATCCACACCCTGTAATATCTATACCCTCTTATACTCTCCTATACTTTCTGATACTCTCTGATATCCACACCTGTAATATCTATACCCTCTTATACTCTCCTATACTTTCTGATACTCTCTGATATCCACACCCTGTAATATCTATACCCTCTTATACTCTCCTATACTTTCTGATACTCTCTGATATCCACACCCGGTAATATCTATACCCTCTTATACTCTCCTATACTTTCTGATACTCTCTGATATCCACACCCTGTAATATCTATACTCTCCCTATACTTTCTGATACTCTCTGATATCCACACCCTGTAATATCTATACCCTCTTATACTCTCCTATACTTTCTGATACTCTCTGATATCCACACCCTGTAATATCTATACCCTCTTATACTCTCCTATACTTTCTGATACTCTCTGATATCCACACCCTGTAATATCTATACCCTCTTATACTGTCCTATACTTTCTGATACTCTCTGATATCCACACCCGGTAATATCTATACCCTCTTATACTGTCCTATACTTTCTGATACTCTCTGATATCCACACCCGGTAATATCTATACCCTCTTATACTCTCCTATACTTTCTGATACTCTCTGATATCCACACCCTGTAATATCTATACCCTCTTATACTCTCCTATACTTTCTGATACTCTCTGATATCCACACCCGGTAATATCTATACCCTCTTATACTCTCCTATACTTTCTGATACTCTCTGATATCCACACCCTGTAATATCCATACCCTCTCATACTCTCCCATACTTTCTAATACTCTCTGATATCCACATTGGGTAATATCTATACCCTCTTATACTCTCCTATACTTTCTGATACTCTCTGATATCCACAACCGGTAATATCTATACCCTCTTATACTCTCCTATACTTTCTGATACTCTCTGATATCCACACCCGGTAATATCTATACCCTCCTATACTCTCCTATACTTTCTGATACTCTCTGATATCCACATCCGCTAATATCTCTACCCTCTTATACTCTCCTATACTTTCTGATACTCTCTGATATCCACACCCTGTAATATCCATACCCTCTTATACTCTCCTATACTTTCTGATACTCTCTGATATCCACACCCGGTAATATTCATACCCTCCTATACTCTCTGATACTCTCTGATATCCACACCCTGTAATATCCATACCCTCTTATACTCTCCTATACTTTCTGATACTCTCTGATATCCACACCCGGTAATATCCATACCCTCCTATACTCTCCAATACTTTCTGATACTCTCTGATATCCACACCCGGTAATATCTATACTCTCCTATACTTTCTGATAATCTCTGATATCCACACCCTGTAATATCCATACCCTCTTATACTCTCCTATACTTTCTGATACTCTCTGATATCCACACCCTGTAATATGTATACTGGTATTTTCTCATCTATCACACAGTTCCATTCTGTCTGAATCCACGCCAGAATGACACTAGATTCCCTCACCTATTGATCAATGTGGATTGTATTTATGCATATGACATTGAATTTACTGGCTGTGATCGCCATACTGTTATATTGCGGTATACCTAGAAGGGTTGATAGATAATTCTAGAACCATCACCCCATAACATTACCCTACTTCCTTTGAATTTCATCCCACTTTGGATCTCTGACAGGATGAGCCTCCTCTTCATACTGCGCGGTATATGCGTGTATCTATGTAATGATTGACCCCCTTCCTTTATTTCTATAGACATAATCATCTCTGTCCCCAGAGACTTGATATTTATTACTGTCTATATGTTTTCTCGATCCCTTCTGGCCGAAACGTTGGGACGCTTTATATGGCCAATTAATTTAGCTATTCTCTACACCCGGATGACATAAATATGAAATGATTGCGTGAAGATGCACAAAATTCGTTAAACCACTTTGCAAAATGATCTTTTTGGGTCGGATAGTTGTGACTTGAGACCCGGTGTCCAATAAAGCAACAAA
>CM065591.1:3698789-3880858 GCA_033119425.1 Bufotes viridis | reverse complement strand
TGTCATGGATGACCGAGATGCAGTCCGCAAAGGCATCTGGTACCAGGCACTGGGTATTGTGGAGTATCTGCGGGACGAGAGGCTCCCCAAGGACGAGCAGCGACAGCAGAAGCGAGTAGCCCTGCGGATGCCCTTCCTAGGAGAGCAGCCCCTGGAAGAGTGGGTAGAAGACCTGAAGCACCTGGTAAGGCGGGAGATGTGGCTGGAAGATGCCTACCAGGCACTCTGGTGGTATGAAGCTCAGTACCTACCCCGGACAGCCGAGCATGACATGCCAGAGGGAGAGGAGTTTGATGGTCCTGGCTTGTTATGGGAGACTTTTTCAGAGCTGGAGTTTGGGATCCCTACACAAGCCCGGTTCAGGGACCTCTTTGAGTGGCGGGAGAGCAGGTATGACTGGGACGACACTCACAAAACTGAGCAAGACCTGGTCCACCTGGTGACCCGGGAGATGGAGCTGGAACAGGACTACCAGCAGCTGTTCCACTCCAGTGAGAGGGCTCAGCGAGAGAGCAGAGTGTCAGACCCAGGTCCAGAGCCCTTCAGCTGGGAGGATATTGTGGAGGTTTACTGGGAAGAACCCCAGGTGGCTGGTGGAGATGGGACCAAGGTCTCTCCACCGGTCCTGCAGGGAATTGGGAGCCCAGTCTCCATTCCCCAGAGGCAGGCTGAGTTACAGGGGGCAGAGACAGTCGGTCCTGTCCCCCAGCGGCAGAGTCAAGTGCAGGGAATTGTGAGCCCAGTCTCCATTCCCCATCGGCAGAGTGTCCAGCAGGGAATAGAGAGCCCAGTCTCCCTCCCCAGCGGCAGGCTAAGTTACAGGGGGCAGAGACAGTCGGTCCTGGCCCCCAGCAGCAGAGTGACTTACTGGGAGAGGAGAGCCTTGTCCTCCCTCCCCATCGGCAGAGTGTCCGGCAGGGAATAGAGAGCCCAGTCTCCTTTCCCCAGCAGCAGGACACTGTGTTGGGAGCGGAGACAGTCGGTCTCCCTCCCCAGCGGCTGGAAGTATGTCTGGGAGAGAAGCTTGTTACCTGCTCTCCCCAGCGGCAGCTTAACATACCAGGGGAAGACAGTAAGCCCCACAACAGTGGAGATGGGACCGAGAGCTCTCCACCAGCCCTACAGGGATGCTGGGTAGTCGGCCCAGATCCCCAACGGCAGGCGGATTTTCAGGGAGTAGGGACAGTCGGTCCTGCTCCCCAGCGGCAGTATGTTTTGCAGGGAGAGAAGGGCATCGTCTCCATTCCCCACCGGCCGTGTGATTTACAGGGAATTGGGAGCCCAGTCTCCATCCCCCAGCGGCAGTTTAACGCACCAGGGGGAGACAGTAAGCCCCCCAACAGTACAGATGGGACCGTGGTCTCTGCACTTACAGCACAGGGGGTAGGGACAGTCGGTCCTGTCCCCGGCAACAGGGCTGTTTAGCCGAAGGGGAGACATTCGGTCTCCCCCCACAGCAGCATGGTGGTCTATCTAAAGGGGAGACAGTCGGTCCCCCCCTCCAACAACCAGGCTCCAACCAGGCTACTTCCGTGGTAGCGCTGGCACCAGGGCAGAGTACCGCTGGTCTCTGCCCACTCAGCAACCCACTCAGGCAGTCTACCAGTCCCCCACACAGCCGTAGCGAGGCACATGGACATGGACAGGTTTATCCCTTGCTCAGGTGTAGTAACCATTTATTGTGGGTGGGCTGTACTGCTGTTTCTGTTTTGTGGGTGGGCTGCTGGACTAACAAGGGCACTGACCGGCAGAAGGTCAGATACCCTGTTAGTCTGTTTGGAAAAGGGGAGATGTGTGGCGAAACCAACCGCGCCACTGGGTTTTGGAGGGGACAGATTGCCAGCCTCTTGCCCCAGGATTATGGGCCCTCTCATCAGCCCATGCTAAACTTAAACCCCATGGCGATTTGACTGTGTTTGTGGCATCTGAGAGCTGTTTGAATATATTGAGCGCTCAGATCCAAGCCACCTGGGGATATGTTAAATGTCTGTGTGTACTGTAAAGGGTGGGACATTGTATATTGAATAATGATGTCTGTCCTATTGTCCCCACGTGTGTATTGGCGATTTCCCTTTGTCCTGAGAGATAATTGAATGAGTCCTCGGTTGTCTCCAGGACAGAAGACATTGTGTATTCTCCTGCCTGTGATGATTACATTAACCTGTGTAGGGTAATTGTATCACAGGCAGAGGGGAGGGATATGCTGGGGGTGTGTCCTTATTGTCCCATTGTGTGTGATTGGCTGCTGTATCCCCTGTGTCTCAGTCTTCCTTCTGGTCACCTAGGGGAGTGTCCACCAGGCGGGAGACCACCATAAATACCGAGCAGGTAGCCCCCAATAAAGAGTATTCCTGTTTAACCACCAATACGGAGCCTCGTCTCGTACTTGGGGGGAATTGCTACTTCAGAACGTTCTCTTGCCTGTTCCAGGAGAGGAGGACTTCGTATGGTTCCAGTTCGGTGGATTCCAGTGGTTGGGGGTTGCTGTGCTCTTCGCCAGGGGAATCGCCCGAACGGTATTAACCCTCACTATACCACGTTATACCGTAACAATGTTTTGGCGGACACTATGAAACGTGGCCTGCAACAGCTGGAACACCAGATTCAGGGTATTGCTATTTTGGCAATTGAATTTAACCCCAAAAAATAATCTATCCTTTGCCAGACAGCAGACAGTATTATACTTGTCCAGCCAAAGCTGGAACACCAGATTTAGGGGATTGGTATTTGGGCAATTGTATTTAACCCCTTAATAAAATATAGAAATTTCTTTCCTGAGTTTCTAGGGGTGACAATTAGCACAGCCAAGCCCCTGATGTAGGATATAGCAAAAAAAAAAACTAGTATTGATGGATTGATGGACTTGGTGGCAGCTTGTTCTGGTGCACCACAAGTCACAAAATGGCCGCCGATCACCCCAGAAAATAAGTGACAGAAAAACGCTCTGTGCAGCCTAAAAACCAGCGAGCAAGTAACTAGCAGAAGTTCAATCATTCACAGCTGTAGATCGATCCGTTCATTAGCTGCTGTTGCTGACTTTAACCTGCCTAATCTCGCCCTCACAGCAGCTGCGTCCTCTCCCTACACTAGTCAGAACAGTGTGACGTGCGGCGCTACGTGACTCCAGCTTAAATAGAGGCTGGGTCACATGCTGCACTTGGCCAATCACAGCCATGCCATTAGTAGGCATGGCTGTGATGGTTTCTTAGGGCAAGAAGTAAAACGCTAGCTGATTGGCTGCTGTGCAGCCCTTCAGAAAGCGGGAAGTAATCAACGTACCCGAACCTTTTTGAAAAGGTCCGGGTTCGGATCCTTGTCCCGAACACCCCAAAATCGGTACGAACCCGAACTATGCTCGAACTGTTCGCTCAACACTATCAGCGACATTGCAGAAGGCCTCAATGGTAAGGTGGGTCTTTTTCCTGATGACACAAAGATTTGTAATCGGGTTGATGTTCCTGGAGGGATACACCAAATGGAAAAGGATTTAGGAAAACTAGAGGAATGGTCAAAAATCTGGCAACTAAAATTTAATGTCGATAAGTGCAAGATAATGCACCTGGGGCGTAAAAACCCAAGAGCAGAATATAAAATCAGTGATACAGTACTAACCTCAGTATCTGAGGAAAGGGATTTAGGGGTCATTATATCAGACGACCTAAAGGTGGGCAGACAATGTCATAGAGCAGCAGGTAATGCCAGCAGAATGCTTGGGTGTATAGGGAGAGGCACTAACAGTAGGGAGGTGCTCGTGCCGCTCTACAGAGCACTAGGGAGACCTCATTGGGAGTATTGTGTGCAGGACTGGAGACCAGATCTGCAGAAGGACATTCAGAGAAGAGCTACTAAACTAGTACATGGATTGCAGGACAAAACTTACCAGGAAAGGTTAAAGGACCTTAACATGTAAAGCTTGGAAGTAAGAAGAGACAGAGGGGATATGATAGAAACTGTTAAATACATAAAGGGAATCATCGCGGTAAAAGAGGAGAGAATATTTAAAAGAAGAAAAACTGCTACAAGAGGACATAGTTTTAAATTAGAGGAGCAAAGGTTTAAAAGTAATATCAGGAAGAATTACTTTACTGAGAGAGTAGTGGACGCATGGAATAGCCTTCCTGCAGAAGTGGTAGCTGCAAATACAGTGAAGGAGTTTAAGCATGCATGGGATAGGCATAAGGCCATCCTTCATATAAGATAGGGCCGGGGGCTAGTCATAGTATTCAGTATATTGGACATAAGGCCATCCTTCATATAAGATAGGGCCGGGGGCTAGTCATAGTATTCAGTATATTGGGCATAAGGCCATCCTTCATATAAGATAGGGCCGGGGCTAGTCATAGTATTCAGTATATTGGGCATAAGGCCATCCTTCATATAAGATAGGGCCGGGGCTAGTCATAGTATTCAGTATATTGGGCATAAGGCCATCCTTCATATAAGATAGGGCCAGGGCTAGTCATAGGATTCAGTATATTGGGCATAAGGCCATCCTTCATATAAGATAGGGCCGGGAGCTAGTCATAGGATTCAGTATATTGGGCATAAGGCCATCCTTCATATAAGATAGGGCCGGGGCTATTCATAGTATTCAGTATATTGGGCATAAGGCCATCCTTCATATAAGATAGGGCCGGGGCTATTCATAGTATTCAGTATATTGGGCATAAGGCCGTCCTTCATATAAGATAGGGCCGGGGCTAGTCATAGTATTCAGTATAATGGGCATAAGGCCATCCTTCATATAAGATAGGGCCGGGGGCTAGTCATAGTATTCAGTATATTGGGCATAAGGTCATCCTTCATATAAGATAGGGCCGGGGCTAGTCATAGTATTCAGTATATTGGGCATAAGGCCATCCTTCATATAAGATAGGGCCGAGGCTAGTCATAGTATTCAGTATATTGGGCATAAGGCCATCCTTCATATAAGATAGGGCCAGGGGCTAGTCATAGTAATCAGTATATTGGGCATAAGGCTATCCTTCATATAAGATAGGGCCAGGGGCTAGTCATAGTATTCAGTATATTGGGCATAAGGCTATCCTTCATATAAGATAGGGCCGGGGCTAGTCATAGGATTCAGTATATTGGGCATAAGGCCATCCTTCATATAAGATAGGGCCGGGGCTAGTCATAGTGTTCAGTATATTGGGCATAAGGCCATCCTTCATATAAGATAGGGCCAGGGCTAGTCATAGTATTCAGTATATTGGGCATAAGGCCATCCTTCATATAAGATAGGGCCAGGGGCTAGTCATAGAATTCATCATATTGGGCATAAGGCTATCCTTCATATAAGATAGGGCCGGGGCTAGTCATAGTATTCAGTATATTGGGCATAAGGCCATCCTTCATATAAGATAGGACAGGGGGCTAGTCATAGTATTCAGTATATTGGGCATACGGCCATCCTTCATATAAGATAGGGCCGGGGCTATTCATAGTATTCAGTATATTGGGGATAAGGCCATCCTTCATATAAGATAGGGCCGGGGGCTATTCATAGTATTCAGTATATTGGGCATAAGGCCATCCTTCATATAAGATAAGGCCGGGGCTATTCATAGTATTCAGTATATTGGGCATAAGGCCATCCTTCATATAAGATAGGGCCGGGGGCTAGTCATAGTATTCAGTATATTGGGCATAAGGCCATCCTTCATATAAGATAGGGCCGGGGGCCATTCATAGGATTCAGTATATTGGACATAAGGCCATCCTTCATATAAGATAGGGCCGGGGGCTAGTCATAGGATTCAGTATATTGGGCATAAGGCCATCCTTCATATAAGATAGGGCCGGGGCTAGTCATAGTATTCAGTATATTGGGCATAAGGCCATCCTTCATATAAGATAGGGCCGGGGCTAGTCATAGTATTCAGTATATTGGGCATAAGGCCATCCTTCATATAAGATAGGGCCGGGGCTAGTCATAGTATTCAGTATATTGGGCATAAGGCCATCCTTCATATAAGATAGGGCCAGGGGCTAGTCATAGAATTCATCATATTGGGCATAAGGCTATCCTTCATATAAGATAGGGCCGGGGCTAGTCATAGTATTCAGTATATTGGGCATAAGGCCATCCTTCATATAAGATAGGACAGGGGGCTAGTCATAGTATTCAGTATATTGGGCATAAGGCCATCCTTCATATAAGATAGGGCCGGGGGCTAGTCATAGTATTCAGTATATTGGGCATAAGGTCATCCTTCATATAAGATAGGGCCGCGGGCTAGTCATAGTATTCAGTATATTGGGCATAAGGCCATCCTTCATATAAGATAGGGCCGGGGGCTACTCATAGTATTCAGTATATTGGGCAAAGGCTATCCTTCATATAAGATAGGGCCGGGGGCTATTCATAGTATTCAGTATATTGGGCATAAGGCCGTCCTTCATATAAGATAGGGCAAGGGGCTAGTCATAGAATTCATCATATTGGGCATAAGGCCATCCTTCATATAAGATAGGGCCGGGGGCTAGTCATAGAATTCATCATATTGGGCATAAGGCCATCCTTTATATAAGATAGGGCCGGGGGCTACTCATAGTATTCAGTATATTGGGCATAAGGCTATCCTTCATATAAGATAGGGCCGGGGGCAATTCATAGTATTCAGTATATTGGGCATAACGCCATCCTTCATATAAGATAGGGCCGGGGGCTAGTCATAGTATTCAGTATATTGGGTATAAGGCCGTCCTTCATATAAGATAGGGCCGGGGGCTAGTCATAGTATTCAGTATATTGGGCATAAGGCCATCCTTCATATAAGATAGGGCCGGGGGCTAGTCATAGTATTCTGTATATTGGGGATAAGGCCGTCCTTCATATAAGATAGGGCCGGGGGCTAGTCATAGTATTCAGTATATTGGGTATAAGGCCGTCCTTCATATAAGATAGGGCCGGGGGCTATTCATAGTATTCAGCATATTGGGCATAAGGCCATCCTTCATATAAGATAGAGCCGGGGGCTAGTCATAGTATTCAGTATATTGGGCATAAGGCCATCCTTCATATAAGATAGGGCCGGGGGCTATTCATAGTATTCAGCATATTGGGCATAAGGCCATCCTTCATATAAGATAGGGCCGGGGCTATTCATAGTATTCAGCATATTGGGCATAAGGCCATCCTTCATATAAGATAGGGCCGGGGCTAGTCATAGTATTCAGTATATTGGGCATAAGGCCATCCTTCATATAAGATAGGGCAGGGGGCTAGTCATAGTATTCAGTATATTGGGCATAAGGCCGTCCTTCATATAAGATAGGGCCGGGGCTAGTCATAGTATTCAGTATATTGGGCATAAGGCCATCCTTCATATAAGATAGGGCCGGGGCTAGTCATAGTATTCAGTATATTGGGCATAAGGCCATCCTTCATATAAGATAGGGCCAGGGGCTAGTCATAGGATTCAGTATATTGGGCATAAGGCCATCCTTCATATAAGATAGGGCCGGGGTCTAGTCATAGTATTCAGTATATTGGGCATAAGGCCATCCTTCATATAAGATAGGGCCTGGGGCTAGTCATAGTATTCAGTATATTGGGGATAAGGCCATCCTTCATATAAGATGGGGCCGGGGGCTAGTCATAGTATTCAGTATATTGGGCATAAGGCCATCCTTCATATAAGATAGGGCCGGGGGCTAGTCATAGTATTCAGTATATTGGGCATAAGGCCATCCTTCATATAAGATAGGGCCGGGGCTAGTCATAGTATTCAGTATATTGGGCATAAGGCCATCCTTCATATAAGATAGGGCCAGGGGCTAGTCATAGGATTCAGTATATTGGGCATAAGGCCATCCTTCATATAAGATAGGGCCGGGGGCTATTCATAGTATTCAGTATATTGGGCATAAGGCTATCCTTCATATAAGATAGGGCCGGGGCTATTCATAGTATTCAGTATATTGGGCATAAGGCCATCCTTCATATAAGATAGGGCCGGGGCTAGTCATAGTATTCAGTATATTGGGCATAAGGCTATCCTTCATATAAGATAGGGCCGGGGCTATTCATAGTATTCAGTATATTGGGCATAAGGCCATCCTTCATATAAGATAGGGCCGGGGGCTATTCATAGTATTCAGTATATTGGGCATAAGGCCATCCTTCATATAAGATAGGGCCGGGGGCTAGTCATAGGATTCAGTATATTGGGCATAAGGCCATCCTTCATATAAGATAGGGCCAGGGGCTAGTCATAGGATTCAGTATATTGGGCATAAGGCCATCCTTCATATAAGATAGGGCCGGGGGCTATTCATAGTATTCCGTATATTGGGCATAAGGCTATCCTTCATATAAGATAGGGCCGGGGGCTATTCATAGTATTCAGTATATTGGGCATAAGGCCATCCTTCATATAAGATAGGGCCGGGGGCTAGTCATAGGATTCAGTATATTGGGCATAAGGCCATCCTTCATATAAGATAGGGCAGGGGGCTAGTCATAGGATTCAGTATATTGGGCATAAGGCCATCCTTCATATAAGATAGGGCCAGGGGCTAGTCATAGGATTCAGTATATTGGGCATAAGGCCATCCTTCATATAAGATAGGGCCGGGGCTATTCATAGTATTCAGTATATTGGGCATAAGGCCATCCTTCATATAAGATAGGGCCGGGGGCTATTCATAGTATTCAGTATATTGGGCATAAGGCCATCCTTCATATAAGATAGGTCCAGGGGCTAGTCATAGGATTCAGTATATTGGGCATAAGGCCATCCTTCATATAAGATAGGGCCGGGGCAATTCATAGTATTCAGTATATTGGGCATAAGGCCATCCTTCATATAAGATAGCGCCGGGGCTATTCATAGTATTCAGTATATTGGGCATAAGGCCATCCTTCATATAAGATAGGGCCGGGGGCTAGTCATAGTATTTAGTATATTGGGCATAAGGCCATCCTTCATATAAGATAGGGCCGGGGGCTAGTCATAGAATTCATCATATTGGGCATAAGGCCATCCTTCATATAAGATAGGGCCGGGGGCTATTCATAGTATTCAGTATATTGGGCATAAGGCTATCCTTCATATAAGATAGTGCCGGGGGCTAGTCATAGTATTCAGTATATTGGGCATAAGGCCATCCTTCATATAAGATAGGGCCGGGGGCTAGTCATAGTATTCAGTATATTGGGCATAAGGCCATCCTTCATATAAGTTAGGGCCGGGGGCTAGTCATAGGATTCAGTATATTGGGCATAAGGCCATCCTTCATATAAGATAGGGCCGGGGGCTATTCATAGTATTCAGTATATTGGGCATAAGGCCGTCCTTCATATAAGATAGGGCCGGGGGCTATTCATAGTATTCAGTATATTGGGCATAAGGCCATCCTTCATATAAGATAGGGCCGGGGGCTAGTCATAGTATTCAGTATATTGGGCATAAGGCCGTCCTTTATATAAGATAGGGCCGGGGGCTAGTCATAGTATTCTGTATATTGGGGATAAGGCCGTCATTCATATAAGATACGGCCGGGGGCTATTCATAGTATTCAGTATATTGGGCAAAAGGCCGTCCTTCATATAAGATAGGGCCGGGGGCTAGTCATAGAATTCATCATATTGGGCATAAGGCCATCCTTCATATAAGATAGGGCCGGGGGCTACTCATAGTATTCAGTATATTGGGCATAAGGCCTTCCTTCATATAAGATAGGGCCGAGGGCTAGTCATAGGATTCAGTATATTGGGCATAAGGCCGTCCTTCATATAAGATAGGGCCGAGGGCTAGTCATAGTATTCAGTATATTGGGCATAAGGCCATCCTTCATATAAGATAGGGCCGGGGGCTAGTCATATTATTCAGTATATTGGGTATAAGGCCATCCTTCATATAAGATTTGGCCGGGGGCTAGTCATAGTATTCAGTATATTGGGCATAAGGCCATCCTTCATATAAGATAGGGCCGGGGGCTATTCATAGTATTCAGTATATTGGGCATAAGGCCATCCTTCATATAAGATAGGGCCGGGGGCTAGTCATAGTATTCAGTATATTGGGCATAAGGCCATACTTCATATAAGATAGGGCCAGGGGCTAGTCATATTATTCAGTATATTGGGCATAAGGCCATCCTTCATATAAGATAGGGCCGGGGGCTACTCATAGTATTCAGTATATTGGGCATAAGGCCATCCTTCATATAAGATAGGGTCGGGGGCTATTCATAGTATTCAGTATATTGGGCATAAGGCCATCCTTCATTTAAGATAGGGCCGGGGGCTAGTCATAGTATTCAGTATATTGGGCATAAGGCCATCCTTCATATAAGATAGGGCCGGGGCTAGTCATAGTATTCAGTATATTGGGCATAAGGCCATCCTTCATATAAGATAGGGCCGGGGCTAGTCATAGTATTCAGTATATTGGGCATAAGGCCATCCTTCATATAAGATAGGGCCGAGGGCTAGTCATAGTATTCAGTATATTGGGCATAAGGCCATCCTTCATATAAGATAGGGCCGAGGGCTAGTCATAGTATTCAGTATATTGGGCATAAGGCCATCCTTCATATAAGATAGGGCCGAGGGCTAGTCATAGTATTCAGTATATTGGGTATAAGGCCATCCTTCATATAAGATTTGGCCGGGGCTAGTCATAGTATTCAGTATATTGGGCATAAGGCCATCCTTCATATAAGATAGGGCTGAGGGCTAGTCATATTATTCAGTATATTGGGTATAAGGCCATCCTTCATATAAGATAGGGCCGGGGCTAGTCATAGTATTCAGTATATTGGGCATAAGGCCATCCTTCATATAAGATAGGGCTGGGGGCTAGTCATAGTATTCAGTATATTGGGCATAAGGCCATCCTTCATATAAGATAGGGCCAGGGGCTATTCATAGTATTCAGTATATTGGGCATAAGGCCATCCTTCATATATAGATAGGGCCGGGGGCTAGTCATATTATTCAGCATATTGGGCATAAGGCCATCCTTCATATAAGATAGGGCCGGGGGCTAGTCATAGTATTCAGTATATTGGGCATAAGGCCAGTCCTTCATATAAGATAGGGCCGGGGCTAGTCATAGTATTCAGTATATTGGGCATAAGGCCATCCTTCATATAAGATAGGGCCGGGGCTAGTCATAGCATTCAGTATATTGGGCATAAGGCCATCCTTCATATAAGATAGGGCCGGGGCTAGTCATAGTATTCAGTATATTGGGCATAAGGCCATCCTTCATATAAGATAGGGCCGGGGCTAGTCATAGTATTCAGTATATTGGGCATAAGGCCATCCTTCATATAAGATAGGGCCGGGGCTATTCATAGTATTCAGTATATTGGGCATAAGGCCATCCTTCATATAAGATAGGGCCGGGGCTAGTCATATTATTCAGCATATTGGGCATAAGGCCATCCTTCATATAAGATAGGGCCGGGGCTATTCATAGTATTCAGTATATTGGGCATAAGGCCATCCTTCATATAAGATAGGGCCGGGGCTAGTCATAGTATTCATGTATATTGGGGATAAGGCCATCCTTCATATAAGATACGGCCGGGGGCTATTCATAGTATTCAGTATATTGGGCATAAGGCTATCCTTCATATAAGATAGGGCCGGGGGCTAGTCATAGAATTCATCATATTGGGCATAAGGCCATCCTTCATATAAGATAGGGCCGAGGGCTACTCATAGTATTCAGTATATTGGGCATAAGGCTATCCTTCATATAAGATAGGGCCGGGGGCTATCCATAGTATTCAGTATATTGGGCATAAGGCCGTCCTTCATATAAGATAGGGCCGAGGGCTAGTCATAGGATTCAGTATATTGGGCATAAGGCCTTCCTTCATATAAGATAGGGCCGAGGGCTAGTCATAGGATTCAGTATATTGGGCATAAGGCCGTCCTTCATATAAGATAGTGCCGAGGGCTAGTCATAGTATTCAGTATATTGGGCATAAGGCCGTCCTTCATATAAGATAGGGCCGGGGGCTAGTCATAGTATTCAGTATATTGGGTATAAGGCCATCCTTCATATAAGATTTGGCCGGGGGCTAGTCATAGTATTCAGTATATTGGGCATAAGGCTGTCCTTCATATAAGATAGGGCCGGGGGCTATTCATAGTATTCAGTATATTGGGCATAAGGCCATCCTTCATATAAGATAGGGCCGGGGCTAGTCATAGTATTCAGTATATTGGGCATAAGGCCATACTTCATATAAGATAGGGCCGGGGCTAGTCATAGTATTCAGTATATTGGGCATAAGGCCATCCTTCATATAAGATAGGGCCGGGGCTACTCATAGTATTCAGTATATTGGGCATAAGGCCATCCTTCATATAAGATAGGGTCGGGGCTATTCATAGTATTCAGTATATTGGGCATAAGGCCATCCTTCATTTAAGATAGGGCCGGGGCTAGTCATAGTATTCAGTATATTGGGCATAAGGCCATCCTTCATATAAGATAGGGCCGGGGGCTAGTCATAGTATTCAGTATATTGGGCAAAAGGCCATCCTTCATATAAGATAGGGCCGGGGCTATTCATAGTATTCAGTATATTGGGCATAAGGCCATCCTTCATATAAGATAGGGCCGGGGGCTAGTCATATTATTCAGTATATTGGGCATAAGGCCATCCTTCATATAAGATAGGGCCGGGGTCTAGTCATAGTATTCAGTATATCGGGCATAAGGCTATCCTTCATATAAGATAGGGCTGGGGGCTAGTCATAGTATTCAGTATATTGGGCATAAGGCCATCCTTCATATAAGATAGGGCCAGGGGCTATTCATAGTATTCAGTATATTGGGCATAAGGCCATCCTTCATATAAGATAGGGCCGGGGCTAGTCATATTATTCAGCATATTGGGCATAAGGCCATCCTTCATATAAGATAGGGCCGGGGGCTAGTCATAGTATTCAGTATATTGGGCATAAGGCCATCCTTCATATAAGATAGGGCCGGGGGCTAGTCATATTATTCAGCATATTGGGCATAAGGCCATCCTTCATATAAGATAGGGCCGGGGCTAGTCATAGTATTCAGTATATTGGGCATAAGGCCATCCTTCATATAAGATAGGGCCGGGGGCTAGTCATAGTATTCAGTATATTGGGCATAAGGCCATCCTTCATATAAGATAGGGCCGGGGCTAGTCATAGTATTGAGTATATTGGGCAAAAGGCCATCCTTCATATAAGATAGGGCCGGGGGCTATTCATAGTATTCAGTATATTGGGCATAAGGCCATCCTTCATATAAGATAGGGCCGGGGGCTAGTCATATTATTCAGTATATTTGGCATAAGGCCATCCTTCATATAAGATAGGGCCGGGGGCTAGTCATAGTATTCAGTATATTGGGCATAAGGCCATCCTTCATATAAGATAGGGCCGGGGTCTAGTCATAGTATTCAGTATATCAGGCATAAGGCTATCCTTCATATAAGATAGGGCTGGGGGCTAGTCATAGGATTCAGCATATTGGGCATAAGGCCATCCTTCATATAAGAAAGGGCTGGGGGCTAGTCATAGTATTCAGTATATTGGGCATAAGGCCATCCTTCATATAAGATAGGGCCAGGGGCTATTCATAGTATTCAGTATATTGGGCATAAGGCCATCCTTCATATAAGATAGGGCCGGGGGCTAGTCATAGTATTCAGTATATTGGGCATAAGGCCAGTCCTTCATATAAGATAGGGCCGGGGCTAGTCATAGTATTCAGTATATTGGGCATAAGGCCATCCTTCATATAAGATAGGGCCGGGGGCTAGTCATAGTATTCAGTATATTGGGCATAAGGCCATCCTTCATATAAGATAGGGCCGGGGGCTAGTCATAGTATTCAGTATATTGGGCATAAGGCCATCCTTCATATAAGATAGGGCCGGGGCTATTCATAGTATTCAGTATATTGGGCATAAGGCCATCCTTCATATAAGATAGGGCCGGAGGCTAGTCATAGTATTCCGTATATTGGGCATAAGGCTATCCTTCATATAAGATAGGGCCGGGGGCTACTCATAGGATTCAGTATATTGGGCATAAGGCCATCCTTCATATAAGATAGGGCCGGGGGCTAGTCATATTATTCAGCATATTGGGCATAAGACCATCCTTCATATAAGATAGGGCCGGGGGCTAGTCATAGTATTCAGTATATTGGGTATAAGGCCATCCTTCATATAAGATAGGGCCGGGGGCTAGTCATAGGATTCAGTATATTGGGCAGACGGCCAAATGGTTCTTATCTGCTGACACATTCTATGTTTCTATGTAAGTCCAACTGTTTCTGCGAACGTTTCAACGGAACTCTGAAGCAGATGATCCGTACGTTTGTAGACACCAGAAAGGACTGGAAAAGGTTCTTACCTCATTTACTATTTGCAAACAGGGAAGTTCCCCAAGAGTCCACCGGGTTCTCCCCCTTTGAACTACTGTTTGGGAGAAGGGTGAGAGGTCCCTTAGATCTCATCCGAGAACACTGGGAAGGGGAGGTGAACAATAGGGGTACCCCTATCGTGCTAGAGTTTCGTGAGCGCCTGGAGGAATTGACTCAGACAGTTCGCACCAACCTCCAGGCAGCCCAACAACGACAGCGCAGATGGTATGATAGGGGGCCAGAGACTGCAGCTTTCAGATAGGGCAGAAGGTACTAATCCTGAGGCCGGTCCACAATGACAAGCTGCAGGCCTCCTGGCAGGGCCCATACAAGGTGGTAGAACAGATCTGTGATACAACCTATGTGATTGGCCCCTGCGCTGGGGCGGGTAGCAGACGCATGCTCCACGTGAATATGCTGAAGCCATACTACGAGCGCGTGGAAAATGTAGCCGCCATCTTTGCCTCTGCAGCAGAGGACTTTGATAACTTACCCCTTCCAGACCTCCTAGAGAGAGAAGCCCAGAACGAGGGCCTGGGAGAAGTACAGTTAGGAGAGCGCCTGAGCCCCCAGGAACGAGCACAAGCACAAGAGTTTATGCAGGATAAAGGGGCCACGTTCTCTAATCTCCCCGGGTACACACCCCTAGCTACCCATAGGGTAGGGACCCCAGACAAACCCCGCTACGACAACCCCCATACCGCATACCTGAGTCCATAAAGGAGAACATGTGCAAAGAGATTGAGGAAATGTTACAGTTAGGGGTTATAGAACACTCTGACAGTCCCTGGGCCTCCCCGGTAGTGCTAGTGCCGAAGCGGGATGGGACAACCCGCTTCTGCGTAGACTACAGGAGGCTCAATGACAAAACTGTATCTGACGCCTACCCTATGTCCCGGATAGACGAGCTCCTGGATAAAATGACCAGAGGCCAGTACCTCACTACAATAGATCTTTGTAACTGGCAGATTCCCTTAGCCGAGGAAGCCATCCCCAAGTCGGCATTTGTCACCCTGTTTGGCATGTACCAGTTTAACGTCATGCCATTCGGGATGAAAAACGCCCCGGCTACTTTTCAGAGGATGGTGGATCGGTTATTGGATGGGTTCCAGGAGTACGCTTGTGCCTATTTAGATGACATAGCCATTTTTAGTCACTCCTGGGCCGAACACCTGACCCACATAGGAGCCGTACTAGACCGCATCAGGGAGGCAGGGTTAACCCTTAAACCCAGTAAATGCCATATAGGGATGGCTGAAGTCCAATATCTAGGACACTGAGTAGGGAGTGGTCAACAGAAATCCGAGCCCGCAAAGATAGAGGCCGTAGCCAAGTGGCCAACCCCCCGTACTAAGACCTGAGTCCTAGCCTTTCTGGGTACTGCCAGGTACTACCGGAAATTTGTGCCCGATTACAGCACCCTAGCCAAGCCCCTCACTGATTTGACCCGTAAAAACCTTCCTAAGATAGTAGTCTGGGCCCCAGAGTGTGAACAGGCATTCCAGCAACTGAAAACGGCCCTGTTTAATGCACCTGTACTCGCTGCTCCTGATCCAACTAAACGATTCCTTGTCCACACAGACGCTTCTATGTTTGGATTGGGAGCAGTGCTGAGCCAAGTCGGAGCAGATGGCGGCGAGCACCCAGTGGCTTACTTAAGCAGAAAACTCCTGCCCAGAGAAGTAAGCTACGCCGCCATGGAAAAGGAATGTCTGGCCGTGGTGTGGGTCCTTAAAAAGCTGCAGCCCTACTTGTATGGGCAACCCTTTTCCTTACTCACAGATCACAACCCGTTGGTGCGGCTGAACAGGGTGTCAGG
Organism: Bufotes viridis; assembly: GCA_033119425.1. NCBI lineage: Eukaryota > Metazoa > Chordata > Amphibia > Anura > Bufonidae > Bufotes > Bufotes viridis. The sequence goes on along the minus strand of CM065591.1, from coordinate 3,864,655 downwards.
AGACAATGCCAGGCTGCTGCGCTGGAGCTTGGCGCTGCAGCCTTTTGACTTTTCTATCCACTACCGCCCTGGGAAACAGAATGGCAACGCCGACGGGTTATCCAGACAAACAGAACTTGAAAAGTGATCTGTGAGCACTCCTCCGGACATCCCCAAGCCGATCCGTTGGGATCAGACTGTGTATGCCGGCTTGGTTCTGGGGGAGCATTGTGGCAAACCTAGCCACTTCAGTATATCAAAGGCTGTGTCCATGTGTTAATTGTATACTCTTATGCAATTATCTCTCCAGTACAGAAAGGCATGATGGGAAATAGCCTTGCAGGTTAAGTTTCCACAAAGTCGACCAGGGGAAAACCCCTGGAATGCTGTAACGGATCGACGGGCACCCCGACTGGGTACCTCCGTTGAAAGATGCTCCTACCGCTTCTTGAAGATTCCAAGCGCTCTAGCCGACACCACAACCACCAAATCGGAGAAGGATATGAATGCGGTAAACAGCCGAATAGGAAAAACCATATGAAGAGGTTTACACTCCTAGCAGTCAAACTGGAACAGCATACAATAAATCCCCCCCCCCCCAATAACGAGACGACACTTCGTTTTGGGGGTCAAGCAGGAACTCTTTTAATGACCACACAAGCATTTCCTTTTATACACATTTTCCAACAAGGTTACCACCCCCGTGGTATAAACATAGCAGCCAATCATTTACAGTTTCACATTTTAAACAGAACCCATTCGTCAATGTACATTTAACAACCTCAATGACATCGCCTGTGATACAATCAACAACACAATGACATTGCCCGTGATACAATCAACAACACAATGACATTGCCCGTGATACAATCAACAACACAATGACATTGCCCGTGATACAATCAACAACACAATGACATTGCCCGAGATACAATCAACAACACAATGACATTGTCCGTGATACAATCAACAACACAATGACATTGTCCGTGATACAATCAACAACACAATGACATTGCCTGTGATCCAATCAACAATACAATGACATTGTCCGTGATACAAACAACAACACAGTGACATTGCCCGTGATCCAATCAACAACACAATGACATTGTCCGTGATACAATCAACAACACAATGACATTGTCCGTGATACAATCAACAACACAATGACATTGTCCGTGATCCAATCAACAACACAATGACATTGCCTGTGATACAATCAACAACACAATGACATTGCCTGTGATCCAATCAACAACACAATGACATTGTCCGTGATACAATCAACAACACAATGACATTGTCCGTGATCCAATCAACAACACAATGACATTGTCCGTGATACAATCAACAACACAATGACATTGTCCGTGATACAATCAACAACACAATGACATTGTCCGTGATCCAATCAACAACACAATGACATTGTCCTGTGATCCAATCAACAACACAATGACATTGTCTGTGATCCAATCAACAACACAATGACATTGTCCGTGATACAATCAACAACACAATGACATTGTCCGTGATCCAATCAACAACACAATGACATTGTCCGTGATACAATCAACAACACAGTGACATTGTCCGTGATCCAATCAACAACACAATGACATTGTCCGTGATACAATCAACAACACAATGACATTGTCCGTGATCCAATCAACAACACAATGACATTGTCCGTGATACAATCAACAACACAATGACATTGTCCGTGATCCAATCAACAACACAATGACATTGCCCGTGATACAATCAACAACACAATGACATTGCCCGTGATACAATCAACAACACAATGACATTGTCCGTGATACAATCAACAACACAATGACATTGTCCGTGATCCAATCAACAACACAATGACATTGTCCGTGATCCAATCCACAACACAATGACATTGTCTGTGATACAATCAACAACACAATGACATTGCCTGTGATACAATCAACAACACAATGACATTGTCCGTGATCCAATCAACAACACAATGACATTGCCTGTGATACAATCAACAACACAATGACATTGCCTGTGATACAATCAACAACACAATGACATTGCCCGTGATACAATCAACAAAATACAAGTTAGGAATCCAGGCAATAACAGGTGTTCTCTTCCAGTTAACAGTCCCAGGGGCAGAAACAGTAACTTTAAAATCCCATATGCCCAAATAGTGTCCCAGGGGCCATAGTCGCAGGGGAGGAGGCGGTGAATCAGTCTTCTCCAGTTCACAGTGGTGAGGTTGGTTTCGCCACAAATGCCATTATGGAAACCCCTTGCATGGGGACTTGTATATAAATGGTTGCATTGCAATAAAGGCGTGGTTGACTTCCAAACTGTGTGTCGTCCAGTTCTTGGGAAAAAGGGATTATACTTACGCTACCTGTATGTGGTATGCTGAATAAGACTATCAGCGGAGATACCGTGGATTATACTACTACTCTACTACACACCCACTCTCCAGGTTTCAGAGTGTGGCTTCCTTCTAGGGAGTCAGGATCTGGAATGGAAGAGAAAACTTATTTATGTATGTTAGACAACTGTTTGCTCAATGCTATCATATATTTTGCACAGATTCATAATGCATTTGTAGCCGCTTCGGAAAATACTGTCCCATTCTTGGCCCTTTCCCAAATAGGATCTCGTATGGGGTCAGTTTGTGTGGGGGCCTTGGTGTGTGCCTAACTGAAAAGAGTGTTATAGGCAAGCACTGAACCCAATTAATCCCTGTATCCCTGGTCATCTTCAGCATCTTTCCACACCCGTTAAGTCGGTAAGGGGTGTGAAATGCTAGGTGTGACCCAGCAGGGAATGCTCGGCCCTGATCACTCTCAATGACCTCAGGTACCCCGAACCTACAAATAGTTTCCTGCATTTGTTTTCTAGCAGTGGTGGTTGTTGTCTGGTTTCAGACGGGGTAGGCTTCTGGCCACCCAGAGAACAAGTCTATCACTACTAGCACATATTGAAACCCTTGGCACATTAGCATCTGGATGTGGTAGATTTGGGTCCTTTGGAATAAGTACAGAGCTCTGGAAAGGCACTTGGTGGGCGTGGGTTCAGTCCTGCCTGGGTTGCACTCGGCACAAATGAGGCAAGACTGGGTATGCTTTACCAGGACTGAGGTGATTCCTGGGGCCACCCATATTTTGTCAGTGTAACGGATCGTTACGCACACAACTCCGTTTAGGCGATATTCCCTTTTCAGACACACCGGCAGTTACTGCAAGCACCAACTTCCCGAACTGCAAACCACACGAATTCACCAACTTCCGAACAAGAGACACACGAACCCTGGAAGCAGCCGAACAGGAAAAGCAATATGAACAGCTTACACTCCTGGCAATCAGCATACAGTCAAATCCCCCCCAATAACGAGACGACACTTCGTTTTGAGGGTCAAGCAGGAACTCTCTTTATTGAGGGCTACCTGCCCGGTATTTATGCAGGTCTCCCACCTGGTGGACACTCCCCTAGGGGACCAGAAGGAAGACTGCGACACAGGGGATACAGCAGCCAATCACACACAATGGGACAATAGGGACAACCACACCCAGCATATCCCTCCCCTCTGCCTGTGATACAATTACCCTACACGGGTTAATGTAATCATCACAGGCCGGAGAATACACAATGTCTTTTGTCCTGGAGACAACCGAGGAGTCATTCCATTATCTCTCAGGACAAAGGGAAATCGCCAATACACACGTAGGGACAATAGGACAGACATCACTATTCAATATACAATGTCCCCCCTTTACAGTACACAGACATTTAACATATCCCCAGATGGCAGGGATCTGAGCGCTCAATATATCCAAACAGCGCTCAGATGCCACAAACACAGTCAAATCGCCATGGGGTTTAAGTTTAGCGTGGGCTGATGAGAGGGGCCATAATCCTGGGGCAAGAGGCTGGCAATCTGTCCCCTCCAAAACTCAGTGGCGAGTTTGGTTTCGCCACAGTCAGTTAGTTATTTCATGATGGTTTTGGATTGGTGGGTGGGCCCATGGGCCACTGAGGCTATTAAGGGATAGAGGGCTCTTGGTAAGCACACTCTCTTTCCTTGTGTCCAGATTCTTCGAGGGCTGACTCTTTCAATCAGGTTTCCTTTTCCATGGGAGTGGGCCGTTTCTGCATCTGTTTCAGTAGGTCCCGTGTGTTCTTGGTCTTCCTGTGCTACCATAATCTGGCCTGACTAGACTCTTTTCTCTTTCACTGCTGCTTTCTTGGCTGCTTGGTCAGCTAGGTCGTCTCCTCTGGCCTCAGTGGTGTCAGCTCGAGTATGGGCCTTTACCTTGATCACTGCCACTTGGGTGGGCAGGAGTACTGCTGCCATTAGAGCCGCTACTGCTGAAGCATTCTTGATTGGAGTTCCTGCGGCTGTGATGTAATCCCGGGCTTTCCATATTGCTCCAAAGTCATGAACCACTCCAAAGGCATATCTAGAGTCTGTATAGATATTAGTGGTAGAGTCTTTTGCCATGAGGCAGGCTTCAGTGAGGGCAATGAGTTCAGCCTCCTGTGCTGACTGGTCTGGGCGCAATTGTCTTGCACACAGAACCTCATGCTCACTTCCATTTGTCATCGGCATACCTTGAGCCATCCACAAAGAGAGTCTAATGTGGGTTTGTCAGAGGAGTGTCTTCAGCTTCCATCATTGTGATGCAATCATGATCTGGTTCCTTGTAAAGAGAGTCAGTTGAGGTCCATAGTTCTTCTTCCTGAAGATTTTCTTCAGCATGTAGATCAATAAAATCTTCAGAATCTCCAGTATACTTCCCCCTTTGAAGAGGAAGGAGAGTAGCAGGGTTGAGGATGTGGCATCTCTGATCTGGCAGAAGCAGACTACACTGGAGCCGGAGATGGCGCTGTGCAGTGAGGTGTTTGGGTTGAGTCTGCTGGAGGATGGCATAAATGTCATGGGGAGCCAGAATGGTGAGGGCATGACCAAGCACAGCGTTAGATGTGACGTTCATAAGAGAGCTGGCAGCATGGATGGCTCTGACACAGGAAGGGGCGGCTCTGTCTACGGGGTCAAGGCGCTTAGAATAGTAACCCAGGGGTCTATTGCGACCACCATGAGTTTGAGTAAGGACTCCAGTCGCGTGGCCCTGACGTTCCATGATATACAGTCAGAAAGGAAGGTTGTAGTTGGGGATGCCAAGAGAAGGGGCAGATGCAATGGCGGCCTTCAATGTTTCAAAGGCGTCTCCGGCCTCCATTGTCATCTGGAAAGGAATAGTAGCATCGTGGGGTATGCAGTCATATAGGGGCTGCATTAGGACTGAAGCATCAGGGATCCAGGGTCTGCAGGAGATGAGTGCCAGAAAGGTTTGTAGCTGATGAGGGGTGTCCGGGAGTTGGATCTCAGCAATGACCTTTTTTATGGTATCAGTAAGGTGTTTGCTACCTTGAGAAATACAATGACCTAGGAAGACAACTTTGGGGAGACACAGCTGCAATTTGACTTGTGAGACTCGACAGCCAGCAGAAGCCAGGAACTGGAGAAGTGAGACAGACATGGATAGGCAGACTGGCAGAGAATCAGCACAGAGGAGTAGGTCATCCACATATTGCAGGAGTTCCACTTTAGGGTGGTCAGACTGCCAGGGTTGCAGAACAGAGGACATAGCCTTGCTTAAGCAGGAAGGGCTGTTTTGGGCCCCTTGAGGCAGAACAGTCTAGGTGCACAATGTGCCAGCATGAGAAAAAGCAAAAAGGAATTGACAGTCCTCATGTAAGCGAACAGAAAATAATCTATTGGCCAGAACAATGACAGTGAAAGTAGTAACGGTGGGCGGGATGCCATCGAGGAGGGTGTGCGGGTTGGGGACAATAGGTGTCTCGAGGACAGTGGCCTTATTGACAGCTCGGAGATCCTGGACCCTGTGGTAAATAAGAGGTTGTCCCTTCTCCCTCTTCTACCGGACTTAGTATAGGGAGAGGTAGTGATTTTGATTGCCTCATTCTGCAGAAGGGCCTGCATTTGGAGTGTAATAGCTTCCTGTTGTGAGACAGAAAGCGGATATTGCACTTTGTATGGCAGGACCTTGGGGTCTTTCAGGGTCACAGTGACTGGTGGGACATTGAGGCATCCGATATCCTGGGGTCCTTTGGCCCAGAGGGTATCGGGGATGAGGTGCAAAATGGTTTGCAGTGAATCCCCTTGCTCATATGAATCAGTGACCTGAAGAGTTGTTAATGCCACGAGGAGGCAGGTTTCTTCCGAGTATAGGGTTGTGCCGAGGGTGACCGTCCTATCCTCTCTGAACTGTATGTTAGCTTGGATTTTCTGAAGGAAATCAGAGCCTAACAGATTGAAGGGGCATGTTTGGCTGACAATAAATTGCGACATGACTTCTGCTGGAAGGTGGAGACGAGGGGTTTTAGTCCATTATTAGTGAAAAATACTCCCCTGTCTTGTTTTCCCCAATACTCTGTAGGTCTGATCATGTATATCTATACGTTTGATGTACCTGTAACAATTTGATGTAACTGTAACTGCTGGGGGGAAAGGAAACATATTTTGGAGGTCCTTATGGTCGGGTAAGAGCTAAGGCTTGCTTTACAGCTTCGAAATTGCCCCTTTCTAAAATTTGCATATTCCTTTGTAATTCATTAATCTGTTCATGGAGTTGGTCTGGTGGCCCATACGGGGAGGCTCAAGGGTTGGGCGCCAGAGCCACTATAGTCTATTGGGGATGGTCGCTCAGAGGTATGTGTGTCTGAATCTACAGGACCAACACCACTGTCTGGATTCTCTTGTTCAGGTACTACTGACCGTCCCCCTATCATGATCGAGGCAGGAGATGGATTGCTAGGGACCATAAACATGCCGTCTGGATTAATAATGGGATATAACGGAGCCACTGGTGACACTACAGGGGCGACGGGAGGATCAGGGCTGAAGGAGATTAATGGTTCAGCCGTGGGCGTCGGCTGGGAATAAAATGTCTACGTGGCAGGGACTGGGGGGACATGCTAGGGGCTTACAGGGGTGTGACTATGTGGGCGTGGAGCACCACAGGCAAAACATGTCTCTCAGGAGGTGGGATTTTGCTGACAACATACATTACAGACCCACCCTTTTTCTTTCTTCTCAGCACCATTATAGGGCGGTGGCTGCCCCAGCCCAACAAGACTACCAGGTTTACAATAGTATCTGCCACTAGCTTCATCAAGATTTTGCTCTCCTCCCATCTCTTCGAATTCCTTACTACAGTCCAGCCACACCCGGACTATATCTGTTAACTTATCATCTTCTAATTTACCTTTCTTTTCTGTCAGCAATTTTGCCATATTGTACAACACAAAGTACCACTTTTACATACACCATATTTTCTAGCTTACTCGGACTTTCCACATATCATTTTCCTCTCTTATCCGCCACATACGGCTCAGGTGAGCAGTAACCTTTTGGGACACTTATGTTATGTCCTATCGTCTTTCGCACCTACTGGAGCCTTTCTAAATATATGCAAAAGTATCTCCAGAAAGTGCAACGTTTCGACCAGCAAGTGGTCATTGTCAAGACCACTTGTTGGTCGAAACGTTGCACTTTCTGGAGGTACTTTTGCACATATTGGAACCACTGTGAATAAAATTCACGTTTTGGATATGCTGCCGTCAACTTGCTTACTTTTACTGATCTGATGACCAAGAAGGATCTAAGGTCATGACAAGGCTGATGCATTCCAAGGACAAGTCTATTTAAACCGGTTTTGAGTACTGCTCTACACAACTACTATTGCTTCTCGATAGAATAATCACAGGACCTGATGCAACTTTGAGTCCCAGACAAGCACACTCTCGACTCCCGCGGAACGCTCTCCCCCCTTCTGTGATCGAGTCAGACAACGGGGCTGCACTCTGATACAGGCAAATAGGAGAACTCTCTGTGTCTCAGTCAGTGATACTTGTCAACAGAGTCTTTACAGTTTATAAACACAGTACATCAAGACTTTAAAACACATGAGGTTCTTACTTTTGTGCCCTCGAGGACGCCCTAAGCTGACAGCACCCCTCCCTCAGACAGGCACGGATGGACTACACCAAAGGACACATGGAGGTAAGATAACACGTTGTCCTACCTCTTATCACGGGCCTGCAGTCCCGATGCCCGTTAATGAGGTCCTCCTCGTCTGGTCATCGGGGGTACTGGATCGGGGGTCATGTCCTTTAAACCCCACATACTGGGCGCCAGCTGTTTTGGATCTGGTCAAGATACCAGGTGGGTTGATTTACTGCTCCAAATTAGTTTAAAGGTGTCTATACATGCACAGAGAAATCAAACTCTGACGCATATCCATCGGTCAAAGTAAAATCTCTGGTTTATTGTCTACTGGGAGGTAACTAAAGGTGGTGCATTTTTAATGGTTACTGGGAAAAAATTGCAAGCATTCAATGGGTTAATCTTACACTACTTCTTTTTTATCAGACTGACACTGATATCAGCTTTACAGCGAAGAAGCTCCGCAGCCCCCTAACTCTACCACTGGCCTTGGAATGCGCTCCTTCCATCTTAAAGATAGTGGAAAAGCTGTGTTTGTGTTTAGTTTCTACTAAGCGGTGGTTAAGCAGTGTATACAAGCAAGTAGCCATACTGTTTCAATAGTCCATAACATTGCTATAGGCAATGGCAGCAGAATTGGTGCGTGGCTCCTTCAAGACTTGGTGCAACTGCACAATTTTGTTGAGTATGATGCTCTGGCAGGCAGATAATGGCCCCAAACAGTCTCTAGCAAGGTTATTTTTCCCAGCAGTACTCATTTAGACCTCTGGACATTGCTTCTAAAGGTACTGTATTTTCCCTTTTCCAAGATGGCCACCGCTTCTACTTCCTGTAAGGGGTACAGTTGGTTTCTTTGTCCTCCTGGGAACACTTTAGTTCCTTCTGCTGTAAGAATGGTTCCTCTGTGGAGGCGGTCTGTTTGGTTCCCTCGCCTCTGCTGGATGGATGACTTCCACTCGACACACAATGCCCAAAACCAAGATGGCCGATTAACCCCTGTTTTGCCACAGTGCTGCAAGTGATGCAGATTCACACTCTCCAGCAGTAAGTAGATGCTATAAAGTTTCTTGTAGGGGGTTTTACAGATAGAGGGGGTCTTTAAGGCGCAAACATAGATCCTGTTCCGTGAAGCCAAAAATTTGAACAGGCGTCTCCCCTTAGGGCCCTCTATAATGCGACCCTGGTGTAGGAATGGAAAGTGGCATAGTGCGGCCTAAAATATCCCTTTATGTGTGTCATGGGGGTCCTACCTGGATTTGGCTGGACCGCAGGCCTTGGCTTGAAGGGGGAATAATTGAGGGATTTGAAAGAAAGATTGAGTCTAGACCTTGCAAATAGTTGAACTACAGCTTTAGGCCTCATGCACATAAATTTATTTTGTTTCCGTCTCCGTTCCATTTTTTGGTGGATAGGATGCAGACCCATTCATTTCATCTGCAGCCTATATCCGTTCCGTAGCCCCGCAAAAAAAAATATAACATGTCCTATTCTTGTCCGTTTTAGGCATTGTTATAATGGATCCGCAAAAGAAATACTGGAAGTTTTCGGGGGGCAGTGCCAGCAATAAAGCCAAGCGTCTCATCATCAGCGAGCTAATGGAGCTGGGCAGGAAGCACTTGGGCGCGGCAACCCGGCTGTTCGTATGGAGGAAAGCGAAGTGGACAGAGAAATAAGGGAATGGCTAGCGCTGTTTGGATCAAACCCTTCGCCCTACAAATCAGTCTAGTGGAGGCACAGAGAACTACAACGGTTGTACTGAACAGTTCCAGCATTAACCCTGAACCGCCAGAAATTACTTTTAGCGCGTTTCAGAGGCGTACCGGAGGAAATTTAGAAATTCCAGGAGAGCAAGGTCGAACTCGTACACAGAGTGGGCTTGCCAGTTGCATAGGGCAGCCACCCGCAGGGTGAATGGCTGTCATAGAAACATATAATTTGTCTGCAGATAAGAACCGTTTGGCCCATTTAGTCTGCCCAATATACTGAATATTATGACTAGCCCCTGGCCCTATCTTATATGAAGGATGGCCTTATTCCCAATATACTGAATACTATGACTAGCCCCCGGCCCTATCTTATATGAAGGATGGCCTTATGCCCAATATACTGAATACTATGACTAGCCCCCGGCCCTATCTTATATGAAGGACGGCCTTATGCCCAGTATACTGAATCCTATGACTAGCCCCCGGCCCTATCTTATATGAAGGATGGCCTTATGCCCAATATACTGAATACTATGACTAGCCCCGGCCCTATCTTATATGAAGGATAGCCTTATGCCCAATATACTGAATACTATGACTAGCCCCGGCCCTATCTTATATGAAGGATAGCCTTATGCCCAATACACTGAATACTATGACTAGCCCCCAGCCCTATCTTATATGAAGGATGGCCTTATGCCCAATATACTGAATACTATGACTAGCCCCCGGCCCTATCTTATATGAAGGATGGCCTTATGTCCAATATACTGAATACTATGACTAGCCCCCGGCCCTATCTTATATGAGGGATGGCCTTATGCCCAATATACTGAATCCTATGACTAGCCCCTGGCCCTATCTTATATGAAGGATGGCCTTATGCCCAATATACTGAATACTATGACTAGCCCCCGGCCCTATCTTATATGAAGGATGTCCTTATGCCCAATATACTGAATATTATGACTAGCCCCTGGCCCTATCTTATATGAAGGATGGCCTTATGCCCAATATACTGAATACTATGACTAGCCCCCGGCCCTATCTTATATGAGGGATGGCCTTATGCCCAATATACTGAATACTATGACTAGCCCCCGGCCCTATCTTATATGAAGGATGGCCTTATGCCAATATACTGAATACTATGACTAGCCCCCGGCCCTATCTTATATGAAGGATGGCCTTATGCCCAATATACTGAATACTATGACTAGCCCCTGGCCCTATCTTATATGAAGGATGGCCTTATGCCCAATATACTGAATACTATGACTAGCCCCCGACCCTATCTTATATGAAGGACGGCCTTATGCCCAATATACTAAATACTATGAATAGCCCCGGCCCTATCTTATATGAAGGATGGCCTTATGCCCAATATACTGAATACTATGAATAGCCCCCGGCCCTATCTTATATGAAGGATGGCCTTATGCCCAATATACTGAATACTATGAATAGCCCCCGGCCCTATCTTATATGAACGATGGCCTTATGCCCAATATACTGAATACTATGACTAGCCCCCGTCCCTATCTTATATGAAGGATGGCCTTATGCCCAATATACTGAATACTATGACTAGCCCCGGCCCTATCTTATATGAAGGATGGGCTTATGCCCAATATACTGAATACTATGAATAGCCCCGGCCCTATCTTATATGAAGGATGGCCTTATGCCCAATATACTGAATACTATGAATAGCCCCTGGCCCTATCTTATATGAAGGATGGCCTTATGCCCAATATACTGAATACTATGAATAGCCCCTGGCCCTATCTTATATGAAGGATGGCCTTATGCCTATCCCATGCATGCTTAAACTCCTTCACTGTTTTTGCAGCTACCACTTCTGCAGGAAGGCTACCACCCTGGAGGAATTGTCACAATTGGTACTACTGGAACAATTCTTCATGTTACTCCAGCTAGATATAGGGACCGTAACCCTCTCACCTTGCAAGAGGCGGCCAGGATGGCAGATAAATACACGGATGCCCGGAAACCAGAATGACCTTCCCCCAAACCCCAACCACTTTGGGTCGAGGCCCCAGCACAACCACCAGGAGAGAGCCATCAACCACCTCAGCGACCTGCAGCAGCAGCATATCGACCTCCAGAGACCACTGGACCGCGCTTTTTCAGGTGCAAGCAAGTGGGACACTACCGCAGGGATTGTCCCCTGGAACAACCCCGACCTATTTGGAATTGTCCAGCAGCTACCAACGCCAGAGCAGCAGTTCACTTGATTTATTACTCGGTCCAAACTACTTGAGAGGCCCAGGAGTTAAAGGGGTTTTCTCATCTCAGACAATGGGGGCATATCACTAGGATATGCCCCCATTGTCTGATAGGTGCAGGTCCCACCGCAACCAATGAGAACGGAGCGGGGAAATGAACAGAGAGAGCACTGCACATGCGCCTTCTATTCATTTCTATAGGACTGGCTTGGCTATTTCCGTCTGCCCCATAGAAATAAATGGGAGCATGGGCCGTGCATGCGCGGTGCGCTCTTATTTACTTCTATGAGAGCAGCGCTTGGTGGTGGACGGATCCCTGGAAATCTGGGGTCTTCCAGCCACAGTGTTGCCCGCTTCGTTGTAGGTGCGGGTCCCAGCGGTGGGACCCGCACCTATCAGACAATGGGGGCATATCCTAGCGCTATACCCCCATTGTCTGAGAAGGGAATACCCCTTTAACCAGAGAAGAGCCCCTGGGGTTCCTTCATAAAGCCAATCCAGTACAGGCAGCCAGTGGGGACAACCGACAACACCACTGTCAACTGGTGATGGTTAATGGCCAAACTGTCCAAGGCCTGCGGGATACAGGGGCCACCATCACGCTGATTCAGAGACATTTGCTCAACAACAGCGAGCAGCTGGGCAAATCTATTGCTGTTCGGGTGGCAGGGGGAGCCATCTATAGAATCCCTACTGCCCAGGTTCATCTGGATTGGGGTGTGGGATCTGGAACTGTAAAGGTGGGGATCATGAAGGATTTGCCCGCAGATGTGATACTCGGCAATAATTTGGGTCCTCTTACGTCTGCCTGTATGCCTACACCCAACCAGGAGGTTCACGCTGTAACTACCAGATCCCAGAGTGGCGTTGCAGAAAACCCCTCACAAACTCAGGAGACCCAGGTAAGATCCACTTCCCCAACAGCGACAGTAGAGCCCCTACCCTGGGATACCCCTGAGGATTTTGGGAAAGAGGTAGTGGGAGACTCCACCTTACTAAAGTACCGGGAAAAAACTGTAACTGATCAAGGGGGACTTGAGGGGGAGCAGTATGTGTGGGAAGGTAGCAGATTGCTGTTACGGTATAACCCGGTATAGTGAGGGTTAATACCGTTCGGGCGATTCCCCTGGCGAAGAGCACAGCAACCCACAACCGCTGGAATCCACCGAACTGGAACCATACGAAGTCCTCCTCTCCTGGAACAGGCAAGAGAACGTTCTGACGTAGCAATTCCCCCCAAGTACGAGACGAGGCTCCGTATTGATAGTTAAACAGGAATTCTAACTTTTATTGAGGGCTTCCTGCCCGGTATTTATCCAGGTCTCCCACCTGGTGGACAATTCCCTAGGGGACCAGAAGGAAGACTGCGACACAGGGGATACAGCAGCCAATCACACACAATGGGACAATACAGACACCCCCAGCATATCCCTCCCCTCTGCCTGTGATGCAATTACCCTACACAGGTTAATGTAATCATCACAGGCAGGAGAATACACAATGTCTTCTGTCCTGGAGACAATTGAGGAGTCATTCAATTATCTCTCAGGACAAAGGGAAATCGCCAATACACACGTGGGGACAATAGGACAGACATCACTATTCAATATACAATGTCCCACCCTTTACAGTACACACAGACATTTAACATATCCCCAGATGGCTTGGATCTGAGCGCTCAATATATCCAAGGATAGAGGCAGACTCCATTGAGCACATGGTTGCAAAAGGACATAAAATTACACAATGTTACAATTACTACATAAAACATATACATGTAACATATCCCCAGATAGCTTAGGTCTGAGCGCACATTATTGAATGGCGCTCAGACCACACACATCCAGTTCAATTGCCATGGAGCTAAAGTCTTTCCCATAGTCTTTCATTATACGAATGGGCTCCATAGCAGAGCTATCTGGGGCATCACCGCTCAAACAGGACAAGCATACATGGGGCCATAGTCGCAGGGCAAGAGGCTGGCAATCTGTCCCCTCCAAAACTCAGTGGCGAGTTTGGTTTCGCCACAATTGTATAGGCTAACCGATTCTAGGACAAATGCCTCAGGGCCCAAACAGAAATGTCAGCTAGTAGTTGTCACGACCGCTATCCCAGCAGGGGGACCCTTATCTACGGATGGGAAATAGAACGGCCACCCCTGACTAAACCTAAGCTGGCACCTGTCTGCCCTGATACCCTAGACGGGGTGTGAACCCGTACAGCGAGCAGGAAGCCTAAACCCTCAGTCACCCTAAGAAGACTAGACTGGGGAAAGGCAGATGGGAGCACTAGTCACCATCACTCATGTCTAGGAGAACAACAGGGGAAGACAGCAACAAACAAACAATCTCCAGCAGAGATAGACTTATCCAGTCACGAGCAGAGAAGATGATCCCAATAACAACAGTCCACGCCAGACAAGAGCTCCACAGCAATACCGTCAAACGATCTCCTTCAAAGGTCAGAATAGCACTGGAAGTAAGAACTATATCTGGCAATGACTGCAAGTGAAACTGAAACTAATATAGTAGCTGGGAGTGGCAGACAGGACTCACCTGAGAAGGATGCCTACAAACTCCCAGTCAGGACAAAAAGGTTCACAAGGCAAAACCCGGATGACATACCCTGAACCACGGAGCAAACTCACAAGCTATCGCGAGTAGCAAGTCGCTGCGACCTTCTCCTCCCAGACCTGTCTGGATCAGTCACAGTCGTGACAGTACCCCCCTTTCTATGAGGGGCCACCGGACCCTCAAGACCAGGCCTCTCCGGATGGGACCTATGAAAAGCCTGAATGAGTCTGTCCGCCTTTATCTCTGATGCTGGCACCCACATTCTCTCTTCGGAACCATAACCTCTCCGGTGCACCAGGTACTGAAGAGAGCGGCGAACATATCGTGAATCAACAATCTTTTCTACCTGAAACTCAAGACTGCCATCAACAACCACCGGTGGAGGCGGTAGTGGCAATGGTTCAGGAGGTTCTACATATCTCTTAAGCAGAGATCTGTGGAAGACATTATGGATCCTTAGAGTCTGAGGTAGCTCCAGACGAAAAGCCACCGGGTTAATGATCTTAATTACCCTATAAGGACCAATAAATCTCGGACCTAATTTCCACGAGGGAACCTTCAACTTGATATTTCTGGTAGACAACCACACCAAGTCATTCACCCCAAGGTCCGGACCTTCAGAGCGCTTCTTATCAGCCACACGTTTGTATCTACCACCAATTCTCTTCAAACTTTCTTGCACACTCTGCCACAATGATGAAAGTGAAGACGCAAATCGTTCCTCCTCGGGAATCCCAGACGGCCCCCCCTCACTAAACGTACAAAACTGAGGATGGAAACCATACGCACCAAAAAATGGTGACTTATCAGTGGATTCTTGACGACAATTATTAATGGCAAACACGGCTAACGGTAAATAAGATGACCATTACTCCTGATTTTCGGAAACAAAGCATGTCAAATACGTCTCTAGGTTTTGATTGGTACGTTCAGTCTGACCGTTGGACTGTGGATGGAAAGATGAAGAAAACGACAGATGAACCCCTAAACGAGAACAAAAAGCTTTCCAAAATTTAGAAACAAATTGGGTACCACGATCCGAAACAATATCGGAAGGGACCCCATGAAGCTTCACAATGTGGTCAATAAAAACCTGAGCCAGTGTGTTAGCATTAGGCAATGCGGTAAGAGCAATAAAGTGCACCATTTTACTGAATCTGTCAACAACTACAAGAATAACAGTCTTCCCCGCTGATACTGGTAGATCAGTAATGAAATCCATTGATAGGTGCGTTCAAGGCCTGTTGGGGATGGCCAGAGGTAAAAGACGCCCTGCCGGACGAGTATGATCCACCTTAGAACGAGCACAGGTAGCACATGCAGACACAAAATTTAACACCTCCTGGCGCCACTTAGGCCACCAGAACCGACGAGACACTAATTCAGAGGTTGCCTTACTACCTGGGTGTCCTGCCAGTGTGGAGTTATGGTGTTCTTTTAGTATCTCCAGGCATAAATTTTCTGGCACAAACAGTTTACCCGAGGGGCAGGAGGCCGAGGCGTCCCCCTGAGCTTCCAACACCCTCCCCTCTAAACCTGAGTGTAATGCAGAGACCACCACCCCCTTTTGCAAAATAGGCTCTGGTACATCAACATCATCCCCTCCAGGAAAACTTCAAGACAATGCATCCGCCTTAGTATTTTTTGCCCCCGGGCGATAGGTTAAACTTATTACAAAATTAAACCTAGTAAAAAATAACGACCACCGAGCCTGTCTAGGGGTGAGACGTTTAGCAGACTCCAGATATAATAAGTTTTTGTGATTAGTAATCACCGTGACCGGATGAACCGTTCCCTCCAGAAAATGACGCCACTCCTCTAAGGCCAACTTAATAGCCAAAAGTTCCCTGTTGCCAATATCATAGTTCCTTTCTGCAGTAGACAATTTCTTCGAAAAGAAAGCACACGGACACCATTCACCAGGGGACGGGCCCTGAGATAGTACCGCTCCCACCCCCACCTCTGATGCGTCAACCTCTACAATAAAAGGAAGCGAGACATATGGCTGTACGAGAATAGGAGCCGAGGTGAATCTCTCCTTGAGAGATGTAAAGGCAGTTTTGGCTGCATGTGACCATTTGGAAAAATCGGATCCCTTTCGGGTCATGTCCGTCAGTGGTTTGACAACCAAGGAATAGTTCTTTATAAACTTTCTATAAAAATTGGCAAACCCCAGGAAGCGTTGCAATGCTTTCAGGTTCTCAGGCAGATCCCAGTCCATAATTGCACGGACTTTCTCTGGATCCATGCGGAAACCTGAATCTGACACCACATACCCCAGAAATGGCAGTTCTTTCCCGGCGAACACACATTTCTCTAATTTAGCAAACAATTTGTTGGCCCTTAATATCTGCAGCACTTGTCTCACATGGATCTTATGTGTATCCAGATCCGGAGAATAGACCAGGATGTCATCAAGATATATCACAACAAATCTCCCGATAAGGTGACTAAAAATATCGTTGACAAAATGTTGGAACACCGCAGGCGCATTAGTAAGACCAAATGGCATGACTAGATTTTCATAATGCCCTTCCGGAGTATTAAAAGCCGTCTTCCACTCATCCCCCTCTTTGATGCGAACCAGGTTATAGGCTCCTCTGAGATCCATTTTAGAGAACTATTTAGCACCAGCAACCTGATTAAAGAGGTCGGGAATGAGAGGAAGAGGATAGGGATCACGGATAGTTATCCGGTTTAATTCCCGGAAATCCAGGCAAGGACGCAGGCCCCCATCTTTCTTTTTAACGAAAAAGAACCCTTTAGCCACGGGTGAAGAAGAGGGTCTGATGTGTCCCTTAGCCAAACTCTCCGAAATACAATCTTGCATAGCCTTCCTCTCCGTGCCGGAAAGATTGTATAACCGGGTTTTAGGTAGTTTTGCCCCAGGTAATAGATTAATCGGGCAATCATACGGACGATGAGGTGGTAAACCCTGACAACCCTTCTCAGAGAACACATCCATAAAATCTGACAGAAAGGCAGGTAGAGATGTTACAGAGAGTGTTGAGCACCTACTACTCAAGCAGTTGTCCTTACAATGTTCACTCCACAATCTCCCTGGCCTGCCAATCCACCACTGGATTGTGAGTCACCAGCCAGGGAAGCCCCAATACCATAGGAGCCGGAAGACTGTCCAGGACATAACAAGCGATATGCTCTTTATGGAGGTCCCCTACCTGCAGATGGATATTATGGATGATCTGAGTTAACTCTCTCTGAGTAAGAGGGGAGGAGTCGATGGCAAAAACAGGAATAGTTCTGCGTACCGGTTCCGGAGTAAAACCCAGAGCCTGAGCAAACCATGAATCCACCAAGTTGACCCGCGCCCCACTGTCCAAAAAGACGGAACAGATCTTAGTCTTATTGCCTGCCACAACGGTAGCGGACAACAAAAACTGAGACATGTGTATGGAGGAAACGAATACGCCCAGACTGTTATCCTCCGCACAATCTGGGGACTCTAGTTTTTCCGGTGGCTCCTTTGTTTGTGGTCTCTTGGGTACTGAGGGACATACCTTTACAAAATGATCCCTCACCCCACATTGAAAACAAACCTCTGACCTACGGCGGACCTTAGGAGGATTTACCCGTCTAGTGGCGCCCCCTATTTGCATTGGTTCGACTGGATCATAACAAACCGATCCCTGCCCTATAGAGGCCTCTGTAGAATTTAATAGTCTCTCCCTAAGTCGTCTGTCGATTCTTATGGACAGAGACATAGCAGCCTCAAGAGACCCAGGGATCTCGTATACCGCCAGCGCGTCTTTTAATTTTTCAGACAACCCCTGGCAGAACTGACTCCTAAGGGCCGAGTCGTTCCATAATGTATCAGTAGCCCACCTACGGAATTCGAAACAATATAGTTCAGCAGACCAGTTCTCTTGCCGAAGTCTACATAGCTTAGACTCAGCCAGTGAGACCCTGTCCGGGTCATCATATACGAGACCCAGGGCTTCAAAAAACTCCTCCACTGATCATAAGGCCGGAGAGTCTGATGGTAAGGAGAAAGCCCAAGCCTGTGGATCTCCTTGCAGGAGAGAAATTACAATGCCCACCCGCTGTTCCTCACCGCCGGAGGATCTAGGGCATAACCTGAAGAACAATTTACAAGCTTCTCTGAAGGTTACAAATTGGTCTCTCCCTCCTGAGAACCAGGTAAAGCCACTTTTGGCTCAGGACTACCTTGGTTTCCCGTAGCAACGGTGGAACCCAAGGATTGCTGCTGCTGCTGCAGTACTGTAGCTTTTAATCCTGCCACTTCAAGGGATAACCCCTGTAATTGTTTTGCCAAAACCGTAACCGGATCCATAGTGGAACAGAAAAATACAAAGCAAAACAGCAAGCAAAAAAAAAAAAAAATGTCACTTTTTTTTTTTTTTAAGGCCAGATATACTGTCACGACCGCTATCCCAGCAGCAGTCGTGTCGCACCAGACGGAGGGGGATGGGGACCCTTATCTACGGATGGGAAATAGAACGGCCACCCCTGACTAAACCTAAGCTGGCACCTGTCTGCCCTGATACCCTAGACGGGGTGTGAACCCGTACGGCGAGCAGGAAGCCTAAACCCTGAGTCACCCTAAGAAGACTAGACTGGGGAAAGGCAGATGGGAGCACTAGTCACCATCACTCATGTCTAGGAGAACAACAGGGGAAGACAGCAACAAACAAACAATCTCCAGCAGAGATAGACTTATCCAGTCACGAGCAGAGAAGATGATCCCAATAACGACAGTCCACGCCAGAAAAGAGCTCCACAGCAATACCGTCAAACGATCTCCTTCAAAGGTCAGAATAGCACTGGAAGTAAGGACTATATCTGGCAATGACTGCAAGTGAAACTGAAACTAATATAGTAGCTGGGAGTGGCAGACAGGACTCACCTGAGAAGGATGCCTACAAACTCCCAGTCAGGACAAAAAGGTTCACAAGGCAAAACCCGGATGACATACCCTGAACCACGGAGCAAACTCACAAGCTATCGCGAGTAGCAAGTCGCTGCGACCCTCTCCTCCCAGACCTGTCTGGATCAGTCATTGTCGTGACAGTAGTTCCCTAAAAGTATAGGCAGGAGCTATTGAGAATTGGGCACGACATCCCCTTAGCTGGACATTTAGGAATTCGGCAGACATCATATTGGGTGACCCAAAACATTTTCTGGCCAGGAATCTCTAATGATGTCCGACGATATTGTCAAACTTGTGAAGTATGCCAACGGGTGGGTAAAAGAGGTGACCACCCTAAAGCTAAAATTATTCCCATGCCCATAATTGAAGAACCCTTTAGTCCGGTAGCTGTGGACTTAATAGGGCCCCTAGCTCAACCTAGTAGCTCAGGTAAACGTTATATCCTGACCATAGTGGATTATGACACTAGGTACCCCAAAGCAGTAGCGGTGCCCAATATTGAGGCTGAGACAGTAGCAGATGCCCTGGTCAAGGTATTCTGTGGGATAAAACCCCTAATGAGCTCACGTATCATCCCCAGACTAATGGTCTATGTGAGCGGTTCAATGGAACTATGAAGCAAATGCTGAAGACATTCACGGCCGCTAGCAGAGTCGTTTCCTGCCTCACCTCCTCTTTGCTTATAGGGAGGTGCCGCAGGAATCAACAGGATTCTCGACCTTTGAGCTGTTATACGGGAGGCAAGTGAGGGGACCCCTAGATCTTATTGAAGGGAACATGTCATCAACTTTATGCTGACCTCACTGTGGGCAGCATAAAATAGTGACAGAAATGCTGATTTCAGGGGTGTGTCATTTATGAGATAATAAAGTGGTTGCCAAGAACTAGCATCATAATCATTGCAACACAGGTCTTGAAAGAGTCAAATCTACTTGAGAAGAGTCATGGTTATTCCTAATCTCCTGATCTCTTATCTATCTGCTGATGATTGGCAGTTCTCTCCTAGACAGAAAGGGAGAAAACTAGGTAGAAGACTGTCAATCATCAGCAGGTGGGCGGGAGAGCAGAAATTTATGAATAACCAGGACTCTTCTAAGGTGGTCGTGACTCTTTTCCAGGCTCAGTCTGCAATGATTGTGATTTTGGTTCTCGGCAACCACTTACTTTTAACTTATAAACGACAGACCGCTGAAATCAACTCAACTGTCTCTACTCTATGATGCGGTTAGTATGGGCAGCATAAAGTTGATGACACGTTCCCTTTAAGGAGCACTGGGAGGGGGCCACAGAGTCAGCAGGGACCCCGGTGGTACCATATGTGCTGGAGTTAAAAGACCTTATGGAGGCATTGACTCAGACAACCTTCTGGTGGCTCAGCGGCGCCAGCGTGTATGGTATGACCGGAAGGCCCAACACCTTAGTTTTCAAATTGAACAGAAGGTTATGGTACTTAAACCGGTCCGGCATGACAAACTACAGGCTGCCTGGCAGGGACCATACAAAATTATTGGGAAAATATGTGACACTACTTACACTGTAGCCAGTTGTGAGGACAAGGATGTAAAGCGCATATTTCACATCAAGATGCTCAAGGAATCCAAAGGGAGAAAGAAAGAAGTGGCGGTCATATGTGCCCCAGCATCAGAGGTTACCTATAACTTACCGTTACCTGATCTGCTAGGGAGTGACCAGAGAGAAAGGGCCATACAGTTGGTACACTTGGGGGAACGGCTGGGACCACAGGAGCGGACCCAGGAGATTACCCTTCTGGAAGCTAAACAGGCCACGTTGTCTCAGGAGCCCAGGTACACTAGACTAGCAACCCACAGGGTATAGACCCCAGGCCAGGCTCCATTGAGGCAACCCCCTACCACATCCCCAAGGCAGTCCGGGAAGGGATGTGTAAATAAATAAAGGAGATGCTCCGTTTAGGAGTCATTGAGCATTCTGAAAGCCCTTGGGCTTTACCGGTGGTATTAGTGCCGAAGCAAGACGGTAAGACCCGTTTCTGCGTAGATTATCGGCGACTTCATGATAAAACGGTTACAGACGGATGCCCCGGGTAGACAAACTGTTGGACCATATTGCTAGAGGGAAGTATCTAACTACCATCGACTTATGCAAGGAATACTGGCAAATTCCCCTAGCCGAGGATGCTATTCCGAAATCCGCCTTCATCACCCCATTCGGCATGTACCAATTTAGGGTCATGCTGTTCGGGATGAAGAATGCCCCAGCTACATTCCAAAGAACATCAGATCGTCTCCTAGATGGTTTCCAGCATTATGCGTGCGCATACCTAGATGACATAGCAATCTTTAGTGACTCATGAGAAGCCCACTTAGAACACATAGGGACCGTAGTGGATAGGATCAGAGCAGCTGGTTTGACCTTGAAACCCGAGAAGTGTCACATTGGTATGGCGGAAGTTCAATATCTGGGATACAGGGTAAGTTATGGAAGACAACGACCAGAGCCTCTAAAATTGAGGCTGTTGCCAATAGGCCCACTCCCCGTACCAAGACACAAGTTATGGCTTTTTTAGGGACAGCCGGTTACTATAGACGCTTTGTCCCTGACTATATCACCCTGGCCAAACCTGACAAAGAAAAACACACCCCGACAGGTCCTGTGGTCCCCGGAGTGTGAGACAGCCTTCCAAACCCTGAAGCAAGCTCTTGTAAATCCACCTGTTCTCGCTGCCCTTGATCCTAACAAACGTTTTATCATCCATACAGATGCTTCCATGTTTGGACTGGGGGCAGTGTTAAGTCAGGTCGGAGAGGACGGGAGGGACCACCCAGTAGCCTATTTGAGTCGAAAACTATTGCCCAGGGAGGTCAGTTATGCAGCTATCGAAAAAGAGTGCTTCGCTCTCATATGGGCACTGAAAAAACTGACACCGTATCTCTATGGCCGTGCATTCACCCTCATCACCGACCACAATCCCGTAGTCTGGCTCAATCGGGTTGCAGGGGATAATGCCGTCTTCTCAGGTGGAGTCTAGCCCTACAACCGTACGACTTCACTATACACTACAGGTCTGGCAAGCTGAACAGGAATGCGGGTGGCCTATCCAGACAGACTGAGTTGGTAGCTTAAGTTATATCAGGTACTACCCGGACAGCCCCAAGTCGACCCGAAAGGGTACTACTGTGTCTGCTGGAGCTGTAAGCAAGGGGGGAGCAGTGTGAGGGAGAGCCCTTTCACTATGGATTCGATGGCACCTTTTTGTTCGTTTATTTCCTTTATTTTGGCTGTTTGTTCGGTCCCTGAGCAGAGACCCCCCTGGAATGCCAAACACCATGTATCTGTTCAGGAAAACCACATCAAAGGAGCTCCGTACAGTATTAGAATGTATTGGCTGCGATGAGACGAAGTTATTGCTTCGCGAAGTCTCACGAGACTTCACACAATAACTTCAAAATTGAATTTGTACTGTAAAAAAACATTTCCCAAACTCGCTCCTGCTCCGTACAGTATTAGAACAGAGTTTTATGCAAATTGACTTTGGATGTTTCATCCAAAGTCGATTCGCTCATCCCTAGTGGCCACCCTCCCCTCTGACGTTTCCCGTCCGGTTTTGACCCGCGGCTATTTGTGTCCACCCTCCGCTCTGAGATGTTTCCTGTCCGGTTTTGACCCGCGGCTAATTGTGTCCACCCTCCGCTCTGTGCCATTTCCTGTCCGGTTTTGACCCTCGGCTATTTGTGTCCACCCTCCGCTCTGTGATTTTGTACTGTTTCCCGTCCGGTTTTGACCCTCGGCTATTCGTGACCACCCTCCGCTCTGTAATTATGTAGTTTCCCATTCGGTTTTGACCCTTGTAACGGATCGACTATGTAACGGACCGTTACGCACACAACTCCGTTTAGGCGATATTCCCTTTTCCGGATAGACCAGCAGCTACTGCAATCACCAACTTCCCGAACTGCAAACCACACGAATTCACCAACTTCCGAACAAGAGACACACGAACCCTGGAAGCAGCCGAACAGGAAAAGCAATATGAACAGCTTACACTCCTGGCAATCAGCATACAGTCAAATCCCCCCCAATAACGAGATGACACTTCGTTTTGAGGGTCAAGCAGGAACTCTAACTTTTACTGGCCCATACAGCCTCTTTTATTCCCAATGCCCAAACACATTACAGCCCCCAGGGTTTTGCAGAATAACCAATAAACACATTACAACACATACAATGCAAGTACAGCAGCCAATCAGATACAATGGCACAATACAGACACTCAGCATATCCCTCACCTCTGCTTAGGAGATAATTGAGTCAATCACTGCGTCTACTCAATTATCTCCAAGCTGAAAAGTTACACTTTTTATACATTTTAATAACTCCCTGATCTTACATCACATACGGATAAAACTTATATTTCTGTGATCAGCATAACTTGGGGAGCAACATATGTAAAAATCACATGAATCCGTCCGGGGGTTACAAGGTTAGGTGAGGACCCTTTATTATCCCTTGGCAGCATGGCTTTACCTGTCCAAACAGTTTCCATGTGTTCGTATACTGTTTTTAAAAGGATCAGCGCTGTACAATAAAAGTCCATAAGTCCAAATCAGTTCTTAACGGGCAATACATCCCAGGGCCATAGTCAGAAGGCAAGAGGCAGGCGACTAGACTTCTCCAGTTCACAGTGGCGCGGTTGGTTTCGCCACACTTCTCCCCTTTACCAACTAGACTAACAGGGTATCTGACCTTCTGCCGGTCAGTGCCCTGGTTAGTCCAGCAACCCACCCACGAAGCACAAACAGCAGTACAGCCCACCCACAATAAATGGTTACTACACCTGGATAAAGTAGCAACTTGTCCATGTCCAGGTGCCTCACCACGGTTGTGCGGGGGACTGGTAGACTGCCTTGGTGGGTTGCTGAGTGGGCAGAGACCCGCGGTACTCTGCCCTGGGGCCAGCGCTACCACGGAGTAGCCTGGTGGGAGCCTGGTTGTGGGAGGAGGAGACCGACTGTCTCCCCTCTGGATAAACCGCTCTGTGGCTGGGGACAGGACCGACCGTCCTTGCCCCTTGTGCTGCAAGTGCAGAGACCACGGTCCCATCTGCACCGTTGGGGCGTAACATCTCCCCTTGGTGGGTTAGGCTGCCGCTGGAGAGAGGGTGTAACAAGCCCCTCTCTCTGAACTGTAGACTGCCGCTGGGGAGAGGGGGTAGCAGGCTCCTCTCCCTGACCCTCTCTCTGCTGGTGGAGGGGGACCAACTGTCTCCCCTTTCAATATTTTGTCCTGCTGCTGGGGTACACACTGCAGCTGGGGAGGAAGGATGACACCTTTAGCTCCCTGGGGTACACACTGTCGCTGGGGAGGAAGGAAACACCTTCAGCTCCCGGGGTAGACACTGCCGCTGGGGAGGAAGGGCGACACCTTCAGCTCCCTGGGGTAGACACTGCCGCTGGGGAGGAAGGACGGCACCTTCAGCTCCCGGGGTACACACTGCCGCTGGGGAGGAAGGACGGCACCTTCAGCTCCCTGGGATACACACTGCCGCTGGGGAGGAAGGATGACACCTTCAGCTCCCTGGGGTACACACTGCCGCTGGGGAGAAAGGACAGCACCTTCAGCTCCCTGGGGTACACACTGCCGCTGGGGAGGAAGGACGGCACCTTCAGCTCCCTGGGGTACACACTGCCGCTGGGGAGGAAGGACAGCACCTTCAGCTCCCGGGGTACACACTGCCGCTGGGGAGGAAGGACGGCACCTTCAGATTCCTGGGGTACACACTGCCGCTGGGGAGGAAGGAGACACCTTCAGCTCTCGGGGTACACTGCCGCTGGGGAGGAAGGACAGCACCTTCAGCTCCCTGGGGTACACACTGCCGCTGGGGAGGAAGGACGGCACCTTCAGCTCTCCGGAATGCACTCAGCCGCTGGGGAGGGCGGACGATACCATCTGCCATGAACTGCAGGTACTCTGCTGTTAACCTCCTCACGAACTGCACAGATTTCTCCGGGGTTGGGTCCGAAGAAAATCAGCCGTGATCTCAGCTCTCTGTCAAATTCCTCCTGCGTGTAGCTGGGTGCCATGCTTGTTCTCCTGAAGTTCTTTCTTTTGTAGATAGGGCGCTGTACGGGTACTGGCGTTGCCCTCACTTTGTAATCCAAGGAATGGTGTTGCCCTGTAGATGTCCTTCTGGGCTGTGGAAATGATCCCGCGCTTGCCACCAAATGTAACGGATCGACTATGACGGACCGTTACGCACACAACTCCGTTTAGGCGATATTCCCTTTCCGGATAGACCAGCAGCTACTGCAATCACCAACTTCCCGAACTGCAAACCACACGAATTCACCAACTTCCGAACAAGAGACACACGAACCCTGGAAGCAGCCGAACAGGAAAAGCAATATGAACAGCTTACACTCCTGGCAATCAGCATACAGTCAAATCCCCCAATAACGAGATGACACTTCGTTTTGAGGGTCAAGCAGGAACTCTAACTTTACTGGCCCATACAGCCTCTTTTATTCCCAATGCCCAAACACATTACAGCCCCCAGGGTTTTGCAGAATAACCAATAAACACATTACAACACATACAATGCAAGTACAGCAGCCAATCAGATACAATGGCACAATACAGACACTCAGCATATCCCTCACCTCTGCTTAGGAGATAATTGAGTCAATCACTGCGTCTACTCAATTATCTCCAAGCTGAAAGGTTACACTTTTTATACATTTTAATAACTCCCTGATCTTACATCACATACGGATAAAACTTATATTTCTGTGATCAGCATAACTTGGGGAGCAACATATGTAAAAATCACATGAATCCGTCCGGGGGTTACAAGGTTAGGTGAGGACCCTTTATTATCCCTTGGCAGCATGGCTTTACCTGTCCAAACAGTTTCTATGTGTCCGTATACTGTTTTTAAAAGGGCCAGCGCTGTACAATAAAAGTCCATAAGTCCAAATCAGTTCTTAACGGGCAATACATCCCAGGGCCATAGTCAGAAGGCAAGAGGCAGGCGACTAGACTTCTCCAGTTCACAGTGGCGCGGTTGGTTTCGCCACAACCCTATGCTCTGTGACATTTCCCATCTGTTTTTGACCTTCGGCTATTTGTGACCCTCTATGATTTTGTACTGTTTCCCATCCAGTTTTAACCCTTGGCTATTTGTGACCACCCTCCGCTCAGTGACGTTTTCCGTCCAGTTTTAACACTCGGCTATTTGTGACCACCCTCCGCTCTGTGAAATTTCCCGTTCGGTTTTGACCCTCGGCTATTTGTGACCACCCTCCGCTCTGTGAAATTTCCCGTTCGGTTTTGACCCTCGGCTATTTGTGACCACCCTCCGCTCTGTGAAATTTCCCGTTCGGTTTTGACCCTCGGCAATTTGTGACCACCCTCCGCTCAGTGACGTTTTCCGTCCAGTTTTGACCCTCGGCTATTTGTCACCACCCTCCGCTCTATGACGTTTCCCGTCCGGTTTTGACCCTCGGCTATTTGTGACCACCCTCCGCTCTGTGACGTTTCTTGTCCGGTTTTGACCCTCGGCTATTTGTGACCACCCTCCGCTCTGTGACGTTTTCCGTCCGGTTTTGACCCTCGGCTATTTGTGACCACCCTCCGCTCTGTGACGTTTCGTGTCCGGTTTTGACCCCCGGCTATTTGTGACCACCCTCCGCTCTGTGATTTCGTACTGTTTCCCGTCTGGTTTTGACTCTCCGCTATTTGTGACTCTCTCCTTCTCTCTCTCCCCTAGTATCTCCTCCTCTCAGTCTCTATTCCCCTCTCTCTACTCCTCTCTGTCTCTCTCCCTCAGTATCTCCTCTTCTCAGTCCCTCTCTTCTCCTCTCTCTCTCCCTCAGTCTCTCTCCACTCCTCCTCTCTGTCTCTATTCACCTCTCTCTCTCCCTCAGTATCTCCTTTTCTCAGTCCCTCTCTCCCTCAGTCTCTCTCCACTCCTCCTCTCTGTCTCTCTCCCTCAGTCTCTGTACTCCTCCTCTCAGTCTCTATTCCCCTCTCTCTATCCCTCTGTCTCTCTCTCCTCTCAGTCTCTATTAACCTCTCTCTCTCCCTCAGTAACTCTCTCTCCCTCTTTCTCCTCCTCCTCTCAGTCTCTCTTTCCTCCTCTCTCTCTCTCTCCTCTGTATCTCCTCCTCTCAGTCTCTATTCCCCCCTCTCTCTCTCCTCTCTTTCCCTCAGTCTCTCTCCTCCTCCCTCTCCATCTCCCTCTCTCCTCCTCCTCCCTCTCTTTCCCTCAGCCTCTCATCTCCTCCCTCTCTTTCCCTCAGTCTCTCTCCTCCCTCTCTTATCCTCAGTCTCTCTCCTCCTCCCTCTCTTTCCCTCAGCCTCTCTCCTCCTCCCTCTCTTTCCCTCAGCCTCTCTCCTCCTCCCTCTGTCTCTCCCCTCCTTCCTCTCTCTCTCCCTCAATCTCTCTCCTCCTTCTCCCTCTCTTTCCCTCAGTCTCTCTCCTCCCCCCTCAACCTCTCTCATCCTCCCTCTCTTTCCCTCAGTCTCTCTCCTCCTCCCTGTCTCTCCCCTCCTCCCTCAGTCTCTCTCTACCCTTGTCTGTCTCTCCTCCTCTCTCTCTCAGTCTCTCTCCCCCTCCACTCTCCCCCCTCCTTCCTCTCTCAGTCTCTCATCTCCTCCCTCTCTCTCTCCACTTGTCTGTCTCTCCTCCTCTTCTCTCTCTCCCTCAGTCTCTCTCCTCCTTTCTCTCTCCCTCAGTCTCTCCCCTCCTTCCTCTCTCTCAGTCTCTCTCTACCCTTGTCTGTCTCTCCTCCTCCCTCTCTCTCTACCCTTGTCTGTCTCTACTCCTCCCTCTCTCTCTCCATCTTCCTCTCTCTCTCCTCCATGATCTCAGTCTCTCTCTTTCTCCTCCTCTTCTCTCTCTCCTCCTCTTCTCTCTTTCCCTCAGTCTCTCTCCTCCCCCCTCAACCTCTCTCCCCCAGTCTCTCTCCTCCCTCTCTTTCCCTCAGTCTTTCTCCTCCTCCCTCTCTCTCCCCTCCTCCCTCAGTCTCTCTCTACCCTTGTCTGTCTCTCCTCCTCCTCTCTCTCTCTCTCCCTCAGTCTCTCTCCTCCTCTCTCTGTCCCCCTCCCCTCCTTCCTCTCTCTCTCCCCTTGTCTGTCTCTCCTCCTCCCTGTATCTCCTCCTCTTCTCTCTCTCCCTCAGTCTCTCTCCTCCTCTCAGTCTCTCTCTACCCTTGTCTGTCTCTCCTCCTCCCTCTCTACCCTTGTCTGTCTCTCCTCCTCCCTCTCTCTCTACCCTTGTCTGTCTCTCCTCCTCCCTCTTTCTCTCCCTCAGTCTCTCTCCCTCCTCCATGATCTCAGTCTCTCTCTTTTTCCTCCTCTTCTCTCTCTCCGTCTCTCCCCTCCTTCCTCTCTCTTTCCCTCCGTCTCTCTCTCCCTCCGTCTTTCTCCTCCTCTTCTCTCCCTCCGTCTCTCTCCTCCTCTTCTCTCTCTCCCTCCGTCTCTCTCCTCCTCTCTCTCCCCCCTCTGTCTTTCTCCTCCTCTTCTCTCTCTCCCTCCGTCTCTCTCCTCCTCTTCTCTCTCTCCCTCCGTCTTTCTCCTCCTCTTCTCTCTCTCCCCCTCCGTCTCTCTCCTCCTCTTCTCTCTCTCCCTCCGTCTTTCTCCTCCTCTTCTCTCTCTCCCTCCGTCTTTCTCCTCCTCTTCTCTCTTTCCCTCAGTCTCTCTCCTCCCCCCTCAACCTCCCTCTCTCCCCCAGTCTCTCTCCTCCTCCCTCTCTCTCCCCTCCTCCCTCAGTCTCTCTCTACCCTTGTCTGTCTCTCCTCCTCCTCTCTCTCTCCCTCCCTCAGTCTCTCTCCTCCTCTCTCTGTCCCCCTCCCCTCCTTCCTCTCTCTCTCCCCTTGTCTGTCTCTCCTCCTCCCTGTATCTCCTCCTCTTCTCTCTCTCCCTCAGTCTCTCCCCTCCTTCCTCTCTCTCTCCTCCTCTCAGTCTCTCTCTACCCTTGTCTGTCTCTCCTCCTCCCTCTCTGTCTCGCTCCTCCTCTCTCTCAGTCTCTCTCCTCCTCAGTCTCTCTCTCTCCGTCTTTCTCCTCCTCTTCTCTCTCTCCCTCCGTCTTTCTCCTCCTCCCTCTCTCTCTCCCTCAGTCTCTCTCCTCCTCTCTCCCTCCTCCATGATCTCAGTCTCTCTCTTTCTCCTCCTCTTCTCTCTCTCCCTCAGTCTCTCTCCTCCTCTTCTCTCTTTCCTTCAGTCTCTCTCCTCCTCCTCCTCTCAGTCTCTCTCTACCCTTGTCTGTCTCTCCTCCTCCCTCAGTCTCTCCCCTCCTTCCTCTCTCTCTCCTCCTCCTCCTCCTCTCAGTCTCTCTCTACCCTTGTCTGTCTCTCCTCCTCCCTCTCTCTCTCAGTCTCTCTCCTCCTCCATGATCTCAGTCTCTCTCTTTCTCCTCCTCTTCTCTCTCTCCCTCCGTCTCTCTCCTCCTCTTCTCTCTTTCCCTCAGTCTCTCTCCTCCTCTGTCTCTCTCTGTCTCGTGATATAAACCCTCCCACATTCCTGTCAGGATGCTGGTCACCTCACGCCCCTTCCCGCCTAAACCCCGCTTCTGACCGCTGACTCCCAATGGTCAAACGGGCTGTCAGTCTCCTGGCTCCGCCCCCTGTATCCAGGCTCCGTGGTTAGATGCTCTGCAGCAGGAGGAAGTGACTATTATGTGGAGAGAAGCTCTGCAGAAGGAGGTGATGGCTATTATGTGGTGAGATGCTCTGCAATGTTGTGCCTTCACTTGCTCTCCTCTGATTGGTGGATGTGTTGTTCTCATCAGCCAATAGCAGAGCACTTCCTGATCGGACTCCCGCAGTCTCCGCCCATTTCATGGCCCCGCCCACCCAGTAAAGATGAGCAACGTGGAAGAGGAAGAGAGAAGAGGAAGAGCAAGTAAGGACTTATACTGCAATATACCACCTGTATACTGCCCTATACCGCTCTATACCCCCTGTATACTGCCCTATACCGCTCTATACCCCCTGTATACTGCACTATACCGCTCTATACCCCCTGTATACTGCCCTATACCGCTCTATACCCCCTGTATACTGTCTATACCCCTGTATACTGCCTATACTATACTGCTATATACCCCGTGTATACTGCCCTATACCGCTATATACCCCCTGTATACTGCACTATACCGCTCTATACCCCCTGTATACTGCCCTATACCGCTATATACCCCCTGTATACTGCACTATACCGCTCTATACCCCCTGTATACTGCACCATACCGCTATATACCCCCTGTATACTGCCCTATACCCCTGTATACTGCACTATACCGCTATATACCCCCTGTATACTGCCCTATACCACTCTATACCCCCTGTATACTGCCCTATACCGCTATATACCCCCTGTATACTGCCCTATACCCCCTGTATACTGCCCTATACCTATATACCCCCTGTATACTGCCCTATACCGCTATATACCCCCTGTATACTGCCCTATACCACTATATACCCTCTGTATACTGCACCTATACCGCATATATACCCCTGTATACTGCCCTATACTGCTTACCCTGTATACTGTCCTATACTGCTATATGCCCCCTGTATACTGCACTATACCGCTATATACCCCCTGTATACTGCACTATACCGCTATATACCCCTGTATACTGCTAATATACCCCTGTATACTGCACCTATACTGCGCTATATGCCCTCTGTATACTGCTATCCGTATACTGCTGTATACTCCCTGTATACTGCCCTATACCGCTATATGCCCCTGTATACTGCCCTATACCGCTATATGCCCCCTGTATACTGCCATCTGATACCCCCTGTATACTGCCCTATACTGCTATATACCCCTGTATACTGCCCTATACCGCTCTATACCCCTGTATACTGCACCTATACCGCTTATATACCCCCTGTATGCTGCACACTATACCCTGTATACTGCTCCTATACCGCTATATACCCCTGTATACTGCCCTCTATACCCTGATACTGAATATACCCCCTGTATACTGCCCTATACCTCTATATACCCCCTGTATACTGCCCTATACCGCTATATACCACCTGTATACTGCCCTA
This sequence comes from Bufotes viridis, assembly GCA_033119425.1. Classification (NCBI taxonomy): domain Eukaryota; kingdom Metazoa; phylum Chordata; class Amphibia; order Anura; family Bufonidae; genus Bufotes; species Bufotes viridis. Next base: position 3,833,160 of record CM065591.1, on the reverse strand, counting down.
TACCCCCTGTATACTGCCCTATACCGCTATATACCCCCTGTATACTGCCCTATACCGCTCTATACCCCCTGTATACTGCACCATACCGCTATATACCCCCTGTATACTGCAATATACCCCCTGTATACTGCCCTATACCGCTATATACCCCCTGTATACTGCCCTATACCGCTATATACCCCCTGTATACTGCCCTATACCGCTATATACCCCTGTATACTGCACTATACCTATATACCCCCCTGTATACTGCTCTATACCGCTATATACCCCCTGTATACTGCCCTATACCCCTTGTATACTGCCCTATACCGCTATATACCCCCTTGTATACTGCACTATACCGCTATATACCCCCTGTATACTGCCCTATACCGCTATATACCCCCTGTATACTGCCCTATACCACTCTATACCCTGTGTATACTGCCCTATACCGCTATATACCCCCTGTATACTGCAATATACCCCCTGTATACTGCCCTATACCGCTATATACCCCCCTGTATACTGCACTATACCGCTATATACCCTCTGTATACTGCCTATACTTCATACCCCTGTATACTGCTCTATACTGAGTATACTCCCTGTATACTGCCCTCTATACCGCTCTATACCCCTGTATACTGCTCTTATACCGCTATATACTCCTCTGTATACTGCCCTATACCGCTGTATACTGCACTATACCGCTCTATACCCCTGTATACTGCCCTATACCGCTATATACCCCTGTATACTGCCCTATACCTAGCTATATACCCCCTGTATACTGCCCTATACCGCTATATACCCCCTGTATACTGCTCCTATACCGCTTATACCCCCTGTATACTGCTCCTATACCGCTATATACCCTCTGTGTACTGCTGTACCCTATACCCCTGTATACTGCCCTATACCGCTATATACCCTCTGTATACTGCCCTATACCGCTCTATATCCCCTGTATACTGCTCCTATCACCATCTATACCTGCTGTATACTGCCCTATACCCCTGTATACTGCCCTATACCGCTCTATACCCCTGTATACTGCTCCTATACCACTTTATACCCCTGTATACTGCCCTATACCGCTCTATACCCCGTGTATACTGCCTTATACCGCTATATACCCCTGTATACTGCCTTATAACGTTATACCCCTGTATACTGCCCTATACCGCTTATATACCTCTGTATACTGCCCTATACTCGCTATATACCCCTGTATACTGCCTTACCTTTACTGCCTGTATACTGCCCTATACCGCTCTATAACCCTGTATACTGCCCTATACCGCTTATACCCTCTGTATACTGCTCCTATACTGCTCTATACCCCTGTATAGCTGCCCTATACCGCTATATACCCCCTGTATACTGCCCTATACCGCTCTATACCCCTGTATACTGCCCTATACCGCTATATCCCCTAGTATGCTGCCCTATACCACTCTATACCCCTGTATACTGCCCTACACCGCTATATACCCCTGTATACTGCCCTATACCACTATATACCCCCTGTATACTGTCCTATCTCTGCTGTATATCTGCACTATACTGCTATAGCACCTCCTGTATACTGCTCCTATACCCCTTATATACCCCTAGTAGTACTGCTCCTATACCCCTAGATGCACGTTCCTATACTGCCCTATACCGCCTCTATCGCATACCCTTGTATACTGCACTATACCGCTATATACCCCTTGTATACTGCACTATACTACATATACCCTCTGTATACTGCCACTATACTGCCTATATACCACCTGTATACTGCACAATACCGCTGATATACCCCCTGTATACTGCCCTATACCGCTATATACCACCTGTATACTGCCCTATACCGCTATATACCCCCTGTATACTGCACTATACTGCTCTATACCCCCTGTATACTGCACCATACCGCTATATACCCCTTGAATACTGCACCATATGGCTATATATCCCCTGTATACTGCACGGCTATATACCTCCTGTATACTGCACTATACCGCTATATACCCCCTGTATACTGCACCATATGGCTATATATCCCCTGTATACTGCACTGCACGGCTATGTACCTCCTGTATACTGCACCGTATGGCTATATATCCCCTGTATACTGCACTGTACGGCTATATACCCTCTGTATACTGCCCTATACCGCTATATACCCCTGTATACTGCACCATATGGCTATATATCCCCTGTATACTGCACTGTACAGCTATATACCTCCTGTATACTGCACCGTATGGCTATATATCCCCTGTATACTGCACTGTACGGCTATATACCCTCTGTATACTGCCCTATACCGCTATATACCCCCTGTATACTGCACCGTATGGCTTTATACCCCCTATATACTGCACTGTACAGCTATATACCCCTTGTCTGTAGCTCTGTTACTCAGAGGTGACCTGTAATAACTGTATAATCCTTCCACTCTGTGCACATCCCAATATTCTGTACATTTGGGGGCGTGCCCCTATTTACTATATGTAATGATGTCTCTCTTGCAGAGGTGCGGGTTGTGGGGCGATATCCGGGCACACATGGAGGTGGAGGACGCCCTGAAGCTGGTGGGTGAGATGGGGAGGTACCAGGTCTTCCTGTGCTTCCTGCTGGCCGTCATGTTACAGGTGAGGGGCACGCCCCCGGCCGTTCTGTGGGTGATCACTGGGCCCCCACTTACTCCTGTTTCTTGTCTCAGCTGTATGTGGCCATGGAGGTGGTCCTGATCGCCATCCTGGGGGTCACCCCTCCATATCACTGGGTGTATGATGACCTCTCCCCGGGACACAACTCCACCCGGACTCGCGGACATCCGCAGTTTGAGGGGAACTTCACATCTATCAGCTCTGAGGTGAGTCGGGGTTACCGGGGCGGGGCGGTGACTACCTGTGCGGCCTTCTCACATCCGTGTGTGACTGCAGGTGTCCCCCCGCCTCGGATGAGGTGTAAGAGCTGTGTCCGTGTCTCCCCCTCAGTGGTCTCTAGTGGACGCTCAGGCCTACAAGGTCCGCGCCGCCAGCTCCGTCTACTTCGGGGGGGTCCTGGTCGGAGTCGTCTTGTTCGGACACTTATCGGATCGGTTTGGCAGGAAGCGGATGTACGTGACAGGTGAGTGGTGCCGATGGGTCCTGGGGTGTGCAGACCTCTGCCACCACCCAGCCCTGTGACTCCAGTCACACCCGGAGCTGTTACATCACGTCTCCTCCTCCACTCACACCCGGAGCTGTTACATCACGTCTCCTCCTCCACTCACACCGGGAGCTGTTACATCACGTCTCCTCCTCCACTCACACCCGGAGCTGTTACATCACGTCTCCTCCTCCACTCACACCGGAGCTGTTACATCACATCTCCTCCTCCACTCACACCCGGAGCTGTTACATCACGTTTCCTCCTCCACTCACACCCGGAGCTGTTACATCAGGTCTCCTCCTCCACTCACACCCGTAGCTGTTACATCACATCTCCTCCTCCACTCACACCCGGAGCTGTTACATCACGTCTTCTCCTCCACTCACACCCGGAGCTGTTACATCACGTCTCCTCCTCCACTCACACCCGGAGCTGTTACATCACGTCTCCTCCTCCACTCACACCGGAGCTGTTACATCACGTCTCCTCCTCCACTCACACCCGGAGCTGTTACATCACGTCTCCTCCTCCACTCACACCTGGAGCTGTTACATTACGTCTCCTCCTCCACTCACACCCGGAGCTGTTACATCACGTCTCCTCCTCCACTCACACCCGGAGCTGTTACATCACGTCTCCTCCTCCACTCACACCCGGAGCTGTTACATCACGTCTCCTCCTCCACTCACACCCGGAGCTGTTACATCACGTCTCCTCCTCCACTCACACCCGGAGCTGTTACATCACGTCTCCTCCTCCACTCACACCGGAGCTGTTACATCACGTCTTCTCCACTCACACCCGGAGCTGTTACATCACATCTTCTCCTCCACTCACACCCGGAGCTGTTACATCACGTCTTCTCCACTCACACCCGTAGCTGTTACATCACATCTCCTCCTCCACTCACACCCGGAGCTGTTACATCACGTCTTCTCCTCCACTCACACCCGGAGCTGTTACATCACGTCTCCTCCTCCACTCACACCCGGAGCTGTTACATCACGTCTCCTCCACTCACACCCGGAGCTGTTACATCACATCTTCTCCTCCACTCACACCCGGAGCTGTTACATCACGTCTCCTCCTCCACTCACACCCGGAGCTGTTACATTACGTCTCCTCTTCCACTCACACCCGGAGCTGTTACATCACGTCTTCTCCTCCACTCACACCCGGAGCTGTTACATCACATCTTCTCCTCCACTCACACCCGGAGCTGTTACATCACATCTTCTCCTCCACTCACACCCGGAGCTGTTACATCACATCTTCTCCTCCACTCACACCCGGAGCTGTTACATCACATCTTCTCCTCCACTCACACCCGGAGCTGTTACATCACATCTCCTCCTCCACTCACACCCGGAGCTGCGATGTGTGATCATGTGACGTCTCTTGCAGGTCTGGCGCTGGACCTGGTCTTCTCCCTGCTGAACGCCCTGTCGCCCTCTTTCCCCGTCTTCCTCGTCACCCGCTTCCTGGTGGGAGTCCTGAATGGCGGGATGTCGCTGGTCGCCTTCGTGCTGCTTAATGAATGCATCGGTGCCACCTACTGGGCGCTCGCGGGTAATGTCTCCTCACTGCTCATGTCTGTCCTGTCTGTGTGGGTGAGCTGACCTCTGACCCTCTGCCCCCCAGGATCTATTACCAGTCTGTGTTTTGCGCTGGGCATCGCGCAGTTCGCGCTCCTCGGATACTTTGTGCGCCGGTGGCGGCTCCTGGCGCTGCTGGTGAATGTACAGGGACTGGCCATCCTCCTGCTGTCTCTGTGAGTACACGCCCCCTGTGGGTAGGCTTTGTGTGTGTGTCCCGAGTGCTCGCTGTGTGTGTGTCCCGAGTGCTCGCTGTGTGTGTGTGCCGAGTGCTCGCTGTGTGTGTGTCCCGAGTGCTCGCTGTGTGTGTGTGCCGAGTGCTCGCTGTGTGTGTGTCCCGAGTGCTCGCTGTGTGTGTGTCCCGAGTGCTCGCTGTGTGTGTGTCCCGAGTGCTCGCTGTGTGTGTGTCCCGAGTGCTCGCTGTGTGTGTGTGCCGAGTGCTCGCTGTGTGTGTGTGCCGAGTGCTCGCTGTGTGTGTGTGCCGAGTGCTCGCTGTGTGTGTGTGCCGAGTGCTTTCGCTGTGTGTGTGTGCCGAGTGCTCGCTGTGTGTGTGTGCCGAGTGCTCGCTGCGTGTGTGTGTGCCGAGTGCTCTGCGCTGTGTGTGTGTGCCGAGTGCTCGCAGTGTACGTGCTGAGTGCTCGCTGTGTGTGTGTGCCGAGTGCTCGCTGTGTGTGTGTGTGCCGAGTGCAGCGCTCGCTGTGTGTGAGTGCCGCTCGCTGTGTGTGTGCCAGTGCCCGCTGTGTGTGTGCCGAGCGCTCGCTGTGCGTGTGCCGGTGCTCGCTGTGCGTGTGTGCCGAGTGCCGTGTGTGTGCCGGTGCCGCTGTGTGTGCGCGCCAGCGCTGTGTGTGTGTGCCGAGCGCCAGCGCTGCTGCGCTGTGTGTGTGTGCCGAGCGCGCGCGCTGGGTGTGCAGGCGTGCTTTGCGTAGTGCCGAGCGCCCTGCTGGTGCGGTGTGCCGAGCGCGCCGCTGTCGCGTGTGCCGAGCGCCCGCTGTGCGTGCAGCCGAGCGCCCGCTGTGCGCGCGTGCCGAGCGCCCGCTGTGCGTGTGCCGAGCGCCCGCTGTGCGTGTGCCGAGCGCCCGCTGTGCGTGTGCCGAGCGCCCGCGCGTGTGCGTCGTAGCGCCCGCCAGTGCGTCGAGCGCCCGCTGTGCGGTAGTGCCGAGCGCCCGCTGTGCGTGTGTCGAGCGCCCGCTGTGCGTGTGCTCGAGCGCCCAGCATGTGTAGCGTGCCGAGCGCCCGCTGTGCAGTGCCGAGCCAGCTGCAAGTGCCGAGCGCCCGCTGTGGGCGGTGCCGAGCGCCCGCTGTGTGCAGCGCCAGCGCCACGCTGTGCGAGGCCGAGCGCCCGCCGCAGGTGTGCCGAGCGCCCGCTCTGTGTGTGTGCGTGTGTTGTGCGAGCGCCGGCTCTCGCTGTGTGTGTAGTGCCGAGCGCCGCTCTGTGTGTGTGTGTGTGTGCCGAGCGCTCGCTCTGTGTGTGTGTGTGTGTGCGCGCCGAGCGCCCGCTGCTTGCTGTGTGTGTGTGCCGAGCGCTCGCTGTGTGTGTGTGTGTGCGCCGAGCGCCCGCTGCTTGCTGTGCGTAGCGCCCGAGCGCCCGCTGCTTGCTGTGCGTGTGCGCCGAGCGCCCGCTGCTTGCTGTGCGTGTGCGCCGAGCGCCCGCTGCTTGCTGTGTGTGTGCGCCGAGCGCCCGCTGCTTGCTGTGCGTGTGCGCCGAGCGCCCGCTGCTTGCTGTGCGTGTGCGCCGAGCGCCCGCTGCTTGCTGTGCGTGAAGCGCCGAGCGCCCGCTGCTTGCTGTGATGTGCGGTGCAGCTCGCTCTGTGTGTGTGTGTGCGCCGAGCGCCCGCTGCTTGTGTGTGTGTAGCGCCGAGCGCCGCTCTGTGTGTGTGCCAGCCGCTCTGTGTGTGTGTGTGTGTGCCGAGCGCCCGGCGCCGCTTCTGTGTGTGTGTTGCGTGTGTGTGTGCGCGCGCCGGCGCCGCTCTGTGTGTGTGTTTGCCGAGCGCCGCTCTGTGTGTGTGCCGAGCGCCCGGCGCTCGCTCTGTGTGTGTGTGTGTGGCTGTTTGTCCGGGCGCCCGCTCTGTGTGTGTGTGTGTGTGCCGGGCGCTCTCTGTGTGTGTGTGTGTGCCGGGCGCTCGCTCTGTGTGTGTGTGTTTGCTGAGCGCCCGGCGCTCGCTCTGTGTGTGTGTGCCGAGCGCTCGCTCTGTGTGTGTGTGCCGAGCGCTCGCTCTGTGTGTGTGTGCCGAGCGCTCTCTCTGTGTGTGTGTGTGTGTGTGTGTGTGCCGAGCGCCCGCTGCTCGCTCTGTGTGTGCCGAGCGCTCACAGTCTGTGGTCTGCAGGTGGACCCCGGAGTCCCCGCGCTGGCTGTACGCTCAGGGCCGCCTCCGTGAAGCTCAGGACGCGCTGCTCTTCCTGGGACGCTGGAACCGTCGCCCACTGAAGCCGTTCTCGCTGACCCCCCAGCAGAAGGACTCCTCCCCGCGGACTAACATCCTCAGCATCTGTGGCAGTTCTGTGCTGCGCCGCCGTACGCTGCTCATGATGTGGGCGTGGTAAGTGTGCGGCTCAATAGGGCAGGGGTGTACACGAGGAGGGGCCCCCCCCCCCCCCCCATAACTCTTCTGCCTCAGGTTTGTCTGCAGCCTGGTGTACTACGGACTGACGCTCAGCACCGGGGACCTGGGGGGCAACGTCTACCTCAACCTGGCGCTCTCCGGCCTCGCCGAGCTCCCCGCGTATCCAATCTGCATGTATCTAATCAATCACCGGAGGTAAGTGGCAGGGGGAGGATGAGGCGTATCCACTGCATGTATCTAACCAATCACTGGGGGGGGGTGCTGAATACTGGGGGGGGATGTTCATGCATATTGGCCTCTGTAATGTTGCGCTGAGGGTTCGTTGCTTTGTGTTTCCAGCTTTGGTCGGAGAAGATCTCTTTGTGGTTTCCTGAGTTTTGCTGGAGCCGCTTGTCTCATCATTATGGCCATACCGGAACAGAGAGGTATCGGGGGCCACACCCTGTCCTCGTGGGCCACACCATGTTCTGCATGCCTCCCCCCGTAACCCTGTATATATCCCCCGCTCTCCTCTGTATCCTGTATATATATATCCCCCGCTCTCCTCTGTATCCTGTATATATATCCCTCTCCTCTGTATATAATATATATCCCCAGCCTCCTCATATCCTGTATACATATATCCCATCCTCTGTATCCCCTTGGCATATATATATATCCCGCTCTCCTCTCGTATTCGTATATATATATCCCCGCTCTCCTCTGTATTCTGTATATATATATCCCCCGCTCTCCTCTGTATCCTGTATATATATCCCCCGCTCTCCTCTGTATCCTGTATACATATATCCCCCGCTCTCCTCTGTATCCTGTATATATATATCCCCGCTCTCCTCTGTATCCTGTATATATACCCCCCGCTCTCCTGTGTATCCTGTATATATATCCCCCGCTCTCTTCCGTGTATTTATCCCCGCTCTCTTCCGTGTACTTATCCCCGCTCTCTTCCGTGTACTTATCCCCGCTCTCTTCCATGTATTTACCCCCGCTCTCTTCCGTGTATTTACCCCCGCTCTCTTCCGTGTATTTACCCCCGCTCTCTTCCGTGTATTTACCCCCGCTCTCTTCCGTGTATTTACCCCCGCTCTCTTCCGTGTATTTACTCCCCGCTCTCTTCCGTGTATTTACTCCCCGCTCTCTTCCGTACACTTACCCCTGCGCTCTCTCCTTCAGGCCCGCTGCGCTGGTTGAACAGTCGGTCGCTCTCTCTGGTGGGGAAGCTTTGTATCAGTGCCGCCTTTAACATCGTCTACATATACACGTCGGAGCTGTATCCCACTACGGTCAGGTACGCTCCTGCCTCCTGGTGCATCATGGGGGATGGTTATAATGGTGTCTGTAATAACGTCCGCTGTTTGCAGGAGTCTGGGGATGGGCGTCTGCTCCATGTTCTCTCGTTTCGGAGGGATCATCGCTCCATTCATCCCGGGCCTGGTACGTGAGAGACTTACACACATTACCCCCCCCCCCCAATACGCCTCTGTCCTGACACCCATTGTAGATAATAAGACTATAACAGTCACCGATACCCCCCGAGTCATGGGGAGCACATGTAGCCCCTGAGATTATACTACTCATGCAGGCTGACATTCTCTGGTGTCAGTTCTGGCCGTGTGTAGCCGTATATGATGACTGTCTCTGTCCGCAGCGCTCTGTCCACGCCTCTCTGCCATTCGTGGTGTTCGGTTGCTCGGGGGTGACCTCCGGCATCCTCTGCCTCCTGTTACCGGAGACGCTGAACTGTCCGCTGCCGGAGACTCTGAGTGATCTGCAGGTGACCACGTACCGCCGCCTGGAGGAGGAGTCAAGTCTACTGGAGGAGGACACGCAACAGGTCAGAGGTTACTACGTCATGTGACCTGCAGGCCCCTCCCTCGGAAGAGTGTGCGCTCCCCAGTGTACATGTTGTGTATGATAATGCTATGACAGGTGTCTCCGCCCTGTGGTCAGACTGTATATAGCAGTGACCTGGTGTCTCCGCTCTGTGGTCAGACTGTATATAGCACTGACCTGGTGTCTCCGCCCTGTGGTCAGACTGTATATAGCACTGACCTGGTGTCTCCGCCCTGTGGTCAGACTGTATAGCAGTGACCTGGTGTCTCTGCTCTGTGGTCAGACTGTATATAGCACTGACCTGGTGTCTCCGCTCTGTGGTCAGACTGTATATAGCACTGACCTGGTGTCTCCGCTCTGTGGTCAGACTGTATATAGCACTGACCTGGTGTCTCCGCTCTGTGGTCAGACTGTATATAGCAGTGACCTGGTGTCTCTGCTCTGTGGTCAGACTGTATATAGCACTGACCTGAGTGTCTCCGCTCTGTGGTCAGACTGTATATAGCACTGACCTGGTGTCTCCGCTCTGTGGTCAGACTGTATATAGCACTGACCTGGTGTCTCCGCTCTGTGGTCAGACTGTATATAGCACTGACCTGGTGTCTCCGCTCTGTGGTCAGACTGTATATAGCACTGACCTGGTGTCTCCGCTCTGTGGTCAGACTGTATATAGCACTGACCTGGTGTCTCCGCTCTGTGGTCAGACTGTATATAGCACTGACCTGGTGTCTCTGCTCTGTGGTCAGACTGTATATAGCACTGACCTGGTGTCTCTGCTCTGTGGTCAGACTGTATATAGCAGTGACCTGGTGTCTCCGCTCTGTGGTCAGACTGTATATAGCACTGACCTGGTGTCTCCGCTCTGTGGTCAGACTGTATATAGCACTGACCTGGTGTCTCCGCTCTGTGGTCAGACTGTATATAGCAGTGACCTGGTGTCTCCGCTCTGTGGTCAGACTGTATATAGCACTGACCTGGTGTCTCCGCTCTGTGGTCAGACTGTATATAGCACTGACCTGGTGTCTCCGCTCTGTGGTCAGACTGTATATAGCACTGACCTGGTGTCTCCGCTCTGTGGTCAGACTGTATATAGCACTGACCTGGTGTCTCCGCTCTGTGGTCAGACTGTATATAGCAGTGACCTGGTGTCTCCGCTCTGTGGTCAGACTGTATATAGCACTGACCTGGTGTCTCCGCTCTGTGGTCAGACTGTATATAGCACTGACCTGGTGTCTCCGCTCTGTGGTCAGACTGTATATAGCAGTGACCTGGTGTCTCCGCTCTGTGGTCAGACTGTATATAGCACTGACCTGGTGTCTCCGCTCTGTGGTCAGACTGTATATAGCAGTGACCAGGTGTCTCCGCTCTGTGGTCAGACTGTATATAGCAGTGACCTGGTGTCTCTGCTCTGTGATCAGACTGTATATAGCACTGACCTGGTGTCTCTGCTCTGTGGTCAGACTGTATATAGCAGTGACCTGGTGTCTCCGCTCTGTGGTCAGACTGTATATAGCACTGACCTGGTGTCTCCGCCCTGTGGTATATAGCACTGACCTGGTGTCTCCGCTCTGTGGTCAGACTGTATACAGCACTGACCTGGTGTCTCCGCCCTGTGGTCAGACTGTATATAGCACTGACCTGGTGTCTCCGCTCTGCTGGTCAGACTGTATATAGCACTGACCTGGTGTCTCCGCTCTGTGGTCAGACTGTATATAGCAGCGACCTGGATGTCTCCACTCTGTGGTCAGCAGACTGTATATAGCACTGAGCCTGGATGTCTCTGCACCTGTGGTAATGATAGGCACTGACCTGGTGTCTCCGCTCTGTGGTCAGACTGGATACAGCACTGACCTGGTGTCTCCGCCCTGTGGACACCTGTGGTAATGGTATACTGCATGGCTAGAGTCTGGATGTTATACACTGTGGTAATGGTAGACTGCATGGCTAGAGGCTGGATGTTATACACCTGTGGTAATGGTAGACTGCATGGCTAGAGGCTGGATGTTATATACTGTGGTAATGGTAGACTGCATGGCTAGAGGCTGGATGTTATACACCTGTGGTAATGGTAGACTGCATGGCTAGAGGCTGGATGTTATACACTGTGGTAATGGTAGACTGCATGGCTAGAGGCTGGATGTTATACACCTGTGGTAATGGTAGACTGCATGGCTAGAGGCTGGATGTTATACACCTGTGGTAATGGTAGACTGCATGGCTAGAGGCTGGATGTTATACACTGTGGTAATGGTAGACTGCATGGCTAGAGGCTGGATGTTATACACTGTGGTAATGGTAGACTGCATGGCTAGAGGCTGGATGTTATACACTGTGGTAATGGTAGACTGCATGGCTAGAGGCTGGATGTTATACACTGTAGTAATGGCAGACTGCATGGCTAGAGGCTGGATGTTATACACTGTGGTAATGGTAGACTGCATGGCTAGAGGCTGGATGTTATACACTGTGGTAATGGTAGACTGCATGGCTAGAGGCTGGATGTTATACACTGTGGTAATGGTAGACTGCATGGCTAGAGGCTGGATGTTATACACTGTGGTAATGGTAGACTGCATGGCTAGAGGCTGGATGTTATACACTGTGGTAATGGTCAGACTGCATGGCTAGAGGCTGGATGTTATACACTGTGGTAATGGTAGACTGCATGGCTAGAGGCTGGATGTTATACACTGTGGTAATGGTAGACTGCATGGCTAGAGGCTGGATGTTATACACTGTGGTAATGGTAGACTGCATGGCTAGAGGCTGGATGTTATACACTGTGGTAATGGTAGACTGCATGGCTAGAGGCTGGATGTTATACACTGTGGTAATGGTAGACTGCATGGCTAGAGGCTGGATGTTATACACTGTGGTAATGGTAGACTGCATGGCTAGAGGCTGGATGTTATACACTGTGGTAATGGTAGACTGCATGGCTAGAGGCTGGATGTTATACACTGTGGTAATGGTAGACTGCATGGCTAGAGGCTGGATGTTATACACTGTGGTAATGGTAGACTGCATGGCTAGAGGCTGGATGTTATACACTGTGGTAATGGTAGACTGCATGGCTAGAGGCTGGATGTTATACACTGTGGTAATGGTAGACTGCATGGCTAGAGGCTGGATGTTATACACTGTGGTAATGGTAGACTGCATGGCTAGAGGCTGGATGTTATACACTGTGGTAATGGTAGACTGCATGGCTAGAGGCTGGATGTTATACACTGTGGTAATGGTAGACTGCATGGCTAGAGGCTGGATGTTATACACTGTGGTAATGGTAGACTGCATGGCTAGAGGCTGGATGTTATACACTGTGGTAATGGTAGACTGCATGGCTAGAGGCTGGATGTTATACACTGTGGTAATGGTAGACTGCATGGCTAGAGGCTGGATGTTATACACTGTGGTAATGGTAGACTGCATGGCTAGAGGCTGGATGTTATACACTGTGGTAATGGTAGACTGCATGGCTAGAGGCTGGATGTTATACACTGTGGTAATGGTAGACTGCATGGCTAGAGGCTGGATGTTATACACTGTGGTAATGGTAGACTGCATGGCTAGAGGCTGGATGTTATACACTGTGGTAATGGTAGACTGCATGGCTAGAGGCTGGATGTTATACACTGTGGTAATGGTAGACTGCATGGCTAGAGGCTGGATGTTATACACTGTGGTAATGGTAGACTGCATGGCTAGAGGCTGGATGTTATACACTGTGGTAATGGTAGACTGCATGGCTAGAGGCTGGATGTTATACACTGTGGTAATGGTAGACTGCATGGCTAGAGGCTGGATGTTATACACTGTGGTAATGGTAGACTGCATGGCTAGAGGCTGGATGTTATACACTGTGGTAATGGTAGACTGCATGGCTAGAGGCTGGATGTTATACACTGTGGTAATGGTAGACTGCATGGCTAGAGGCTGGATGTTATACACTGTGGTAATGGTAGACTGCATGGCTAGGGGCTGGATGTTATACACTGTGGTAATGGTAGACTGCATCGCTAGAGGCTGAATGTTATACACCTGTGGTAATGGTAGACTGCATGGCTAGAGGCTGGATGTTATACACTGAGGTAATGGCAGACTGTATGGCTAGAGGCTGGATGTTATACACTGCGGTAATGGTAGACTGCATGGCTAGAGGCTGGATGTTATACACTGTGGTAATGGTAGACTGCATGGCTAGAGGCTGGATGTTATACACTGCGGTAATGGTAGACTGTATGGCTAGAGGCTGGATGTTATACACTGTGGTAATGGTAGACTGCATGGCTAGAGGCTGGATGTTATACACTGTGGTAATGGTAGACTGCATGGCTAGAGGCTGGATGTTATACACTGTGGTAATGGTGGACTGCATTGCTATAGGCTGGATGTTACACACCTGTGGTAATGGTGTGGCATGACAGTCAGTGATGAGGATTTGCTGCCTGATACTGGACTCCATGTGGCGTTCCTGGCATTACATTAATATACTTCGTGTAACCGTCTCCTCTTGTCCGGGTATGGCTCCTCGGGATCCTCTTGTACTTAGGAGTATAATGTTATGTAGTTGTCAGACGCCCCCCCCATGGCCTCTGTATCTAGTCCATAGTGTCCTCCGGCCCCGCTCTTTAGATGACTCTTCTCAGTGATGGCTGTGCCTGGCAGTACTCACAGGAAACAGTCAGGAGGTATGTGCCGATATTGGGCAGGACGGAGATCAGATTCCCTCCGCCGCCAGTTCTGTAGGTGTCGCTGTGTCCTCGCTTTTCTCTTTGAATCCTAAGGATTGGTGTAAGTATTGGTGGAGATCCGAAAACGCTGATCGCTGTTCTGTCTCTTCAGGGTGCGTCGGAGAGACTCGCGGAGATCTCCAGTGAGGAGGAAGAACTCTGAGCGCACGTCTCTGGACCCCTGCGACGGGTCCTGTGTGCAGGGACGGACATCCATCTGTGCATCCGCTAGGACGTACCAAAGACAACGGGAAACCTCTGGATCCATGCGCCCTCCTCAGCGAACCCAGCGCGGACTGGAGGCCATCGCTTCCCTTGTCTCCCCTCAGATCGGGGCAGAACCAGGACCTGATGAGCGGTGCAGGGCGCTGCTGTTCCCACGCAGGTCATGTGACTGGACAATGGCGTTCCCCATAGAAGGACTGATACTTTTCTATTTATTTTGTGTAAAATGCTTCAAAGTTTATAAATATATAAATCTCAGACTGTAAGCTCTTATGTCTCCTCATAGACTGTAAGCTCTTGTGTCTCCCCATCTCCTCATAGACTGTAAGCTCTTGTGTCTCCTCCATCTCCTCATAGACTGTAAGCTCTTGTGTCTCCCCATCTCCTCATAGACTGTAAGCTCTTATGTCTCCTCATAGACTGTAAGCTCTTGTGTCTCCCCATCTCCTCATAGACTGTAAGCTCTTGTGTCTCCTCATAGACTGTAAGCTCTTGTGTCTCCTCCATCTCCTCATAGACTGTAAGCTCTTGTGTCTCCCCATCTCCTCATAGACTGTAAGCTCTTGTGTCTCCTCCATCTCCTCATAGACTGTAAGCTCTTGTGTCTCCTCCATCTCCTCATAGACTGTAAGCTCTTGTGTCTCCTCCATCTCCTCATAGACTGTAAGCTCTTGTGTCTCCTCCATCTCCTCATAGACTGTAAGCTCTTATGTCTCCTCATAGATTGTAAGCTCTTGTGTCTCCTCATAGATTGTAAGCTCTTGTGTCTCCTCCATCTCCTCATAGACTGTAAGCTCTTGTGTCTCCTCCATCTCCTCATAGACTGTAAGCTCTTGTGTCTCCTCCATCTCCTCATAGACTGTAAGCTCTTGTGTCTCCTCCATCTCCTCATAGACTGTAAGCTCCTGTGTCTCCTCATAGATTGTAAGCTCTTGTGTCTCCTCATAGATTGTAAGCTCTTGTGTCTCCCCCATCTCCTCATAGACTGTAAGCTCTTGTGTCTCCTCCATCTCCTCATAGACTGTAAGCTCTTGTGTCTCCTCTATCTCCTCATAGACTGTAAGCTCTTGTGTCTCCTCCATCTCCTCATAGATTGTAAGCTCTTGTGTCTCCTCCGTCTCCTCATAGACTGTAAGCTCTTGTGCCTCCTCCATCTCCTCATAGACTGTAAGCTCTTGTGATCAGAGCCATCATGCCTCTTGTTTGTTGCTGTGTTATCTATGACTATTGGTTCGTGAACCCCCTGATTGTCCAGCGATGCGGAATATGTGGGCGCTATATGTACAGATTATTATAGGGGTGCAGGGTCTGCTGTAAATCCAGATCACCAAGAGCCGGGGGCAGAAGAAAACCTTCTCGGTGGGGCCGGGTTCTGCTGTACCTTCGATGATGTGATTGGTTGCACATTTCCCTACAGGAGGTGACTCAGCCTCTTCTCGTGTAGATTTATAGCGCGCTGTGTCCGCAGAGCAGGGAGCAGGGCTGTCTCCTCCATCTCGGTGGAGCCGGTCCGTCGGGGCAGGGCTGTCGACGCGGGTCCGTCGGGGCAGGGCTGTCGACGCTGGTCCGTCGGGGCAGGGCCGACAACTTCCTGATGGTCTTAGCTTTATAAGGTCACTTGGATTTTTTGGGCTGTGATCGGCAGATTATCTGCTGCTGTGGGTGTAGTCCGCCACATGGCAGGTCACCTTCACCAGTGACCGATTGCGCACATCTGCGTACGGCTGTGGCGCTTCTACACTTAGTTTTTTGTTTGGTGTTTTTCCGTCACACGATGCTTTACTTTTTCCTATGGAGATGTCTGCAGGAAAAACCTCTAAAAAACCCGCTGCCGTCTATAAAGAACCTCGGGGAACTCTTCACCGCAGCGTCTTATTATTTCCTTCTCCAACATTCGACGTCTTTCGTGGGGTTTTTGAAACAAAATCTACACACGCATCGTCCCGTACACCGCGTTCCTCAAGTATCTGCTCCAGTCTCCACGTTCTGGAGGGAGGAGATGGAGACCTGCCACCACTAGAGGAGAGGGGACGTACGGGGAGGCTTGGAGGGGGACAGAGGAGTCTGGAGGGAGAGGAGTTTAGTGGGCAGTGAAGGACGGGCGGACTTGCCATAGACCCGGTGGGCTAATGCTCAGGGGTCCACCCAAGTCCTCCCTGATGGCCCGGGACATGACTGATACTCTCAGCACTCGCAGGTCGCCTCCTGTACTCAACTACATCTCCATCCGTAGGGTTCTTCCAAATGAGTGCGTGCAGTCCGGAAATCAGGCTCCGCGTGTGAGCGACACCCTCCGTTCTAGACACTGCTCATCTTGCAGGAGCGCGCGGTATTATATCACTGTGTGTCTCTGCCTGACTTCACTGCTAGAGAATGATAGTGACAGCTTTACGTCAGGCAGAGACACATATATAGTATAGACGAGCAGAACAGCGGCTCACCCTCACTCGCGGAGCCTGATTTCCGGACTGCACGTGCTCCTGTAACAGAGCCCTTAGGATGGAAATGCGGTGGCACAGGTGGCAGTGCTTTGTGTTCTGTACTGCGGTACTTCTTGTCCCCCACCTCACTTTCTCTCTGTTTGGACCGACTACAACATGGGGCCACTTTCAGTTTTTTTTTTTTTTTGTCCAGGGCCACTTAGTTCGCAGTCCTCCCATTGTAGAGGGGGGGAGGCAGAGGACTGTAGGGAGGACAGATGGTTCTGGAGGGGCCTGATACATAGGAGCTTGGCTAAACGGCATGGGAGGGGGGCAGCAATCTTCTCGGGGCGGTCGGGTCCTGCTATTGGTTATGTGGGCAGACTTGTCAGTGACATACAGTATTGATCACACAGCGGGGTGACTTTCTGGACTCTTCATCCAGATACCGAAGAATAAACTGGAGATTTCACTAGAGCAGATGACTGCCCAACGCATCTCAGATGGGGCATTTCCCTGTGTAATAGGACAGTGCAGGTGGAGCGCTACTTATTGGTACTGGTTCCCATGTGCTGAGTCTCATGGATATAGCCATCTCACAGGGAAGTGCAGGTGGAGTGGTACTTATTACCTCAGACACGATACTGAGGTAATGACAATTCACCTCGCCAGAGGTATGCCAGGGAAGACGTCCGCTACGTGCTGTGGGAAGCAGCAGTTAGGCGACGTGTCCGATTTCTCCAGTGCATTCTGCATTTTCCGTACAGTAAGTTCTCATTTATGTAAATGTCTCTTCTTGTATTCTTGTCTCTTATGGAAAATTATGCAAAAAATATATATTTCTAAAGTAAAAAAAAACCATCCTAGCTACCGTGGAACCTTCATAGTCCCGTATCCCGCGTTATATATCACATCTGTGGTGGAACTTCCAGAGTTCATCTTTACCCATAAGTACCTTTTATACGGTGACGGCATTTATTTACAATAGACCGTTACCACAATGAAGAGTAAAATGGCGCCACAATACGCGAAGCTTCTGGGTGACTTCCTGTCCTCCCGTCCCACCGGCCTCTGGCAAGTGTCGTCACATGGATGGTATGTTAACCATCTGGACTGAGTCTGAGCGACCACTAACGACTCTCTGAACATTTCAGGTTCATCCACCATCAACTTAACTCCCTCAACTCAACTGCTCCTTCACGGAAATAAACTTCATCATCAAGATACAAAACATAGACATTCCTGCTCCAGAAGCCATTGACCGCCCGGGGGGAACACTGCATAATCTATAGTCAAGTTATCAGATACAACCATATATGAAAGGGACACCCGGCCTCAGAAAGACATTTCTCAGGACTTCCATCCATGAACACCTGATCAGAGCCACCAGAAATGAGAGTCTACAATGCAGGCCGATAGAAGAAACCATCAGGGGCCTCTGGAGATGCTCAGGAGAGCCGCCCAGACATTGCTTCCACTATTACAAAAGGATGACCGTTTCAAATCCGTATTTTCCAGACCCCCATCTTCTGTGCTATAGGCAGCCCCCTAATCTGAGAAGCATCAGTGTCCGGCGCTCACTGCCCTCTCCAACAGGAACATTTCCCTGCAGCCAAAGAAAGATGTAAAAGCTCCAAATACATGATGAGTAGAGGTCAGGGAATCGAAGTTGATGAAGTGGAATTCGATCCAAATTTCAGGAATTATTTGAGTCGCGCCGAATCCGAATTTCCACACGCTTCGTGGTAACGAATTGCATTTTTTCCTAAAATGGCTGCTGCACATGTGAGGACATGGAGCAAGGAACTCTGGGAAGGCGGGATCACCCATAAGGCCATGCATGCAGCCAATCGGCAGCCAGCCCTGTGATGTCACAGCCCTATAACTAGCGGCAGCCATCTTGGATTCTGCTATTTTGCCAGTGTACTTAGTGCAGGGAGAGACGTCAGCAGGCGCTAGGGACAGTGCTAGAAAAGGATAGGGAGGAATCATTCCACAGCATTTATGTAGAACAGGGTTCAGTCGGGGAGGTTACAGCCTGGGGAATAGGAACAATCCTATTACACCTTGCTGCACTGACTGCGGATCCAAGTTGCCATCATACAGCTCGGTAATTCCAGCAAACCGTTCTTATTATTGGGGTGCAAGTTCTGTGTGATACCACCATTAACAGGGTTCATTACAAGGAGATATTTCTACGTCTTATTTGCTGTTCAGCGGTGCAGTTATATGTTCTAAAGCATTTTTTGGATTGTATCACTGAGAATAAAGGGCTGATTAGCCGCTGTGTGGTGAAGGGCGAAAATTACAGCCTGCTTTAATTTCCTGTTTATTTAATTGATCTAACAGTATGTCAGACAGAGAAGTGCCAGGCCCTGCACAGGGGAGGGGCAGAGGCCTAAATGTTTCTGGCGCAGTAGAGTAAGGGGCTGAGGCAGCAGGAGTCGCAGCGAGAGGCCTGAGCTCCCGGTGTCATCTAGCGGCCGTGTCTTGACCAGCAACCCAGCGGTTCTTGAATGGTTGACTCAGTCTTCGACTTCATCGCAAGTGACATCAGACACTCCCAGCCAGGGTTCGTCAGACACAACCCTTAGTTGGCATGGCCCAGGAGCAGCCCCCATGCCCTCACCTGTCCTCCACCTGCCTCATTTTCTGTTCCTTCAGTACGAGAAGTATTATATGCTGTGGGTTCAGCTCCACTACACAGCGAGGACGAGCTACTAAAGGACAGTCAGCAGCTACTGGCCAGCCAAGATGTGGAGGAGACATCTGCCGCTTCCTCTGCTAGGTGGGCAAGTACTGATAAGGAGAGTGGCGTGGGAGCTGGTGTTGTGAGCGGTCAGGCTCCTGACACAGAGACCGTTGAGGAGGACATCAGTGACGTGAATACACTACTTGATGATAATGATGTAGCTGATTGCACTTGGGAGCTGGGTGACAAAGGGACTTCATCATCATCAGGAGAAGAGGGTGGCAGCTTGCGAGTGAGGCAGCGGCGGAACCAGCAAGTTGTTAGCGTGGCCGGGAGTCAGCAGGGTGGCAGCGGTGGGAGGTTGGGAGCCAAACGTGCCTTGGGTAGACCACCCGCTTCGCAGGAGCCTACCTGCCTGGGAAGAAGCGGTACCGCGGTTCACGGAGGCAGCAGTCAGTTAGTGCGTAGTGTTGGGGTTAAAATCACCTACTCGGCGGTGTGACAGTTTTTATGTAGAATCTGTGGGCAGAAGGTGAAGCGTGGTCAGGGTGCCAATGTTGGCACCACGGCCCCGTTTCAACATATGCAGCATCACCATGAAGTGGCCTGGGAGAACCGTGGCTCCAATGTGGTGGTCCAGCATGCCGCAGCAAACGCTGCATCATCCAGTGGCACGCACGCGATTTCATGCAGTCAAGGCTCCACCACCTCAGCCAGAGAGAGCTGTCTGTCTTCCCATCATCTGATGCTTCTGCTCCTACTCCTCGCTAGTCATTCCATCAGCAATCGATCACCAAAGCGATTGCCAAGAGACAGCAGTATGCGTGCACTCATCCAACGGTGCAGAAGCTGAATGGGCTCCTGGCCAAGTTGCTGGTGCTGCAGTCCCTTCCTTTCCAAGTGGTGGACTCTGCACCTTTCAGAGAACTGATGGCTTGTGCCAAGCCGAGGTGGAGAGTCTCAAGCCGTCATTTCTTTGCCAAAAAGGCAGTACCAGCCCTGCACACATATGTAGAACAGAAGGTGGGCCAGTCATTGAGCCTGTCAGTGTCTGCCAAAGTGCATGGCAGCGCCGACGTGTGGAGCAGGGGCGTAACTATAGGGGAAGCGGCTGCTTTGGGGCCCTGACCCAGAAGGGGCCCATCTAAGAGGAGGAGATGTACTAAAAGATTTTGTCAGGGCCCCTCAACATTATTACACAATGTAATTATATACAGTGGCAGTATAGACAGTGTAGAAAACGGATGGAACAGCCGCTGCGCCTGGTCTGAGAGAGCGATCTTTACTAGCCACAGGAAAGGGGGCAGCATGAAAGGAAGGGGTTGTGAAAAAATTACTGGGGGAGGGGGCCCCATTCAAAAATTTGCTGTGGGGCCCAGTCATTTCTAGTTACGCCACTGGTGTGGAGCTGTACCTACGTTTAGGGACCATACATGTCCTTTCCTTTACAGCCCTCTGTGTGAATGTGGGTCCTGCACAGCCACACCAGCAACTTGGCCAGGTGATGCCGCTTCTGGCTCCACGTTCTCACACCGTTGGTCCTTCAACAGTGTCCGCCTCTGCCTCCTCATCCTCCACCATGTCCTCAGCTGCCACTGCAGGGGCAATTCACAGTGCCCCTCCAGCATACCACATGTGCAGGGCACGGTAGTGTCATGCTGTTCTGCACCTCCTTTGCCTGAGCGAACGGAGTCACACAGGGGAGGAACTGCTCCATGTCCTTCATCAAGAAATCGAATTCTGGCTTTCTCCGCAACAACTCAAAATTGGAACCATGGTGACCGACGACGGGAAGAACATGGCGTGTTCAATCTGGTTGTCAAGCAGTTCCTGAAGTCTTCCACCCATCTACAAGACATCCTAAAAATGGCCAGGAAACTTTGCATGCACTTCAGCCATTCGTACACTGCAAAGCACCCCCTCCTTGAGCTGCAGCGGCAGAACGACATCCCCCAACATAGGCTGATATGCGACGTTACCATCCGTTGGAATTCCACCCTCCATATGTTGGACCGGCTATATGAACAGAGAAAGGCCATAAACGATTTCTTGATGATCCCAGCGGACAGGAGAACTCCCCTGTGTAACTTTGATATCAGCCAGTGGCAGCTCATGCGTGACACCTGCCGTTTGCTCAGGCCCTTTGAGGAGGCCACGTTATTTGTCAGTCACCAGGACTACGGGATGAACAATGTCATTCCACTGCTTCATGTGACAGATGCTGGTAAATCTGGCTGGTCAGGGGACTGGAGACGTGGCGCCTACATCTCATGGCCACATGAGCCCTGTGGGGGCTGAACTGGAGGAGGAGGACATTGGAGCACAAGCAATGTGTAGCGCAATTATAGTTTTTTCTACACAGATAACAGGAGAGGAGGAGCAGGAACAGCCAGAGGAGCTACAGAGCGATGAAGACGAGGCAGAGGACCCAGACACACCATGGCAGTATGCAGTGGAGATGGAGGCAGGGAGTCCCTACGAGTCACTTGCACAAATGGCCCGATGCATGCTTGCGTAGTGACAGCCGAATTGTCACCATTCGGCAGAGGGATGACTTCTGGCTCTCCATCTTGTTGGACCCTCGCTACCGTTCCTAAATGGGGGCCTTTTTTACTCCTGCTTAGAGGGAGGACAAACTGAAGTATTATAGTTCCAACTCAATCAGCAGCAACCTGAGTCTAGAGTCGCTGATGAGCAGCTTTCTTCACCAGCAGCAGCAGTTAGACCTGGGGCAGAATCTGAACCAGCAGGTGGTGGCATACTTGGAGTGCACCCTGCCAGCCGTCATTGAAGATCCGCTGGACTACTGGGCAGCCAAACTGGAAGAGTTTGCCATGGAAAAGCTGCCCTGCCCCGCCAGTAGTGTGGCATCAGAGCGGGTGTTTAGTGCGGTGGGGGCCATAGTTACCCCAAGAAGAACTCGCCTGTCCACTCAAAATGTGGAGAGACTGACCTTTGTCAAGATGAATCAGTCGTGGATCAGCCAGGATTTCCACCCACCAATGCCTGATGCATTAGACTAGGTCATCCATGGTGCCACACCAACACTTTGACAAAAGAGACCGGTTTGTTCTGCCTACCTGCCTCAGCTACTATTCTGATGCTGCCACCTGCCTGATGCCACACATCTGATGCCAAGTGCTCCTCCTTTCACCCACTATCTTCAGCTGGTACTCGTATTGCCACCCACCTTCCTACTCTGTCACCAGGTCACTCTGTGATCTCCTGATGTTGCTGCCACCTCCACACTGTCACCTTGCCACTCTGTGGCCTCCTGATGCTGCTGCCACCTCCACACTATGTCACCTTGCCACTTTGTGGTCTCCTGATGCTTCTGCCACCTCTAGTGATGATCGAGCACCAAAGTATTCAGATGTCCGGGCCGAAAACATTGCTATGTTCATGTGCTCAGCCGAGCACCCGAGTATAATGGAAATCAATGGGAGACAACCAGGCACCCCCTGCTCTGAAGAGGGGAGGGTGCCTGGTCCATTAGAAAAGGTCAGAAAGTGATAGAAACACCACCAAAATTGATCAAGAACAGCATGGGGACCATGTCTGGATGCATCTTGGACTCCCAGGTCGCTGCTGGGAACCATGTTGTCCTAGTTGTCCGCTACTTTTACAGACTAACAAAAACACGCCCCAAACCCCTCAAAAAATCTATTTTATGGGAAAATTGTTAGGAAACATTCTTTCCTGTGTATTGAATTGTATATAAAGTGCAAGTGCTGCCAAAAATGTTTTTTTTTTTAAAAAAAACTGGGGCCATGATTAGGATGGACGGCCGGAGGTATCCGTATTGCGCTGCTATAGGTGAAATTCTTTGACTGGCGCCAGAAGAACCACACTGAAAGCATTTGCCAAGAATGTTTTCATTAATCTAAGATAAGATTTGTAGCCTGGTTTGAAAACGATCCGACACACGATCCAGCGGCATTATTCCCATTACCCACCAAGCATTTTCCTGGAAACCAAAGTCTTTGGGTTCCGAGGAGAGTATGGTTGTAAGGCTGAAACTTAAACTAATTGACGGAAGGGCACCACCAGGAGAGGAGTCTGCGGCTTAATTTGATTCCACATGGGTAACCTCACCCGGCCCGGACACTGAAAGGATTGACAGATTGATAGATCTTTCTCGATTCTGTGGATGGTGGTGCATGGCCGTTGTGAGTGGGTGGAGCGGTAGTCAGTAGCTGGAAGCAGTGTAGCGCGGCAGTGGGGAAGCGGCAACAGGCCGTGCTGAAACTTATTTGCTTGGGTGACAAACCGCACACCGCCGCAGAGCTGTGGCAGGGGATAAGGGACCAGGTTGTTGTGTCTAATAATGGCCATAACTTGTTGCCAGCTTTGTAGCTCGGGAAGCTCACGCACGTCAATCATACAGCATATATGTCCCATGCACAGCAAACATTCCAAATTAATATAAATAAAAACATAACACACGAGAGTGGAGGTAAACTAATGGCATGTCCTGTTTAAGAACTCATAAATTACCAAATAACCATAACATATTTTACAGCGTAGTCATAAACTCAAGCCATAACAATACAAAGTCAAACACTGGAACATAGCAGGCCCAGCCCTCAGTCAATCATGGCCCTTACCGGGCAGAATGACAACCCTGCCCAGTGACCACAGCAAAACGTCGGGAAATTGTCCCTCAAAAACCTGTCCTAATAGAATCTTAATCACTGGGCAGAAAACAACCTCTGCCCAGTGAAGAAGGCAAAATTGTACATGGGACAAATGCTGATATGGCCATGTGGATCCCTCTTTAATGTCGGGCATCCGGCCATTAGAGATGTCGCGAACATAAAATTTTCCATTCACGAATGCAAATTTCCGCAAATGTTTGCGAATGGGCGAACCGCCATAGACTTCAATAGGCAGGCGAATTTTAAAACCCACAGGGACTCTTTCTGGCCACAATAGTGATTGAAAAGTTGTTTCAAGGGGACTAACACCTGGACTGTGGCATGCCGGAGGGGGATCCATGGCAAAACTCCCATGGACAATTACGTAGTTGACGCAGAGTCGGGTTTTAATCCATAAAGGGCATAAATCACCTAACATTCCTAAATTGTTTGGAATAACGTGCTTTAAAACATCCAGTGTGTGTATACGATCAGGTATGATGTTGTATCGATCAGGTAGTGTAAGGGTCACGCCCGCTTCACAGACATTGGCAGACCAAACTCCCCGTTTAACGCACCGCAAACAGTCCATTTGCACAACCGCAAACAGTACCTTTGCACAACCGCAAACTCCCCATTTGCACAAGGTTGGATACCAAGCTAGCCATGTCCCGTTCCTTGTCCTCACTGACGTCATTGAAGGTCTCTTCCTCCACCCAGCCACGTACAACACCAAGGGTCCCCGAAAGGTGCCAACATGCCCTCCGCCTCTTCTTCAGACTCCTCTTTCTGCGTTGCCGCAGGTCCAGCAATCGACAAGGCTGCTTCTGGTGGTGATGGTGACCACAACTCTTCCTCTTCATGCTCATCTAGGCCTGATCCAGCACTCTTTGCAGGGCACGATCCAGAAAAAACGCATATGGGATGAAGTCGATGATGTTGCCTTGGGTTTGACTGACCAGGTTTGTCACCTCCGCAAAAGGAAGCATGAGCCTACAGCTATTGTGCATGAACGTTCAGTAACGCGGCCAAAAAATATCCAGCTCCGCAGAGGCTGCGCTCTTTTTATTAAATTAAAAAAATCTGTTCTTACCAGTTTAATCTCTGTTTTGTCCCCTATCAGGGGTTGGTTTATGGAATAGATTTTAGGAACCGGGAGATGGAAAAAGATGGTTGGTCGGTCCTCTTCCCTCCAATTTGGGGCACTGCGCGTGCGCCGCGCGATGTACTGTGCCACCCTATATGAGTGGTGTGTTAAGTAGTACTATTCCTATCAGTTTAATCCCTGTTACGTCCCCTATCAGGGGACGTGTATTGAATAGATTTTAGGAACCGGGAGATGGAAAAAGATGGTTGGTCGGTCCTCTTCTTTCCAATTTGGGGCACTGCGCATGCTTAAAGAGGACCTTTCATCACCCTAACAAATCTAAACTAAGTATACATACATTGAGAGCAGCGCCCAGGGATCTCCCTGCACTTACTATTATCCCTGGGCGCCGCTCCGTTCTCCCGGTATGTCCTCCGGTGACTTCAGCTCTGCGTCTCAACTGGGAGGAGCCTGCCCTTGTTCTCCTGGGCGTCTCCTTCTCCCAGGCTATGAGCTGAGCGCTGCGGTTGGTCAGCGCTACAGCCTGGGAGAAGGAGACGCCTAGGAGAACAAGGGCAGGCTCCTCCCAGTTGAGACGCAGAGCTGAAGTCACCGGAGGACATACCGGGAGAACGGAGCGGCGCCCAGGGATAATAGTAAGTGCAGGGAGATCCCTGGGCGCTGCTCTCAATGTATGTATACTTAGTTTAGATTTGTTAGGGTGATGAAAGGTCCTCTTTAAGTCCCCCATCAGGGGACATGTATTGAATTGAATCCTTGCATGGGAAGATAGAGAAAAAAGCTTGCTCTGTCCGCTTCCTTCTAATTTTCGGCACTTGCAATCAGGGCTGTGGAGTCGGTAGATAAATTGTCCGACTCCGACTCCTCAGATTTTGAAACTTCCGACTCCGACCCCTCGACTCCGACTCCTCTGTATTTAATATGCAAATACGAAGCTGTTCCACCAAGTTCTTCTAATCTCCTCCAGCACAGAGAGGTAGTTGAGCAGAAGCTGCTGCCTTCTCCTTTGTGCGCTGATCTTCTGCTGAAGATAGAGCAGTGGGAGGATCCAGGAAGGGGCAGGGGAAGGGGCATTTATTTTAAAACATGATTTTCCTAGTAGAATCCCATAGTCATGTTTAAAATTTAAGATAACAATCTGAGTTTACATGTTTTATAGCCTTAGCTGAATGATAGCAGTTTTTCACATGGTTTACAGCTTCAGTCTTGAACTATTGACTATCCATTCCCTTCACTTATACAAGTGTCTCCAGTCCTTAATCAGTTATCAGTGAGAGGCGAGGATAACCATGGGTTCCCTGTAACAGCAGACCACAAGACGATGGAAAGTGTAAGTATTGCCGCTCCTTAAAGGGACACTGACAGGCTGATTTTCCAGCTAAAGATATATATATACTGGTATTAATCAGAGAATTAGGAATAAAACTATACTAATGTTACCCCCAGTTAAGCTGTACTTGTGTTTAAGAAACATTTTAATCTGTATGCAAATTCACTATCTTGTGCCCAATGGGGCAGCGTCTCCTGCGGCTTTGTGCCCAGCCGCCCCCGAAGTACAGCTTCCCAGCGCTGTTCCCCTCATTATTATTCACTGCACTGGCCTTTTTTTTCATGCTAGCCGAACGCTGAATTCCTGCGCAGGCGCACGTGTAGAGTGCTGGCAGCAGCCTCGTCTGGCTATGCTGAGGCTGTGCCAGCTTTCTCTCTTCCTCCTCGCTACCAAGTCCTGTCTAGTGCTGCCAGTACTCTACATGTGCGCCTGCCCCCTTGGGCACAAAGGTAGAGAATTTGCATATTGATTAAAACGTTTTTAAACACAAGTAAACCTCAACTGGGGGTAACAGTCGTCTGGTTGTATTCCTAATCCTCTGATGAATACCAGCAGATATATCAGCCTGTCAGTGTCCCTTTAACTGCACAGTAAAAGTATATGAAAAGCTTCTTCACCGTCACTTAGCGTCTTTATTTAGCGGTAACGTGACGCACTGCATGCATTGGCCTTTATTCTTACAGTAGAGAAGTAATTAATTATAACTTTATCTGAATTGGGACATTTAAACTTGCTTTTTTTTTTATTCCAATTTTTTTTTATTCCAATTTAAATCTAGTAGGAGTCGGAGTCGGTCCATTTTTTGCCGACTCCGACTCCAGGTACCCAAAATTGCCTCAGACTCCTCGACTCCGACTCCGACTCCACAGCCCTGCTTGCAATGGAATTTGCCACCAATGCAACTAGTGTTAACTAAGTACTATTCCTAGCAGTTTAATCTCTGTTTTGTCCCTTATCAGGGCCGGTGTAGTGAATAGATTTTTGGAATCGGGAGATGGAAAAAGACCCATGCTCGGTCCGCTTCGTTTAAATTTTAGGTCACTGCGCGTGCGCCGTGTAATGTACTGTGCCACCCTATATGAGTGGTGGGCAGTGGGCACAGTACAGTCTGTGGGCCTGACACACACTGGCAGGCAACTGCAATTATATTAAAGGGTAAAAATTAAATGACTTTTTTTTATCTGCAAGGTACTGTGCCACCCGATATGAGTGGTGGACACACAGTACAGCCTACATATAGAAAAAATAAATAAAAGCAGACTGATGTACCAGCCATAAAAAGGGCTTTTTGGGGTGCTGTCAGGACGCTGTCCTTACAGCAGATGAGTCTTTGAGGACTGGAGTGGACACAAAACACTGACCTAGCTAATGCTTTCCCTATTAATTTAGCAGCAGCAGCACTCTCCCTGCTCTAACTAACACTGCAGCTTCAGAATGAATCTAAGATGGATGCTGTCCTTGCTTTTTGATAGGAGGTGGGAGGGATGGTATGCTGATTGGCTGGAATGTGTCTGCTGACTGTGAGGTACAGGGTCAAAGTTTGCTCAATGATGACTGATGACATATGAGGGGCGGACCGAACATCGCATACGTTTGCCCACCGCGGTGAACACAAACATGCGATGTTCGCCGGGAACTGTTCGCCGGCGAATAGGTAAGGACATCTCTACCGGCCATACCATGCCTAGCCCACGTGTTCTGAAATTTCTCAAAACCTACCCCAATTTGCCTGAGCTATTGGTGAAGGTGCGCCGTGTGTGTGCCAATTTCAGAAAGTCATCTACAGCTTGCAACGCTACTGCAGCGCTTGTATTTGCCAGCTAACCGACTGTTGTGCGACGTGAGCACGCGCTGGAATTCCACATTACACATGTTGGCCAGGCTTTGTGATCAGCAGAAGGCAGTAGTGAAATAACACCTGCAACATGGTCTTGTATGTCTGACCTCTGTGAGGTTTTACGCAAATTTGAGGGATAAACACAGATGGTGAGCGGCAATGCCGCTATTTTCAGCCTAACCATCTGACTTCTGTGTCTGCTGGCTGCTAACAATGAAGGCGGACACTTTACATGTGGAAGAGGTGGAACTAGGGGCAAGACATTACACAGGGTGATAGCCAGGCCACCCTCAGTTCATCTTCTCAGTGTGAATTGGATGATGATGAGGAGCAAGAGACGGTTGCCTCAACTAGTAACCATAGCAGGTTTCTTCCATCTGTTCAGCATAGATGGGCAGGAGAGGAGGAAGAGGATAAGGAGATTGAGAGTCATCCTCCTGATGAGGACAGCAAAGTCTGTTCTGTTGGGACTCTGACACACATGGCTGACTTTATGTTATGCTGCCTTTCCTGTGACCCTCGCATTCTACGCATTTTTGCACAACAGCGATTACTGGTTGTTCAGTTCACGCCTCTCGACCCCCCTACAAGGAGAACTTTTCATCTCTCATTCCTGTGGTGGAGATGACGAGCAAAATGGTGCATTACCAGAAGGTACTTGTGGAGACATTTCTCCATAAATTTCCATCTGATAACGCTGGCGGCAGAGTACGTAGTTCGTAAACTTTATTTTAGCAGAGAGAATCCTTTGTGTTAAAACGTAGCTTTTAATAATTCAAATGGATAAATCAAATATACTGGGTGCTTCTAAAAATTGGAGTCACCAATACTGCAGACACGTTTCATATGACTCTAGAATCAGAGACACAAAGTGTTAGTGTCCCCTGTCCTGGACATAGGGTCTGGTGGGTCTCGATGGTGGAGGTTACCCTTTTCAGATGAAAGGGATGCAGAGTAAGAGGGTCCTAGGGTCGGGTGGGTATACCCTAATATGAGATCCTAGATATCTTTAAGTATCATAATCCGAGGAACTAGAGTACGTAGTTCCTTGGGCAACCCAGGAGGGGAGATAAGGGGAACACACAGCAGTTCCAACAGAGGCAGGACAACACTCTCCAAGGCCTGGGACAGTTTCATGACACCCCGCCAGCAACCTCACCCTGATGTACGGTCTAGTGTCACAAGGATGAAAAAAATGTGGAAGATGGTGAAGGAATACATAGCAGACCGTGTCAGCGTCCTCAGTGATCCCTCTCTATCTTACAACTACTGGGTGTCCAAGCTGGACACGTGGCACGAACTGGCGCTCTACAGCTATAGCTAAATGATAAGGAACATGAAGATATACTATATTGGACTGTAGTATTCAGGGTTAATTACCGTGTGGGCACTTTGCGATAAATAAGTGGGTTTTGGGTTGCAGTTTCGGCACTCAGTCTCTGAAAAGGTTTGCCATCGACATTACTGTTTTAGAGGGTTAGCGCACCTGGAGGCCCTCAGCTACATTCTTTTACTCAGTTTCATTGCGCCCAGGCCCACGGCCTATGCGTGCACCATCAGCATCACGGCCACTTCCCCGTCCCTTAGTGCTCGCCTTCTTCATATTAATGGTTTTGTCACTAGATGTGGCACAGATTGTTTTACTTTCCGCTAAAGACACTGTTTTTGGATGCAGGACAGTATGTGTCACAGAAACCCACAGAATATGGACACTATATTAGGCCCAGATTATTGGAATTTGTAATACAAAAACTGTTTGCAGATATTCTACAGTATTGGTTACAGAACACCACAGATTATGGACACTAGATGTGGGCCAGATTATTACAGACACAGTCTGCGGATGATGTACAGTATATGTCACTAATAGGTATAAAATAAAAATATCTTGCTGCTATCCAACACACACTGTAGTCCTAAAAAGATTTTGGTAGTAAAAACAGCAAATGTCTCTCCCTGCACTATCTGTCCCTTCCGAAGCACTGTCCCTGAGACTGCAGGTAAATAGATTGCTGCTCTAAAACACACACACACACTGTTGTCCCTAAAAGGACTTTTGGGTCTTGGAAAAGCTTTCTCTGAATAAAAACTGAAAATCGCTCCCTACACTGTCTTTCCCTTTGTGAAGAAATCCCCCTTTTTCTAAAGTGACCGGCAAAAACACCCAAACTTATGGAACTATTTTGGGCAGCCCACCCAGGGTGAACCGGTCACAGAAGGCTTCCATGTCCTTTGAGAACCCCTGAACCGATCTGGGTGAAATTTGAATATGTTGATCACCCAGATCGGGGCTATCAGGGGACATATGATTTGTGGGGATACCTCATGTATAAAGGGGTGTTCCAGATATTGGGGAAAACTGTGACTTTTCTGCCTAGAGATAATCAAGTGGTTACTTTATCAGGCTTGATTATCTCCAGGACTAGGGGAGGGAATTGTATGTTTATGCTGGAAGGTTTTATGTTTCTATTGTACTTGATTGGCTGTACTGTGTCCCCCCTGTGGGATGTCCCCTTGCATGGGGACTTGCATAAAAGCCTATGTGTGTTAATAAAGGCGGGTTCTTTTTGTACCCTTCTTCTGGACTTCGGCTGATGTTTGGGGATTCGCATGCTTTATTAAGGGAATCATCTTATAAAGTGATTGGCAGTTCGTATGGAATTTGTCTACGTCAACGGCCGAACAGAGCGCTATATTCACCAGGCTCGGGCGTGTCGGGAGGAAACTACCGAATGTGGTTTAAATATACTCGGTTTCCTTACAATTGGTGGCAAGCAGAGGGATTCGAATCCGGAATGGACGTCCTGAACCAAGCAAGGGAATGAATGGCTCAGCAATACCAGCTACTTAAGAGGTCCACGCTAAAGGATTTACTGGAAGCTCGAGGCGTAGTGGCAAGTAACAAGACAAAAGCCACGCTAATTGCAGAATTAATACAGAGCGACGGAACCAGCAATACAGAAATGGAGCACGAGGAAGAAACCGCGATGCAGAAGGACATCAGATGGATGCTCAGTGTATTGGGACGGCCGGTTACTACCGAAAATTTGTCCCAGAGTACAGCGCCCTGGCCAAACCTCTCACTGACCTTACCAAAAAGGCCCTACCAAAACAGGTAACCTGGACCCCAGAGTGCCGGACGCTTTCCAGAAACTTAAAGCAGCATTAAGCGAGGCTCCTGTGTTGGCAGCACCCAACCATACTAAACAATTTCTTGTCCACGCAGATGCCTCCATGTTTGGGTTGGGAGCCGTGTTGAGCCAAGTGGGGGACGACGGCATGGAACACCTGGTGGCATACCTCAGCCGTAAACTTTTGCCCAGAGAGGTCGGCTATGCCACCGTGGAGAAAGAGTGCCTAGCCCTAGTTTGGGCACTCAAGAAACTTCAGCCCTATCTGTATGGACGGCCGTTTACCCTTATGACCGACCACAACCCCCTTGTGTGGTTAAACCGGGTAGCTAGTGACAACCCCAGGCTATTACGGTGGAGCCTTCAGCCCTACAACTTTACAATGCAATACCGTCCGGGCAAACAAAACGGTAATGCGGACGGTCTGTCCCGACAGACCGAACTGGACTCTTGAAAAAACTTTCTCGGACATCCCCAAGCCAACCCGACAGGGTCTAGGCGGGTATGCCAACCTATGGACTTATAGGGGAGCAGTGTGAAGAAATCCCCCTTTTTCTAAAGTGACCGGCAAAAACACCCAGACTTATGGAGCTATTTTGGGCAGCCCTCCCAGGGTGAACCGGTCACAGAAGACTTCCATGTTCTTTGAGAACCCCTGAACCGATCTGGGTGAAATTTGAATATGTTGATCACCCAGATCGGGGCTATCAGGGGACATATGATTTGTGGGGATACCTCATGTATAAAGGGGTGTTCCAGATATTGGGGAAAACTGTGACTTTTCTGCCTAGAGATAATCAAGTGGTTACTTTATCAGGCTTGATTATCTCCAGGACTAGGGGAGGGAATTGTATGTTTATGCTGGAAGGGTTTTATGTTTCCATTGTACTTGATTGGCTGTACTGTGTCCCCCCTGTGGGATGTCCCCTTGCATGGGGACTTGCATAAAAGCCTATGTGTGTTAATAAAGGCGTGTTCTTTTTGTACCCTTCTTCTTGACTTCGGCTGATGTTTGGGGATTCGCATGCTTTATTAAGGGAATCATCTTATAAAGTTATTGGCATTTCGTATGGAATTCGTCTACTTCAACGGCCGAACAGAGCGCTATATTCACCAGGCTCGGGCGGTTCGGGAGGAAACTACCGAATGTGGTTTAAATATACTCGGTTTCCTTACACCCTTCCTACGATCTGCTCTCCCTGTCTACGTGTGAGCCGAACATGCGTCATCGGGTGCTATATAACCTACGATGACGAGTTCCGGCCAGCTAATCACTGTAATGCCAGCAGCCAGAATGGCTACTGACATTACAGTGAGGGCAGTACTTACCTGCACCTTTATTGGCTGCTTAAAACGTGCGAGGCGGCGTCATGTGCCGAGCATAGCAATGCTTGAGCCGAACATATATTCGGCCGACCATGCACGCTCATCACTAGCCACCTCCACACAATGTCACCTTGCTACTCTGTGGTCTCCTGATGCTGATGCCACCTCCACACTATGTCACCTTGCCACTCCGTGGCCTCCTCCTGATGCTGCTGCCACTTCCAGACTCTGTCATTGGGCCACTTTGTGGTCTCATGCTGTTTTTACCTCATAACTATGTCATAGAGCCATTCTGTGGCCTCCTCATGCTGTTTCCACTCTCCCCACTTCATGACTGGGCCACTATTTTGCCTTTTCAGCCTGGCTGATATCATCATTTATTTGACCTTTCTTCTGATCTGTCAGAAGGAAGGGAAAATGAGACGCACAACGGATCCTGTCTGTGTAGCAGCTGTAAGGCCTGTATGGTCCCATCAGAATCAGCTTGAGATTTGGTAGCCAAAAGCAGGAGTGGGTACAAAACACAGAAGACATGCAAATATTCCATTCACATGTC
Source organism: Bufotes viridis (assembly GCA_033119425.1). Classification (NCBI taxonomy): domain Eukaryota; kingdom Metazoa; phylum Chordata; class Amphibia; order Anura; family Bufonidae; genus Bufotes; species Bufotes viridis. Next base: position 3,800,041 of record CM065591.1, on the reverse strand, counting down.
ATCTCTGTTTTGGATCCACTCCTGTTTTTTTTGGCATTAGCAATACTGATGGATTACTGACCAAATGCTGACCGAGTGAAGGTGGATGCTCAACAGACAGGATCCATTTTTTGTGGGTTATTGTTCTGACGAATCAAAGGAAGGGCAAAATAATCTGTGACGTCAACACAAACTTACTGCTGACTCCCTCTCCACTCTGTCGGGGGCTCTACTTGTATAAGTGTTTATTAGAACAGGTTCTGTAGACATCTATGTGGAATCAGCTGACGACGGTGTAAAAGGAGTGCGCTTCTTCATGGCACTAACATCGACCTGTAAGGCTGAGTTCACACTTGGGTTATTTGGTCAGTTTTGGCCCGGTAACTGCCCAAATAGGTGAAGTGTGCAGTGATTCTAAGAGCGACACCTGTCATCTGCATGTCATACGGACTCACAGTATTATTTCACTACCACAGCAGACTCCCTATGCGTGTTACTGCTATAAATGCTCTCTGCCGCTAGGAAATAGCTGTTTTTTTTAACACAATTTGCCGCAAATAAATTCAGATTGAATTAAATTTTTTCAGATACTTCAGCGAAACGGCCCAATTGAATTTTTTTTATATTTGCTCATCTCTAACGATGAGATAAAGATTCCCAACACCTCAGAGTTACAGGATCCAAGGTACTTTTACCTTCACCACATCAAACATGGTCTACTTAACGGTACAGAACACAATAGGCCATAAAGTGCCCAAACACGCCCCCAGGAAGAAGCAGGGTGAAACGTACGTCAGGTTTGGTCATGTCCTGGGACGTTGGGTCTGTACCCACTTTGGATGTGCTGCCATTATTCGTGCATTGATCTGGTTAACAGTAACTTGGATAAGTCAGCCTAATAATACGTGGAGAAGATAGTATAGTTCCTGCCTCAGAGAGGTGAGCGGTCATACCTGTTACCTTAGTCCTGTGAGAGCAGTGGGTGGTCACACCTGCTACCCTAGTCCTGTGAGAGCAGTGGGTGGTCACACCTGTTACCCTAGTCCTTTGAGAGCGGTGGGTGGTCACACATGTTGCCTTAGTCCTGTGAGAGCGGTGGGTGGTCAAACCTGTTACCATAGTCCTCTGAGAGCGGTGGGTGGTCACACCTGTTGCCTTAGTCCTGTGAGAGCGGTGAGTGGTCACACCCGTTACCTTAGTCCAGTGAGAGCGGTGAGTGGTCCCACCTGTTGCCTAAGACCTGTGAGAGTGGTGGGTCGTTGCACCTGTTGCCTTAGTCCTGTGAGAGCAGTGGGTGGTCAGACCTGTTACCCTAGTCCTGTGAGAGTGGTGAGTGGTCACACCTGTTACCCTAGTCCTGTGAGAGAGGTGGGTGGTCACACCTGTTGCCTTAGTCTTGTGAGAGCGGTGAGTGGTCACACTGTTACCTTAGTCCTGTGAGAGCAGTAAATGGTCACACCTGTTACCCTAGTCCTGTGAGAGTGGTCAGTGGTCACACCCGTTACCTTAGTCCAGTAAGAGCGGTGGGTGGTCACACCTGTTGCCCTAGTCCTGTGAGAGCGGTGAGTGGTCACACCTGTTGCCTTAGTCCTGTGAGAGCGGTGAGTGGTCACACCTTTTGCCTTAGTCCTGTGAGAGCGGTGAGTGGTCACACCTTTTGCCTTAGTCCTGTGAGAGCGGTGAGTGGTCTCACCTGTTGCCTTAGTCCTGTGAGAGCGGTGGGTGGTCACACCTGTTACCCTAGTCCTGTGAGAGCGGTGGGTGGTCACACCTGTTACCTTAGTTCTGTGAGAGTGGTGAGTGGTCACACCTGTTACCCAAGTCCTGTGAGAGTGGTGAGTGTTCACACCTGTTACCCTAGTCCTGTGAGAGAGGTGGGTGGTCACACCTGTTGCCTTAGTCTTGTGAGAGCGGTGGGTGGTCACACCTGTTACCCTAGTCTTGTGAGAGCGGTGAGTGGTCACACCTGTTACCCTAGTCTTGTGAGAGCGGTGGGTGGTCACACCTGTTATCCTAGTCTTGTGAGAGCGGTGGGTGGTCACACCTGTTACCCTAGTCTTGTGAGAGCGGTGGGTGGTCACACCTGTTATCCTAGTCTTGTGAGAGCGGTGGGTGGTCACACCTGTTACCCTAGTCTTGTGAGAGCGGTGAGTGGTCACACCTGTTACCCTAGTCTTGTGAGAGCGGTGGGTGGTCACACCTGTTACCCTAGTCTTGTGAGAGCGGTGAGTGGTCACACCTGTTACCCTAGTCTTGTGAGAGCGGTGGGTGGTCACACCTGTTGCCTTAGTCCTGTGAGAGCAGTGGGTGGTCACATCTGTTACCCTAGTCCTGTGAGAGCGATGAGTGGTCACACCTGTTGCCTTAGTCCTGGGTAATTTATGTTTTCAGCCGTATACTTTTGTGTGATATGTTTTTTAGCGGTCCGGGCTGTCTTACATTACCAATGACTTGTATCCGATGTGATCATATTGTGGGCACCATTGCATTCATTACAGCAGTTATACTGCTCTTCCCCGGGGGGGGGGGGGGGTCAGTAAGGCTTTGCCCTCCTTTTCGATGGCTCCACCTGCGTTCTCCTCGGGTTGATGTTCTTTTTCCATCTCTTGTCTCATTTAGACATCTGCGGTGGAGGTTCCAGAAGGAGAATCTGTTGCAGATTCCGGCCAAACAAGGGACAAAAAACTGCTGCGTGCAGTGGTATTTTGTCTGGGAGAATCTCGGTATCGATGCTGGAAACACGAGAGACCCCATTATAGTCAATGGGATCCAGCCGGCGGTGTCCAGCATCTGCTGATCCAGCGATTCCGCTTCTCTGTTCCTATGCCAGGACAGAAAAGCAGAATCTCCCTGCCTTACCGCACTCTTCAGATGTCTGGGGGCTCATCCACACGACTGTTGTTTTGGGCCGGGTCCACATTTTGTGCAGGTTGGATGAGCAACCGTTCACTTCAATTGGCTTCCAAAAGATGCGGAAAGCCCACCGTGTCCACCCTGTTACGTGCGCAAAAAATATAGAACGCATCCAATTATAGTCCGCATTACAGACTGCTTGCAGATTCCGATTAGACGAGCGAACGTCACGGCGACAATCAGTGGAAGGTGAATGATAATTATCGCTCGTCCTTCGGTCGCAGCTCGCCGTATCATACAGGGATAATTATACGAGACTCCATCTGGAAACTGTTAGAAGATGTCAGCGACTGAGGACTCGGGTTTTATGGTCTTTGTCTGCTGACACGTCACTTACATTAATAGTTCAGCCACAACGTGTCCGCCCCTCCCACACTGTGTTCTCGTCTGCCAACTTATTTCAGGGACACCTTCTTTTTACCGCCGCCGGGGGGGGAGCAGTTAAACAATCGGTTGGCTTTGTGTTTACAGTAAAGCACCGATGACAAGGGCGATGTAGTGTCAACAAGCTGGAACAGGAGGGAGGGTGCTGGGCGCTGACATTGATTCTGTGCACTTATCCCATGTGCCCAGTGCTCTTCTCCTCTCATCTGCACAGTACTGATAGTGGAGCTACAGCGCAGGTGGAGTAGACTGCAGTGCACGCCGAGCTGAGGGGATCACAGACGAAGGGACATGGAGGGGATCACAGATGAAGAGCTGCACAATTTTCTCATCAATACGGTACAGTCATTACATGTGTGTATGTGTGTGGCCTGGACCTGGTGGCATCACCATCAGTGGTCACTCAGGAGGCAGGCTATGCCGGATCTTATGCTCCCTCCACTATATGCAAACCTCTATCAAACTATGACCTCTCACCTCACAGGACAGGCAATGTCTCCAGACTTGGTCCCTCTTTGGGTGGCCATTTCTACCCTGTCCAGTGTGGAGGACACTGAGGGGAGCACCAATTATTCACAGCGTAAACAGGAGACAATTACTTCAAAACCAGACGTTTCCATCCACTATATAAAAAGACACATCTGCAGGTTCTTCTCAATATCTGACATGAAATCTGAATAAACCTTTCCCGTTTTTGGTCAGGATTACCATAACTATTATTATTTGCCAAATGCCAGAATAATGAGAGAGGGAATGTTTTAAGGCATTTTTATTACTTTCTGCAAAGTCAAAAGTTTCCATACATTTCATTAATATTTGGGACCATTGCCCTTAAACTCTATGACTTGGGTCAAACGTTTTGGATATCCTTCCACAAGCTTCTCACAATAGTTGGTCGGAATTTGGGCCCATTCCTCCTGACAGATCCGGTGTACCTGAGCCATGTTTGTTGGTCGTCTTGCTCGCACCGGCCTTTTCAGCTTTGCCTATAGATTTCCAATAGGACTGAGATCAGGGCTGTGTGATGGCCGCTCCAACACATTGACTTTGTTATGCTTAAGCCACTTTGTAACCAGTTTGGCGGTATTATGCTTCGGGTCATTGTTCATTTGGAAGACCCATTTCTGCCCAAGCTTTAACTTCCGGGCTGACATCTTGAGATGCTGCTTCAGTATTTCCACATAATCTTCTTTCCTCTGATGCCATCTGTTTTGTGAAGTGCACCAGTCTCTCCTGCAGAAGAACGACCCCACAACATGATGCTGCCGCCCCCGTGTCTCACAGTCGGGATGGTGTTCTTCGGCTTCCAAGCTTCTCCCTTTTTCCTTCAAACGTAACTATGGTCATTTTGGCCAAAAGTTCAATTTTAGTTTCGTCAGACCACACGACATGTCTCCAAAAATGTAGTTGTTCCTCTGTGCATTTGCAGACATTCATCTGGCCTTTTTCTGTTTCTTTTGGAGTAAAGTCTTCTTCCGGGCAGTGGCCTCTCAGCCCATGTTCATACAGTCCACGTGTCACTGTGGATATTCACACAATCTTACCGGCTTCCGCCATCATCTTCACAAGGTCTTTTGCTTTTGTTCTTGGGATGATCTGCACATGTCAGACCAAAGCACGTTCATCTCTGGGACACAGAACCCGTCTCCTTCCTTAGCGGTGTGATGGCTGGACATTCCCATCTTATTTGTACAGGTGAACGAGCCGCCTTCAGATATCTTGAAATTGCACCCAAGGTTGAGCCAGACTTGTGCAAGTCCACAATTTTCCTCCTGATACCTTGGCTGATTTCTTTAGACTTTCCCATGATGCTACACAAAGAAGCAGCGCGTTTCAGGTCTGCATATAAATACATCCACAGCTGTCTCTAATTACAAAACCTAACAGAAGCTTCTAAACACATGACATCACCATATGGGCTGTCCAGAATGGTTTAAAGGCATAGTGATCTAAGTATATGGAAACTTTTGTCTTTGCAGAAAGTATTAAAAATGCCTTAAAACATTCTCTCTCTCTCATTATTCTGGCATTTGGCAAATAATAATAATTATGGTAATCCTAACTGACCAAAAACAGGAAAGGTTTATTCTGATTTCATGCCAGATATTGAGAAAATATGCAGATGTGTCTTTTTATATGGTGTAAGTAAATGTCTGGTTTCAACTGCAATGAGTTCATATATGTATTTTCCATGGGTGCTGCCGTCCCCATATATTGGGTGTCCCTTTGACCCTATTTGTTACTGCCTGTTCCTCATCCTCTCTGTCCATCACTAATCTATCTGCTGTCCATTATCCTCAACCCATCACTGATCTATCCATTGGTCCCATCATTCACCTGCTCCACCCATCACTGATAGATCTGCTTCCCCATCCTTCACCCCACAACCCATTTTCATCTGTTGGCCCCATCCTTCACCCTCTCCATCCATCCCTGATCTATCTGCTTCCCCATCCTTCACCCTCTCCATCCATACCTGATCTATCTGCTTCTCCATCCTTCACCCTCTCCATCCATACCTGATCTATCTGCTTCCCCATCCTTCACCCTCTCCATCCATCCCTGATCTATCTGCTTCCCCATCCTTCACCCTCTCCATCCATCCCTGATCTACCTGCTTCCCCATCCTTCACCCTCTCCATCCATACCTGATCTATCTGCTTCCCCATCCTTCGCCCTCTTCATCCATCCCTGATCTATCTGCTTCCCCATCCTTTACCCTCTCCATCCATCCCTGATCTATCTGCTTCCCCATCCTTCACCCTCTCCATCCATCCCTGATCTATCTGCTTCTCCATTCTTCACCCTCTCCATCCATCCCTGATCTATCTGCTTCCCCATCCTTCACCCTCTCCATCCATCCCTGATCTACCTGCTTCCCCATCCTTCACCCTCTCCATCCATACCTGATCTATCTGCTTCCCCATCCTTCACCCTCTCCATCCATCCCTGATCTATCAGCTTCTCCATCCTTCACCCTCTCCATCCATACCTGATCTATCTGCTTCTCCATTCTTCACCCTCTCCATCCATCCCTGATCTATCTGCTTCTCCATCCTTCACCCTCTCCATCTATCCCTGATCTATCTGCTTCTCCATCCTTCACCCTCTCCATCCATACCTGATCTATCTGCTTCTCCATCCTTCACCCTCTCCATCCATCCCTGATCTATCTGCTTCCCCATCCTTCACCCTCTCCATCCATCCCTGATCTATCTGCTTTTCCATCCTTCACCCTCTCCATCCATCCCTGATCTATCTGCTTCCCCATCCTTCACCCTCTCCATCCATCCCTGATCTATCTGCTTCTCCATCCTTCACCCTCTCTATCCATCCCTGATCTATCTGCTTCTCCATCCTTCACCCTCTCCACCCATCCCTGATCTATCTGCTTCCCCATCCTTCACCCTCTCCATCCATGCCTGATCTATCTGCTTCTCCATCCTTCACCCTCTCCATCCATCCCTGATCTATCTGATTCTCCATCCTTCACCCTCTCCATCCATCCCTGATATATCTGCTTCTCCATCCTTCACACTCCCCACCCATCCCTGATCTATCTGATTCTCCATCCTTCATCCTCTCCGTCCATCCCTGATCTATCTGCTTCTCCATCCTTCACCCTCTCCGTCCATCCTTGATCTATCTGCTTCTCCATCCTTCACCCTCTCCATCCATCCCTGATCTATCTGCTTCTCCATCCTTGATCCTCTCCATCCATCCCTGATCTATTTGCTTCTCCATCCTTCACCCTCTCCATCCATACCTGATCTATCTGCTTCTCCATCCTTCATCCTCATCATCCATCCCTGATCTATCTGCTTCTCCATCCTTCACCCTCTCCATGATCTATCTGCTTCTCCATCCTTCACCCTCTCCATCCATCCCTGATCTATCTGCTTCTCCATCCTTCACCCTCTCCATCCATACCTGATCTATCTGCTTCTCCATCCTTCATCCTCTCCATCCATACCTGATCTATCAGCTTCTCCATCCTTCACCCTCTCCATCCATCCCTGATCTATCTGCTTCTCCATCCTTCACCCTCTCCATCCATCCCTGATCTATCTGCTTCTCCATCCTTCACCCTCTCCATCCATCCCTGATCTATCTGCTTCTCCATTCTTCACCCTCTCCATCCATCCCTGATCTATCTGATTCTCCATCCTTCACCCTCTCCATCCATACCTGATCTATCTGCTTCCCCATCCTTCACCCTCTCCATCCATCCCTGATCTATCTGCTTCTCCATCCTTCACCCTCTCCATCCATCCCTGTTCTATCTGCTTCCCCATCCTTCATCCTCTCCATCCATCCCTGATCTATCTGCTTCCCCATCCTTCACCCTCTCCATCCATCCCTGATCTATCTGCTTCCCCATCCTTCACCCTCTCCATCCATCCCTGATCTATCTGCTTCCCCATCCTTCACCCTCTCCATCCATCCCTGATCTATCTGCTTCCCCATCCTTCACCCTCTCCATCCATACCTGATCTATCTGCTTCTCCATCCTTCACCCTCTCCATCCATCCCTGATCTATCTGCTTCCCCATCCTTCACCCTCTCCATCCATCCCTGATCTATCTGCTTCTCCATCCTTCACCCTCTCCATCTATCCCTGATCTATCTGCTTCTCCATCCTTCACCCACTCCATCCATGCCTGATCTATCTGCTTCTCCTCCATCCTTCACCCTCTCCATCCATCCCTGATTAATCTGCTTCCCCATCCTTCACCCTCTCCATCCATCCCTGATCTATCTACTTCTCCATCCTTCACCCTCTCCATCCATCCCTGATCTATCTGCTTCTCCATCCTTCACCCTCTCCATCCATCCCTGATCAATCTGATTCTCCATCCTTCACCCTCTCCATCCATACCTGATCTATCTGCTTCTCCATCCTTCACCCTCTCCATCCATCCCTTATCTATCTGCTTCTCCATCCTTCACCCTCTCCATCTATCCCTGATCTATCTGCTTCTCCATCCTTCACCCTCTCCATCCATACCTGATCTATCTGCTTCCCCATCCTTCACCCTCTCCATCCATCCCTGATCTATCTGCTTCTCCATCCTTCACCCTCTCCATCCATCCCTGATCTATCTGCTTCTCCATCCTTCACCCTCTCCATCCATCCCTGATCTATCTGCTTCTCCATCCTTCACCCTCTCCATCCATCCCTGATCTATCTGATTCTCCATCCTTCACCCTCTCCATCCATACCTGATCTATCTGCTTCTCCATCCTTCACCCTCTCCATCCATCCCTTATCTATCTGCTTCTCCATCCTTCACCCTCTCCATCTATCCCTGATCTATCTGCTTCTCCATCCTTCACCCTCTCCATCCATACCTGATCTATCTGCTTCTCCATCCTTCACCCTCTCCATCCATCCATTCCTGATCTATCTGCTTCTCCATCCTTCATCCTCTCCATTCATCCCTGATCTATCTGCTTCTCCATCCTTCACCCTCTCCATCCATCCCTGATCTATCTGCTTCCCCATCCTTCACCCTCTCCATCCATCCCTGATCTATCTGCTTCTCCATTCTTCACCCTCTCCATCCATCCCTGATCTATCTGCTTCCCCATCCTTCATCCTCTCCATCCATCCCTGATCTATCTGCTTCTCCATCCTTCACCCTCTCCATCCATCCCTGATCTATCTGATTCTCCTCCATCCTTCACCCTCTCCATCCATCCCTGATCTATCTGATTCTCCATCCTTCATCCTCTCCATCCATCCCTGATCTATCTGCTTCCCCATCCTTCACCCTCTCCATCCATCCCTGATCTATCTGCTTCCCCATCCTTCATCCTCTCCATCCATCCCTGATCTATCTGCTTCCCCATCCTTCATCCTCTCCATCCATCCCTGATCTATCTGCTTCTCCATCCTTCACCCTCTCCATCCATCCCTGATCTATCTGATTCTCCTCCATCCTTCACCCTCTTCATCCATCCCTGATCTATCTGCTTCCCCATCCTTCACCCTCTCCATCCATCCCTGATCTATCTGATTCTCCATCCTTCATCCTCTCCATCCATCCCTGATCTATCTGCTTCTCCATCCTTCATCCTCTCCATCCATCCCTGATCTATCTGATTCTCCATCCTTCATCCTCTCCATCCATCCCTGATCTATCTGCTTCTCCATCCTTCATCCTCTCCATCCATCCCTGATCTATCTGCTTCTCCATCCTTCATCCTCTCCATCCATCCCTGATCTATCTGCTTCTCCATCCTTCACCCTCTCCATCCATCCCTGATCTATCTGCTTCCCCATCCTTCATCCTCTCCATCCATCCCTGATCTATCTGCTTCCCCATCCTTCACCCCACAACCCATTTTCATCAGTTGGCCCCATCCTTCACCCTCTCCATCCATCCCTGATCTATCTGCTTCTCCATCCTTCACCCTCTCCATCCATTCCTTTTCTATCTGCTTCTCCATCCTTCACTCTCTCCATCCATCCCTGATCTATCTGCTTCTCCATCCTTCGCCCTCTCCATCCATTCCTTTTCTATCTGCTTCTCCATCCTTCACCCTCTTCATCCATCCCTGATCTATCTGCTTCTCCATCCTTCATCCTCTCCATCCATCCCTGATTAATCTGCTTCCCCATCCTTCACCCTCTCCATCCATACCTGATCTATCTGCTTCTCCATCCTTCACCCTCTCCATCCATACCTGATCTATCAGCTTCCCCATCCTTCACCCTCTCCATCCATACCTGATCTATCTGCTTCTCCATCCTTCACCCTCTCCATCCATACCTGATCTATCTGCTTCCCCATCCTTCACCCTCTCCATCCATCCCTGATCTATCTGCTTCTCCATCCTTCACCCTCTCCATCCATCCCTGATCTATCTGATTCTCCTCCATCCTTCACCCTCTCCATCCATACCTGATCTATCTGCTTCTCCATCCTTCACCCTCTCCATCCATACCTGATCTATCTGCTTCTCCATCCTACATCCTCTCCATCCATCCCTGATTAATCTGCTTCCCCATCCTTCACCCTCTCCATCCATACCTGATCTATCTGCTTCTCCATCCTTCACCCTCTCCATCCATCCCTGATTAATCTGCTTCCCTGTCCTTCACGCTTTCCACCCACCATTGAGCAATATGTGCTCCTCTCATTATTTCCAGGCTATTCCACCGCTAACTATTTCTTCCCTCTCTGCTTGCCTCTGACCTTCACCACTTGTTGTCACCTTGTACTTCACGGATCCATAACCAACACAAGCACCATCATTCATCTCCGCATAACTGAGCCAAATGCAGCCACTGGGCTATTGATTATCTTCTACCCCCACCGCCCATGTCCTCCCAGTGATGAGCAATCTACTTCTCCCTATACATCACACATCTACACTGAGATATCCATACATGATGAGCCTGACCCTCCTCTGTCCCTCACCAGGATGTCTGATACAGTTGGACCCTCAGCATCTCCAGCCATGACCATAGCTCTGATGCACCCATTATAGAGACCTCTGCCATTCCCGGCACATTAGATTGTATGCACATGTCACATGTATGTGGTCACTATATGTTGGCGTTGTTTTAGGATTGTACGTAGTGTTGTACCGCACTGCCTGTCACTGTGCGGTAGAGCCACAGTGTGTGCTGATGACTGTATAGATACAATGAGACAGCAGGAGCCTCTGACGGTGTTATTTATGTACCATGCATGGCGCTTATGCTTAGGCACTGTATGGTGTGGTTATTTCTACATGACCGGTCATCATATGCTGGGAGCAGGCAAAGTTACTGCCCCGAGCCTCAACTGCTGCATGTCTGGAGGGTATAGTTACTGGAGAGGGGTCGTTGATCCAGGGAGTTATTCTGATTGGAGTCGGGAGTCGGAGTATTTCTCCTAAAGTCAGGAAAATTGTCTTCTACCTCACAGGGTTTTCCTGTGGATCCACTTGCAGGAGAACGGGCTGAACCGGATGGACGGAGGGTCTTATAAACCGTTCATGTAAGGTCGCTCCTGCGTCTGTCTGTCAGCACCCTCTCTGATCAGATGTGTGATCCAGTAATGCACAGAACTGCTCAAGGGTCTGAATACTTTTACAAGGCTCTGGGACTGTACGTGTGGGTTGTCTCACCCTGAGAACAGGTTCTTCCTGTGACTGTTGGACACTGGTTTACATTAAACCCTCGCCTGTGACGCGGAGGATTGTAGGAATGAGGGAATCTTCTGGGTAAGTGGTGAGAGGCTGATGCTGATAGATGTAATCTACATTCTCGTTTGTTTCCTGCTCCGTCTGAGAGAAGGTCGTTACCGGGCACGTTGTCGGAAGCGGGAGTGACAACAAGTAATGGTAAAGCTGTAGTTATGGAGGAATCGTGAGGAGGACATTAGTGGCTGGAACGTGCTGCCCTGGTCGCTGACAGGAAGGGCCCAGTCTGTCTGGGGTGGGGGGAGTAACATTACTACGGTGGCCCGTCAATCATGCACTTATCATCATGTCGGTGGCATGTCCCTTGTTCACACAGAAAGAGGTCCGCTGCCGACCAAGGAGAATATATGATTATTATGTCCACATAAGAGACCTGGCTAGCGCTCATTTTTCAGCTGATCGGTGAGGAATGTAGACGAGCTGAGGATCCACCAAGAAACGCTCCGATCAATGGAGTAAGGTGAGTCTGTGGCATGGAAAGGGCTGATTCCCAGGAGAGAGTTCTAGATGACAACTAGTATGGTGAGGTAGGAGAGCAGAAGATATGGCCTCTATCCTGGCTACAAGATGAGATACGGCCTCTAGCCTGGATGCAAGATGAGATACGGCCTCTAGCCTGTATACAGCATGAGATATGGCCTCTAGTCTGGATATAAGATGAGATCCGGCCTCTAGCCTGGATACAAGATGACATACGGCCTCTAGCCTGGATACAAGATAAGATACGGCCTCTAGTCTGGATATAAGATGAGATACGGCCTCTAGCCTGGATACAAGATGAGATCCGGCCTCTAGCCTGGATACAAGATGAGATACAGCCTCTAGCCTGGATACAAGATGAGATATGGCCTCTAGCCTGGATACAAGATGATATAAGCCCTCTAGCCTTGATACAAGATGAGATACGGCCTCTAGCCTGGATACAAGATGAGATACGGCCTCTAGCCTGGATACAAGATGGGATACGGCCTCTAGCCTGGATACAAGATGAAATATGGCCTCTAGCCTGGATACAAGATGAGATCCGGCCTCTAGCCTGGATACAAGTTGAGATACGGCCTCTAACCTGGATACAAGATGAGATACGGCCTCTAGCCTGGATACAAGATGTGATACAGCCTCTAGCCTTGATACAAGATGAGATATGGCCTCTAGCCTAGATACAAGATTAGATACAGCCTCTAGCCTGGATACAAGATTAAATATGGCCTCTAGCCTGGATACAAGATGAGATACAGCCTTTAGCCCACATACAAGATGAGATACGGTCTCTAGCCTGAATACAAGATGAGATATGGCCTCAGCCTGGATACAAGATTAGATACAGCCTCTAGCCCACATACAAGATGATATACGCCCTCTAGCCTTGATACAAGATGATATATGGCCTCTAGCCTGGATACAAGATGAGATACTGCCTCTAATTGCCAAAGAGAGTAAAACTAACCCTAAAATGTTCTTCAATTATATAAATAGTAAAAAATATAAATCTGAAGGAGTTGCAGAGAGCGACGAGGATAAAGCAAAACTATTAAATATTTTTTTCTCCACTATATTCAATGAGGAAAATAAACTGTCAGATTAAATGCAGAATGTAAATATAAATCCCCCATTAAAAGTGTCCTGTCTGACCCAGGAAGAAGTACAACAGCGACTTAAAAAGATTAAAATAGACAAATCGCCAGGACCAGATGGCATACACCCCCGTATCCTAAGGGAATTAAGTGATGTCATAGCCAGACCCTTATTTCTGATATTTACGGACTCTATACTAACAGGGAATGTTCCACAGGATTGGCGCATAGCAAATGTGGTGCCAATATTCAAAAAGGGTCCAAAAACAGAGCCTGGAAACTATAGGCCGGTAAGTTTAACATCTGTTGTTGGTAAACAGTTTGAAGGGTTTCTGAGAGATGCTATCTTGGAGGATCTCAATGAAAATAAGCAAATAACGCCATATCAGCATGGCTTCATGAGGGATCGTCATGCCAAACTAATTTAATCAGCTTCTATGAGGAGGTAAGTTCTAGACTTGACAGCGGCGAATCAATGGATGTCGTATATCTGGACTTCTCCAAAGCATCTGACCCTGTACCTCATAAAAGGTTAGTATATAACATGAGGATGCTCGGACTGGGAGAAAATGTCTGTATGTGGGTAAGTAACTGGCTGAGTGATAGAAAACAGGGGGGTTATTAACGGTACACACTCAGATTGGGTCACTGTCACTAGTGTGGTACCTCAGGGGTCAGTACTGGAGGGGTCACTGTCACTAGTTTGGTACCACAGGGGTCAGTACTGGTGGGGTCACTGTCACTAGTGGGGTACCTCAGGGGTCAGTACTGGAGGGGTCACTGTCACTAGTGGGGTACCTCAGGGGTCAGTACTGGAGGGGTCACTGTCACTAGTGGGGTACCACAGGGGTCAGCACTGGAGGGGTCACTGTCACTAGTGGAGTACCTCAGGGGTCAGTACTGGAGGGGTCACTGTCACTAGTGGGGTACCTCGGGTCAGTACTGGAGGGGTCACTGTAACTAGTGGGGTACCTCAGGGGTCAGTATTGGGCCCTATTCTCTTCAATATATTTATTAATGATCTTGTAGAAGGCTTGCACAGAAAAATATCTATTTTTGCAGATGACACTAAACTGTGTAAAGTAATTAACACTGAAGAGGACAATATACTGTATATATATACTACAGAGGACAGTATACTGTATATATACTACAGAGGACAGTATACTGTATATACACTACAGAGGACAGTATAATGTATATATACTACAGAGGACACTATACTGTATATATACTACAGAGGACAGTATACTGTATATATACTACAGAGGACAGTATACTGTATATATACTACAGAGGACAGTATACTGTATATATACTACAGAGGACAGTATACTGTATATGTACTACAGAGGACAGTATACTGTATATATACACACACTACAGAGGACATTATACTGTATATATACACTACAGAGGACAGTATACTGTATATATACTACAGAGGACAGTATACTGTATATACACTACAGAGGACAGTATACTGTATATACACTACAGAGGACACTATACTGTATATATACTACAGAGGACAGTATACTGTATATATACTACAGAGGACAGTATACTGTATATATACTACAGAGGACAGTATAATGTATATATATACTACAGAGGACAGTATACTGTATATATACTACAGAGGACAGTATACTGTATATACACTACAGAGGACACTATACTGTATATATACTACAGAGGACAGTATACTGTATATATACTACAGAGGACAGTATACTGTATATATACTACAGAGGACAGTATACTGTATATATACTACAGAGGACAGTATACTGTATATATACTACAGAGGACAGTATACTGTATATATATACTACAGAGGACAGTATACTGTATATATACTACAGAGGACAGTATACTGTATATATATATACTACAGAGGACAGTATACTGTATATATACTACAGAGGACAGTATACTGTATATATACACTACAGAGGACAGTATACTGTATATATATACTACAGAGGACAGTATACTGTATATATACTACAGAGGACAGTATACTGTATATATATATATACTACAGAGGACAGTATACTGTATATATACTACAGAGGACAGTATACTGTATATATACACTACAGAGGACAGTATACTGTATATATACTACAGAGGACAGTATAGTGTATATATACTACAGAGGACAGTATACTGTATACATACTACAGAGGACAGTATACTGTATATATACTACAGAGGACAGTATACTGTATATATACTACAGAGGACAGTATACTGTATATATATACTACAGAGGACAGTATACTGTATATATACTACAGAGGACAGTATACTGTATATACTACAGAGGACAGTATACTGTATATATACTACAGAGGACAGTTTTCTGCTACACAGGGATCTGGATAGATTGGAGGATTGGGCAGAGAAATGGCAGATGAGGTTTAACACTGACAAATGTAAAGTTATGCACATGGGAAGGAATAATGCAAGTCACCCGTACATATTAAATGGTAAAACACTGGGTAACACTGACATGGAAAAGGATCTAGGAATTTTAATAAACAGCAAATTAAGCTGCAAAAACCAGGGTCAAGCAGCTGCTGCCAAGGCCAATAAGATAATGGGTTGCATCAAAAGGGGCATAGACGCGGTGATGAGAACATAGTCCTACCACTTGTGGGGGTTTAGCTCTGGTCTCGAGGATCGTTCACATACAGACTGTTGTCCACTGCAGCTTTAGGGGCCAAACATCGCTTTATTGTCTCAGCATCAACATAAATAAATGAAATGCAAAACAAACACCTGCCCGGCTGGGCTCTAACTTAACACAGTGTGTCCCTGACTCACCTACAACACTGTTCACACACACCGCACCCGTGCGGCTTTTCCAGGCAGCCTGTTCGGTTTCACAGGGGTCTGAGCCCTCCAGCTTGGCTCCAGCCGTGGGTCCCAAACAACAGCCCTCAGCTCCCAGCACTATTAGCAGCTCCAGGAAAATCACCCCCAGCTGCTAAGGAGGCTGCCTTTTTAAAGGGCCGGATAAAGTCCGGACTGGACCGTGGGAGTAGGCACCCACCCAGCTCTTTGCCTACTCCCAGTAAGAGCCGGCCCGGATTGGCTTTGCAGCCAAACTAACTAACGGAGTCTGACAGCACTAGCTGCTGCAGACAACAAAATCCGGCTCTCACCCCACCGAGGCCAGCAACCTCGGTGACACGTACCTGCCATCGCTCTCTCCTATCAGCCATGAGGCCTGTCACTGCCTCACATATGCCCCCCCTTTGTTCAACCCCGTAGGGGTGAACACTAGCATCCAACCAAGGCGCTCGTGAGAGGGCATCGACCTGGCCTACAGTCTTCCCCTTATTCCGCCAGACCCAGGCTAATAGCGCTTGGTTTCTCACCCGCATGAGTTTAGTACGGGGCAGATAAGACCTACGGGATTTTCTTGCCCATCTCATGACCCGGTACTCCCTTTCACGAACGAGGATGATGCGCTTTCGCACCCGTGGCCTCTCTCTTTTCGATTTTCTTTTTCTCTCCATATTTCGCATCAGCACATGTTCCTCACATCCTTTCTTGGACTGCTGCATCTCTCGACTGAACTGTTCCCTCACTTCGGCCGACTCTTCTTTAGCCTTATCTTTGGTCTTGGGAACATCTGAGGACTTCTCCCCCTCCAACTCATCAGCATCAGCTTCTTCAGCCTTTGAGTCTCTTTTGGAGTCTTCAGTCACTTTGATAGGCTTTTCATCCTTCACGGACACAGCATCACATACTTGCATTCTTAGCTCCGCCTCCTCCTCTTTCTCTTTAAGGACGGAGGTACTTGGGACATCAGAGTCCGTATCAGACTCATCATCTTCTGGCAATCCCTGCAGAGGTTCACCCGGGACATGGTTCTCCTTTCGGGCAGGATTCAGGGGAGCCAGCCCCTCGGAGTAGACAGGACCCTCATACTGGTTGTCGGTCCCCTCGTATTTCTTCCCCAGCAGACTGCTGGCTTTCTGGAAGGCATTGACAGCAGAGGGAATGTCTTTCACGACCAGGTCCTGGCCACACACTGCCACGAGTCTCTGGGTTTCTGCATCCACCTCAGCACCATCATCTCCAGACCCATTCCTAACAGGCTCTGACTTCTTGGCATCTTTTAGAGGAGCTTCCTCTTCAGGTATCTCATTTTCTTCCACCTGCTGCGCAGGAGCATGCAGAGACTTCTCCAACTCATAGACTTCATCTTTTGAGCTCCTGAGACCTTCCATCTCTGCTCTGAGTTGCTTGTTCAGCCCCTCCAATTCATCTCGCTCCTTAGGCGCTTTTTCAAGGGCTCTAGTCAAGGAGAGGGCCATGGTCGTCTTCTCAGTTTTCCCCACCAGCTTGTTAGCAGCGCCCCGCTCTTGGGCCTTCTGTTCTAGCTGCTCTTCACTCTGTTCTGGGGTAACAGCAGTTGTAGGAGTACCACCATTCTTCTTTAGACACTCTGTGGGATTTTCACCCAGGGACTCTTCAAGCCCATTGTTGAGGTCTACTATAGACTTCTGTGTCTTTCTGGAGTCCTTTCCCTTCCCTGGGACACCAGGCGGTAGACCCTTCAGTTCACTCATCTTTTCTGGGGTCTCCTCTTTTGACCCTTCTGCAGCCATCTTTAGCGACTCTGTGACGACAGCTAGTCCCTTCTCTATCGTATCTAGGGACCGTGTGGCGAGAGGGAGGTCAGCCTCCTGTTTGCAGCTGTACTGTCTTGTCAGGTCATCTAAGACTGTCTGGATATGAGCTTCAGACACTAGGCTGACGTCACCCGACTGAACTCTCGTCTCGTCAGATACAACCGTCATCTGGTCGCTACTAGTAACCACTTTAGTTTGGCAAGACCTCGACATGGCAGCCTCTCTCCCCGAGTTGCTATCGGTCACAGAACGTGCGTTATATATACCGCTCGTGTCATTCTCAATCCTGTCCTCTAGGGGCACCGATGAGCTAATCCCCACCTGGGACATTTTATTAACCATGGAAACCTGTGGAGACTGCTTATCCACTTCTAGTACGTGTGGTACACCCTCTAGGCCTGCCCCATGTACTTGCACCTTTTTCACAGTTGTTTCCCTCAGTTGTGAGCTCTCAACATCAATTAGCATTTTTAAACCATTCACATTTTTACCAACAGGGGGAGCTTCTTCCCTGATCACACCCTTTAAATGAGCAGGTATATCACTGTCACACATATCATTAGGCACTTCAAGTAACTTGTTTTCTATGTGCAGAACCTTCACATTGTCATTATACATTTCAACAAACTCTGCACCTTCACTTGGCACCGTGTCTGCACCATTGTTTCCAATGGTCATTTCACTTAAACCATTGCTTCCTATCTGCATTTGCCTTACACCTTCATTTAAAGGGACAGGTACAGGTTCTGTAGGAGCTTCATTACTTCCTACAGAAGTGTCTCCATTGCCCCACATTACGTCATGCATGAGCCTATTTCCAACATCAAGTCCCAATTGTCCCGGACAGACATCATTCTACCTCTTACCCAGGCTAGCATGGGATCTCTGATTTTCACCATCCCAAACCTAGCCTTGGTCACAGGCACTTTAAACAACATCTTGAGCTTCTCCCCTGCAGATTCCTGCGAGAGAGCAACCGCAACAGGCTTACCCGCCTGTTCAGACACAGCAGTTTTCCCATAGTCACTCATTTTTGAGACATCTTCACGCCGCAGCGCTTTATCACTCACCGGCCCGGCAGGTAGCAACTGCCGCCGGCTCACTGTCACAGGGTCTGCCACAAAATAATCAACAGGAACAGTCTTACCGATTGTCGTCACTGACTCGGCACTCCCGGAAGATAAGGGTAGTCCAGGAATATCTCCAGCACGGTCATCACCCTTCTCCTCAATGCAGTAGTTGCCATGGGAGACGCCTTGGACTTGTCTCCTGTCTTTTTCCGGACGGACATTCCAGCCGCACCCTTTAGGATTCTGTGCACAGTCGCAGGGAAAATAGGCACTCCTGAGAAACGCACCACTCTCCACCTCTTTGTCTTCCCGACGGTTGCCCTTGGCAACGGCACATATTACCTCGCACAGTCCACTACGATTCAGAGCAGCCTCTCTGAGTGCAGCACTTGACTTTCTCACCAACCGATCAGTCTCCAGCACCAGCTGCTCCATTACACCCTCAGTGGCCTTGGTTTTCCGCCAAACCGGGCCACTTCTCACATACGGTATCACCATTGGTACAAGCAGCTTCCGCCACACGTGCTGAAGTAGTAGCTGGTTGGTCTCCTGGTGCTGCAAGTTAGCCTCCACAAGGGCTTTTACAACCGCCTCCATTGTGTCAGGAAAAAAACAGTCCACAATCGCATGAGCGGCACTTGCTTCACTAGACAAACAGGCTTCCGGCCCTTTAAATCACTGCACAGCAAAACAGCAATTCCTTGGCAACTTTCACAGCACCTGCTCTTCTCAGTCAGGTCGTTGCCCCTAGCAACACTTTGCCTTTTCCAGCAGGGACGACTTGCCCGCATCCTCCACCAAATGTGGGGTTTAGCTCTGGTCTCGAGGATCGTTCACATACAGACTGTTGTCCACTGCAGCTTTAGGGGCCAAACATCGCTTTATTGTCTCAGCATCAACATAAATAAATGAAATGCAAAACAAACACCTGCCCGGCTGGGCTCTAACTTAACACAGTGTGTCCCTGACTCACCTACAACACTGTTCACACACACCGCACCCGTGCGGCTTTTCCAGGCAGCCTGTTCGGTTTCACAGGGGTCTGAGCCCTCCAGCTTGGCTCCAGCCGTGGGTCCCAAACAACAGCCCTCAGCTCCCAGCACTATTAGCAGCTCCAGGAAAATCACCCCCAGCTGCTAAGGAGGCTGCCTTTTTAAAGGGCCGGATAAAGTCCGGACTGGACCGTGGGGAGTAGGCACCCACCCAGCTCTTTGCCTACTCCCAGTAAGAGCCGGCCCGGATTGGCTTTGCAGCCAAACTAACTAACAGAGTCTGACAGCACTAGCTGCTGCAGACAACAAAATCCGGCTCTCACCCCACCGAGGCCAGCAACCTCGGTGACACGTACCTGCCATCGCTCTCTCCTATCAGCCATGAGGCCTGTCACTGCCTCACACACTTTACAAATCACTGGTCAGACCACACATGGAGGACTGTGTACAGTTCTGGGCTCCTGTGAACAAGGCAGACATAGCAGAGCTGGAGAGGGTCCAGAGGAGGGCAACTAATGTAATAACTGGAATGGGGCAACTACAGGACCCTGAAAGATTATCAAAATTAGGGTTATTCACTTTAGAAAAAAGACGACTGAGGGGAGATCTAATAACTATGTATAAATAGATCAGAGGTCAGTACAGAGATCACTCCCATCATCTATTTATCCCCAGGACTGTGACTGTGACGAGGGGACATCCTCTGCGTCTGGAGGAAAGAAGGTTTGTACACAAACATAGAAAAGGATTCTTCACGGTAAGAGCAGTGAGACTATGGACTCTTTACTGTAAGAGCAGTGAGACTATGGACTCTGTACTGTAAGAGCAGTGAGACTATGGACTCTTTACTGTAAGAGCAGTGAGACTATGGACTCTATACTGTAAGAGCAGTGAGACTATGGACTCTATACTGTAAGAGCAGTGAGACTACGGACTCTATACTGTAAGAGCAGTGAGACTATGGACTCTTTACTGTAAGAGCAGTGAGACTACGGACTCTGTACTGTAAGAGCAGTGAGACTATGGACTGTATACTGTTAGAGCAGTGAGACTATGGACTCTTTACTGTAAGAGCAGTGAGACTATGGACTCTATACTGTAAGAGCAGTGAGACTAGGGACTCTATACTGTAAGAGCAGTGAGACTATGGACTCTATACTGTAAGAGCAGTGAGACTATGGACTCTTTACTGTAAGAGCAGTGAGACTATGGACTCTATACTGTAAGAGCAGTGAGACTATGGACTCTATACTGTAAGAGCAGTGAGACTATGGACTGTATACTGTTAGAGCAGTGAGACTATGGACTCTTTACTGTAAGAGCAGTGAGACTATGGACTCTATACTGTAAGAGCAGTGAGACTAGGGACTCTATACTGTAAGAGCAGTGAGACTATGGACTCTATACTGTAAGAGCAGTGAGACTATGGACTCTTTACTGTAAGAGCAGTGAGACTATGGACTCTATACTGTAAGAGCAGTGAGACTAGGGACTCTATACTGTAAGAGCAGTGAGACTATGGACTCTATACTGTAAGAGCAGTGAGACTATGGACTCTTTACTGTAAGAGCAGTGAGACTATGGACTCTATACTGTAAGAGCAGTGAGACTATGGACTCTATACTGTAAGAGCATTGAGACTATGTACTCTATACTGTAAGAGCAGTGAGACTATGGACTCTTTACTGTAAGAGCAGTGAGACTATGGACTCTTTACTGTAAGAGCAGTGAGACTATGGACTCTTTACTGTAAGAGTAGTGAGACTATGGACTCTATACTGTAAGAGCAGTGAGACTATGGACTCTTTACTGTAAGAGCAGTGAGACTAAGGACTCTTTACTGTAAGAGCAGTGAGACTATGGACTCTTTACTGTAAGAGCAGTGAGACTATGGACTCTTTACTGTAATAGCAGTGATACTATGGACTCTATACTGTAAGAGCAGTGAGACTATGGACTCTTTACTGTAAGAGCAGTGAGACTATGGACTCTATACTGTAAGAGCAGTGAGACTATGGACTCTTTACTGTAAGAGCAGTGAGACTATGGACTCTTTACTGTAAGAGCAGTGAGACTATGGACTCTATACTGTAAGAGCAGTGACACTATGGACTCTTTACTGTAAGAGCAGTGAGACTATGGACTCTTTACTGTAAGAGCAGTGATACTATGGGCTCTATACTGTAAGAGCAGTGAGACTATGGACTCTATACTGTAAGAGCATTGAGACTATAGACTCTTTACTGTAAGAGCAGTGAGACTATGGACTCTTTACTGTAAGAGCAGTGAGACTATGGACTCTTTACTGTAAGAGCAGTGAGACTATGGACTCTTTACTGTAAGAGCAGTGAGACTATGGACTCTATACTGTAAGAGCAGTGAGACTATGGACTCTATACTGTAAGAGCAGTGAGACTATGGACTCTGTACTGTAAGAGCAGTGAGACTATGGACTCTGTACTGTAAGAGCAGGGAGACTATGGACTTTATACTGTAAGGGCAGTGAGACTATGGACTCTTTACTGTAAGAGCAGTGAGACTATGGGCTCTATACTGTAAGAGCAGTGAGACTATGTACTCTTTACTGTAAGAGCAGTGAGACTATGGACTCTTTACTGTAAGAGCAGTGAGACTATGGGCTCTATACTGTAAGAGCAGTGAGACTATGGACTCTATACTGTAAGAGCAGGGAGACTATGGACTCTTTACTGTAAGAGCAGTGAGACTATGGACTCTTTACTGTAAGAGCAGTGAGACTATGGACTCTTTACTGTAAGAGCAGTGAGACTATGGACTCTTTACGGTAAGAGCAGTGAGACTATGGACTCTTTACTGTAAGAGCAGTGATACTATGGACTCTATACTGTAAGAGCAGTGAGACTATGGAGCCTTTACTGTAAGAGCAGTGATACTATGGACTCTATACTGTAAGAGCAGTGAGACTATGGACTCTATACTGTAAGAGCAGTGAGACTATGGACTCTATACTGTAAGAGCAGTGAGACTATGGGGTCTTTACTGTAAGAGCAGTGAGACTATGGACTCTATACTGTAAGAGCAGTGAGACTATGGAGCCTTTACTGTAAGAGCAGTGAGACTATGGACTCTTTACTGTAAGAGCAGTGAGACTATGGACTCTTTACTGTAAGAGCAATGAGACTATGGACTCTTTACTGTAAGAGCAGTGAGACTATGGACTCTTTACTGTAAGAGTAGTGAGACTATTGACTCTATACTGTAAGAGCAGTGAGACTATGGACTCTTTACTGTAAGAGCAGTGAGACTATGGACTCTATACTGTAAGAGCAGTGAGACTATGGAGCTCTTTACTGTAAGAGCAGTGAGACTATGGACTCTATACTGTAAGAGCAGTGAGACTATGGACTCTTTACTGTAAGAGCAGTGAGACTATGGACTCTTTACTGTAAGAGCAGTGAGACTATGGACTCTTTACTGTAAGAGCAGTGAGACTATGGACTCTTTACTGTAAGAGCAGTGAGACTATGGACTCTTTACTGTAAGAGCAGTGAGACTATGGACTCTATACTGTAAGAGCAGTGAGACTATGGACTCTTTACTGTAAGAGCAGTGAGACTATGGACTCTTTACTGTAAGAGCAGTGAGACTATGGACTCTTTACTGTAAGAGCAGTGAGACTATGGACTCTTTACTGCAAGAGCAGTGAGACTATGGACTCTTTACTGTAAGAGCAGTGAGACTATGGACTCTATACTGTAAGAGCAGTGAGACTATGGAGCCTTTACTGTAAGAGCAGTGAGACTATGGACTCTATACTGTAAGAGCAGTGAGACTATGGACTCTATACTGTAAGAGCAGTGAGACTATGGACTCTATACTGTAAGAGCAGTGAGACTATGGGGTCTTTACTGTAAGAGCAGTGAGACTATGGACTCTATACTGTAATAGCAGTGAGACTATGGAGCCTTTACTGTAAGAGCAGTGAGACTATGGACTCTTTACTGTAAGAGCAGTGAGACTATGGACTCTATACTGTAAGAGCAGTGAGACTATGGACTCTATACTGTAAGAGCAGTGAGACTATGGACTCTATACTGTAAGAGCAGTGAGACTATGGACTCTTTACTGTAAGAGCAGTGAGACTATGGACTCTATACTGTAAGAGCAGTGAGACTATGGACTCTTTACTGTAAGAGCAGTGAGACTATGGACTCTTTACTGTAAGAGCAGTGAGACTATGGACTCTTTACTGTAAGAGCAGTGAGACTATGGACTCTTACTGTAAGAGCAGTGAGACTATGGACTCTTTACTGTAAGAGCAGTGAGACTATGGACTCTATACTGTAAGAGCAGTGAGACTATGGACTCTTTACTGTAAGAGCAGTGAGACTATGGACTCTATACTGTAAGAGCAGTGAGACTATGGACTCTTTACTGTAAGAGCAGTGAGACTATGGACTCTTTACTGTAAGAGCAGTGAGACTATGGACTCTTTACTGTAAGAGCAATGAGACTATGGACTCTTTACTGTAAGAGCAGTGAGACTATGGACTCTATACTGTAAGAGCAGTGAGACTATGGACTCTTTACTGTAAGAGCAGTGAGACTATGGACTCTTTACTGTAAGAGCAGTGAGACTATGGACTCTTTACTGTAAGAGCAGTGAGACTATGGACTCTTTACTGTAAGAGCAGTGAGACTATGGACTCTTTACTGTAAGAGCAGTGAGACTATGGACTCTTTACTGTAAGAGCAGTGAGACTATGGACTCTATACTGTAAGAGCAGTGAGACTATGGACTCTATACTGTAAGAGCAGTGAGACTATGGACTCTTTACTGTAAGAGTAGTGAGACTATGGACTCTATACTGTAAGAGCAGTGAGACTATGGACTCTTTACTGTAAGAGCAGTGATACTATGGACTCTATACTGTAAGAGCAGTGAGACTATGGACTCTTTACTGTAAGAGCAGTGATACTATGGACTCTATACTGTAAGAGCAGTGAGACTATGGAGCTCTTTACTGTAAGAGCAGTGAGACTATGGACTCTTTACTGTAAGAGCAGTGAGACTATGGACTCTTTACTGTAAGAGCAGTGAGACTATGGACTCTTTACTGTAAGAGCAGTGAGACTATGGACTCTTTACTGTAAGAGTAGTGAGACTATGGACTCTATACTGTAAGAGCAGTGAGACTATGGACTCTTTACTGTAAGAGCAGTGAGACTATGGACTCTTTACTGTAAGAGCAGTGAGACTATGGACTCTTTACTGTAAGAGCAGTGAGACTATGGACTCTTTACTGTAAGAGCAGTGAGACTATGGACTCTTTACTGTAAGAGCAGTGAGACTATGGACTCTATACTGTAAGAGCAGTGAGACTATGGACTCTTTACTGTAAGAGCAGTGAGACTATGGACTCTATACTGTAAGAGCAGTGAGACTATGGACTCTATACTGTAAGAGCAGTGAGACTATGGACTCTATACTGTAAGAGCAGTGAGACTATGGACTCTTTACTGTAAGAGCAGTGAGACTATGGACTCTATACTGTAATAGCAGTGAGACTATGGAGCTCTTTACTGTAAGAGCAGTGAGACTATGGACTCTTTACTGTAAGAGCAGTGAGACTATGGACTCTATACTGTAAGAGCAGTGAGACTATGGACTCTATACTGTAAGAGCAGTGAGACTATGGACTCTTTACTGTAAGAGCAGTGAGACTATGGACTCTTTACTGTAAGAGCAGTGAGACTATGGACTCTATACTGTAAGAGCAGTGAGACTATGGAGCTCTTTACTGTAAGAGCAGTGAGACTATGGACTCTTTACTGTAAGAGCAGTGAGACTATGGACTCTTTACTGTAAGAGCAGTGAGACTATGGACTCTTTACTGTAAGAGCAGTGAGACTATGGACTCTTTACTGTAAGAGTAGTGAGACTATGGACTCTATACTGTAAGAGCAGTGAGACTATGGACTCTTTACTGTAAGAGCAGTGAGACTATGGACTCTATACTGTAAGAGCAGTGAGACTATGGAGCTCTTTACTGTAAGAGCAGTGAGACTATGGACTCTTTACTGTAAGAGCAGTGAGACTATGGACTCTTTACTGTAAGAGCAGTGAGACTATGGACTCTTTACTGTAAGAGCAGTGAGACTATGGACTCTATACTGTAAGAGCAGTGAGACTATGGAGCTCTTTACTGTAAGAGCAGTGAGACTATGGACTCTTTACTGTAAGAGCAGTGAGACTATGGACTCTTTACTGTAAGAGCAGTGAGACTATGGACTCTTTACTGTAAGAGCAGTGAGACTATGGACTCTTTACTGTAAGAGCAGTGAGACTATGGACTCTTTACTGTAAGAGCAGTGAGACTATGGACTCTATACTGTAAGAGCAGTGAGACTATGGACTCTATACTGTAAGAGCAGTGAGACTATGGAGTCTGTGACGAGACCAATCTCGCCACATTGCATTGGAGAAACCTGGTTGCTCGCCTGCTGCCTTTGGACTATGGCCCCCTGTTAAAAGACATCTTTTTTACCTGCAGAAAAGCTTAATTCGTGCTTTTCTGCCTGGGGTTCGGTAGTTTTGGTTGAATGTGTTATACCCCAGATAGGAATCCCATGGAGCCCATTCGTATGAAACTGACTGTAAAGACTTTGGCTCCATGGCGATTAAACTGTATTCGTGTGGTCTGAGCGCCATTCACTTAATAATGTGCGCTCAGACCTGAGCTATCTGGGGATATGTTAAATGTATAGTTTTAATGTAATGTGTCTTACCTGGTGTATTTTAACAGTAATGCTTGTTCTGTGTCCCCATGTGCATAATGGAGTCTTGTCTCTGAAATGTCTGTGTGTATTGTAAAGGGTGGGACATTGTGTATTGAATAGTGATGTCTGTCCTATTGTCCCCACATGTGTATTGGCGATTTCCTTTGTCCTGAGAGATAATTGAATGACTCCTCAATTGTCTCCAGGACAGAAGACATTGTGTATTCTCCTGCCTGTGGTGATTGCATTACCCATGTAGGGTGATTGTATCACAGGCAGAGGGGAGGGATATGCTGGGGTGTCTGTATTGTCCCAATGTGTGTGATTGGCTGCTGTATCCCGTGTCGCAGTCTTCCTTCTGGTCCTCTAGGGGAGTGTCCACCAGGTGGGAGACCTGGATAAATACCAGGCAGGTAGCCGTTAATAAAATATAGAATTCCTGTTTACCATCAATACGGAGCCTCGTCTCGTTCTTGGGGATTCACTGTATGCTGTTAGAGACTGATTGCCAGGAGTGTAAGCTGATTGTCTGCTTTTTCCTGTTCGTCTGCTAGCAGCTATTTGGGAGGTTCCAGTACGGGAGTTGGAGTGCTATTTTGTATCCAGTTCGGGAGTTTGGTGTTCTGCAGTAGCTGGGCCTATATCTCTGTAAAGGGGGCCGATCGCCTAAACGGTTTTTACCCCTTGTCTGCAGCAACGGTCCGTTACAGACTCTTTACTGTAAGAGCAGTGAGACTATGGACTCTTTACTGTAAGAGCAATGAGACTATGGACTATATACTGTAAGAGCAGTGAGACTATGGACTCTTTACTGTAAGAGCAGTGAGACTATGGACTCTATACTGTATGAGCAGTGAGACTATGGACTCTTTACTGTAAGAGCAGTGAGACTATGGACTGATTACTGTAAGAGCAGTGAGACTATGGACTCTTTACTGTAAGAGCAGTGAGACTATGGACTCTATACTGTAAGAGCAGTGAGACTATAGATTATTTACTGTTAGAGCAGTGAGACTATGGGCTCTTTACTGTAAGAGCAGTGAGACTATAGACTCTATACTGTAAGAGCAGTGAGACTATGGATTCTTTACTGTTAGAGCAGTGAGACTATGGAACTCTCTGCCTGAGGAGGTGGTGATGGTGAGTACAATAAAGGAATTCAGGAGGGGCCTGGATGTATTTCTGGAGTGTAATAATATTACAGGTTATAGCTACTAGAGAGGGGTCGTTGATCCAGGGAGTTATTCTGATGCCTGATTGAGTCGGGAAGGAATTTTTTTCCCCTTAAGTGAGGAAAATTGGCTTCTGCCTCTCAGGGGTTTTTTGCCTTCCTCTGATCAACTTGTAGGAAACAGGCCGAACTGGATGGACAAATGTCTTTTTTCGGTTTTATATACTATGTTACTAGCCTGTATACAAGATGAGATACTGCTTCTAGCCTTGATACAAGATGGGATACGGCCTCTAGCCTGGATACAAGATGAGATACTGCTTCTAGCCTGGATACAAGATGGGATACGGCCTCTAGCCTGGATACAAGATGAGATACTGCTTCTAGCCTGGATACAAGATGGGATACGGCCTCTAGCCTGGATTCAAGATGAGATACGGCCTCTAGCCTGGATACAAGATGAGATATGGCCTCTAGCCTGGATACAAGATGGGATACGGCCTCTAGCCTGGATACAAGATGGGATACGGCCTCTAGCCTGGATACAAGATGAGATACGCCCTCTAGCCTTGATACAAGATGAGACCCGGCCTCTAGCCTGGATACAAGATGAGATACTGCTTCTAGCCTGGATACAAGATGAGATACGGCCTCTAGCCTGGATACAAGATGAGATACGGCCTTTAGCCTGGATACAAGATGAGATACGGCCTCTAGCCTGGATACAAGATGAGATACTGCCTCTAGCCTGGATACAAGATGAGATACGGCCTGTAGCCTGGATACAAGATGAGATCCGGCCTCTCGCCTGGATACAAGATGAGATACGGCCTGTAGCCTGGATACAAGATGAGATCCGGCCTCTAGCCTGGATACAAGATGAGATACTGCCTCTAGCCTGGATACAAGATGAGATACGGCCTGTAGCCTGGATACAAGATGAGATCCGGCCTCTCGCCTGGATACAAGATGAGATACTGCCTCTAGCCTGGATACAAGATGGGATACGGCCTCTAGCCTGGATACAAGATGAGATACTGCCTCTAGCCTGGATACAAGATGAGATACTGCCTCTAGCCTTGATACAAGATGAGATACTGCCTCTAGCCTGGATACAAGATGGTATACGGCCTCTAGCCTGGATACAAGATGAGATACTGCCTCTAGCCTGGATACAAGATGAGATACTGCCTCTAGCCTTGATACAAGATGAGATACTGCTTCTAGCCTGGATACAAGATGGGATACGGCCTCTAGCCTGGATACAAGATGAGATACTGCCTCTAGCCTGGATACAAGATGAGCTATGGCCTCTAGCCCGAATACAAGATGAGATACGGCCTGTAGCCTGGATACAAGATTCGATATGGCCTGTAGCCTAGATACAAGATGGGATACTGCTTCATAGCCTGGATACAAGATGAGATACGGCCTTGTTAAAGTGGATATTAATTATTAATATTTGGCTAAATATCAATAATTAATATTTATAAATAGGCTAAGCGTCTATTGATGACTCCGCCTATTTATACTATAAATAAAAACTACCTCGTTGCACTTACACTTTCCTAAATTAACTGCTGCGGATTATTATGGCGGTGACTAAAAAAGACTATACAGAAACACAAGGGGGGGGGGGGGGGTCAGTCAGCACGTCCCTGTATGCAGGTGCACATAGCTATGGCACATATACATACAAATAAAAAAATGCAACAGCACTCTGCAACCAGAACTCTGCCCTGCCTCTAAGATAGAAGCTATAAGTGGACATTAGTGTACGTTTTGATCAAAAGGTAATAGGCCACTCGCCACGCCAAGGCTGTCCCGTGACAGCCACATAAAATCCTCCTAACACTGAATCTTACCTGTTATGGGCCATGACAGCCACATAAAATCCATTAGGAGGATTTTATGTGGCTGTCATGACCCATAACAGGTCAGATTTAGCGTTAGGACCACTCACGGGACAGCCTTGTCGTGGCGAGTGGCTTATTACCTTTTGATCAAAACGTACACTAATGTCCTCTTATAGCTTCTATCTTAGAGGCAGGGCAGAGTGCTGGTTGCAGAGTGCTGTTGCATTTTTTTGTTTGTATAAAAGACTATAAGCTGCGTTTGAACAATAAAACAATGTATTCAACAAATACAAGTCTACAGTCTATAAATTCTATTCTATTTATATATATTTATATCAATGGGTATAAACATATATATATAGACATACACCGCAATACAGTAACAACACTACAATACACCTAGACTACGCTTACACGACACAATCTACTATTCCACCCCACAAACTATCTAAACATACACTTACTCACACACATAAATATCAGCAGCACCCTCCCACAAAGCTATAAACTGTCCCTACAGGGTGGCAAGGGGTTAATACAATACAAACAGGGATATGGGGTAAATCTTGCAGGGGTTAATAGCACAGGGTACTATTAAATATTCCAGGGGTAAAATGCAGGGCACGGAATATTGCATGGGTTAATACAGGGTGTACTGTGGTAATTCAGGTGTTAATTGTAAGGATAAATATTAGTGGCAGTGGGATATTCAGGGGTTAACATGACATCACCGCACCAGTACGCGTGCACTGGCGCATGTTTCCAGGCGGGGGGATACTTTGAAGTGATGACGTATCTCTGGCTTGGTGATTACTGCGCCGGAGGTACGCGGCAAGGGATCCCTTTGCTAATGCAAAGCATCTCCGGCACTGCCGGAGGCGCTATCAAAAGGCAGAGGATCTCTATTGGACCTCTGTCCTTTGAAGTGGTCAAAACTGGGCATAATTGTCCATTCAACTAGGTATCATCCGCTGGGGGGGCACCCATGCTTGGGGGGAAACTGGCAGCATTAATATAAATATATATATATATATATATATATATATATATAAATCTACCCCTTCCCTCTACAGGCCTCTAGCCCTGATACAAGATGAGATACGGCTTCTAGCCTGGGTACAAGATGAAATTATGGGTGATGGAGCAGACGGGTGATGACGGGTAATGGAGCAGACGGGTGATGACAGGTAATGGAGCAGATGGGTGATGACGGGTAACTGAGCAGACAGGTGATGACGTGTAGTGGGTGATGATAATCAGTGATAATAAACCATCCCTGACCCCGTTGCTAGCTTTCCCTGAATCTATCTAGATCAGTGAATACTGTCCCTCACTGTCACTGACAATATCACTCTGAAAAATTCTTATCTAAAAAACTCACCTTAACACGAACAGCAGGAGGACACTCTGTGTCTACCATCCTACCCTTGCTCTCCACAGTGCTGCACCCCCTACATCTCCTCCTCATCTCTGTCTACCATCCTACCCTTGCTCTCCACAGTGCTGCACCTCCTACATCTCCTCCTCATCTCTGTCTACCATCCTACCTGTACTCTCCACAGTGCTGCACCTCCTACATCTCCTCCTCATCTCTGTCTACCATCCTACCCTTGCTCTCCACAGTGCTGCACCCCCTACATCTCCTCCTCATCTCTGTCTACCATCCTACCTGTGCTTCACCCAGTGCTGCACCCCCTACATCTCCTCCTCATCTCTGTCTGCCATCCTACCCATACTCTCCACAGTGCTGAACCCCCTACATCTCTTTATCTCTGTCTACCATCCTACCTGTACTCTCCACAGTGCTGCACCACCTACATCTCCTCCTCATCTCTGTCTACCATCCTACCTGTGCTCTTCACAGTGCTGCACCCCCTACATCTCCTCCTCATCTCTGTCTGCCATCCTACCCGTACTCTCCACTGTGCTGCACCCCCTACATCTCCTCCTTATCTCTGTCTACCATCCTACCTGTACTCTCCACAGTGCTGCACCCCCTACATCTCCTCCTTATCTCTGTCTACCATCCTACCTGTACTCTCCACAGTGCTGCACCCCCTACATCTCCTCTCTGTCTACCATCCTACCTGTGCTCTCCACAGTGCTGCACTCCCTAGATCTCCTCCTCATCTCTGTCTACCATCCTACCTGTGCTCTCCACAGTGCTGAACCCTCTACATCTCCTCCTCATCTCTGTCTACCATCCTACATGTACTCTCCACAGTGCTGCACCACCTACATCTCCTCCTCATCTCTGTCTACCATCCTACCTTTACTCTCCACAGTGCTGCACCCCCTACATCTCCTCCTCATCTCTGTCTACCATCCTACTCCTGCTCTCCACAGTGCTGCACTCCCTACATCCCCTCCTCATCTCTTTATACCATCCTACCTGTGCTCTCCACAGTGCTGCACCCCCTACATCTCCTCCTCATCTCTGTCTGCCATCCTACCCATACTCTCCACAGTTCTGCACCTCCATATGTCTCCTCCCTAATCTTCATCTAGCATACTACCCGTACTCTCCACAGTGCTGCCCCTCCATATGTCTCCTCCCTCATCTTCTTCTACCACCCTACCTGTACTCTCCACAGTGCTGCACCCCCTACATATCCTCCTCATCTCTGTCTACCATCCTACCCGTGCTCTCCACAGTGCTGCTCCTCCATACATCTCCTCCTCATCTCTGTCTACCATCCTACCCGTGCTCTCCACAGTGCTGCACCTCCATATGTCTCCTCCCTCATCTTCATCTACCATCCTACCCGTACTCTCCACAGTGCTGCACCTCCATATGTCTCCTCCCTCATCTTCATCTACCATCTCACCCGTGCTCTCCACAGTGCTGCCCCTCCATATGTCTCCTCCCTCATCTTCATCTACTATCTTTCTCGTGCTCTTTGTTCTGTTAGAGACCTATCATTAATAACCTCCATGATTCGTACCTCTCAGTGTGGTTTTCAAGACTTTTCTCGAGCTGCACCTTCTCTCTGGAATACTCTGCCCCGGAATATTAGGTCAATTCACAACTTCTCCACCTTTAAACGCCCCTAAAAACACCTCTTTTCTGGCAGGGTTATCAATCTAAACGTATTCTTCCCTGACTAAACCCCCACCAACTCCTCTGGCCTGAACTCGATCCTCTAACAGTCCCAACCCCGGCAGATCGGCACCACTTCTGTCAGTTCTATAATGGCTCGAATCCTACTCATCACAATCAACTACCTTCTGTGTCACCCCCCAGTCCTCATAGATTGTAAGCTCTTGCGAGCAGGGCCCTGACTCCTAGTGTCTCAGTCGTATATTAGCCAGTTACTTTTGTTTTGTACATGAACCCTATGAAATTGTAAAGCGCTGCGGAATATGGTGGCGCTATAGGAATACAGATTAATAATACAGTTCTGGTGATCCCTGCATCTGTCCTACCAGCTGACCTGACACTTGTGTAGGCCCCTGAGCCCATCCCTGTCACAGACCTGAGAAACGCTCCAATTTCAGAAGCCTAAGGTCCACCTCGCACAGTGTACCTCGGGAAGTTCTTGCCGATTCACTACTTAAGGAGTCCAATCAGTTGTGACGAGGACACTCCTGTGATCTCTTCTCCAGAACACGGAGTTAACCAGCTGCACCCTCGTCGTATGTCTTTGCTGGCTGCCCTGCCGTCCTCGGATCATCGCTCCTCCATCATCCAGGTCGCCCAGATCACGGTCATTCTCTGGCGGACCTGCCTTTTACCTCCAGGTGTAAACCCTGACTGATGTGCTTTCTTCAAGTTGGTGTCCTTCAGGAGGAGTGCTCTTGTCTTTGTTCCTTTCACGTGCTCAGATATTGCTCAGATATTGCTCAGATATTGCTCAGATATTGGTTTGAACAGCAGCTTCATTCAACCTGTGAAGAAGATGTAGGCAGGCCTTGCCACTTGGTTGTGGCGTGTGCTGTGAGGTATCTCCATCGCCTCCTAACGTCTAGGGCTTTCCGGAGAAGCTCACGCAGAGTTGCGATCTCTTTTTTTGCTCGTCTCCATGCTTCCCAATCACCGGGGTCTCAGCCTCCCACATTTTACATCCCTCAGACATATCCCAGATGTTTGTACGGAGTAGCGATCGCCATCCGTGACAGAGACGACCGGTTTCTAGCTGACAGACATTATCGATGATCGGACCACGTGGCATTTTCTGAGACCCTTTCTTCCTAACCGTCCGGGATTTCCTGTTACTGAGGAGGTGCGCCGCAGCTTTCCGATTTCCTAACGCCCCTTACACATCAGATCTTTTCGAGAGGCTTTTTGTTAAACCATAGCGCCGGTGGAAATAACGCAGGCGTCTCGGGATCTCCTTCTGCATATATCCGGGATTTCACACTCTCCACAGTCGGAGGCTCTGGAGCGGAAAGATCTGCCACAGCAGCTACAAACTGTGTGTGTGTCGTGGACTCGTGGCAGATCTCTGGGTGCTTGGCGGGGCCCCGACCAACGCACTCTCTGGGTGCTTGGCTGGGGCCCCGACCAACGCACTCTCTGGGTGCTTGGCTGGGGCCCCGACCCACGCACGGCTCCGTAATCAGAAGAGATCCGTGCAGCTTTGTGGGTTTTCCAGGAAATTTCTACGGTTCGTGATGTTATTTCAGTTATATAATTTCTTCTACTTATGGATTTTATCTTCGAGTATCTGACGGATACTTTTCTACATTTCCCTGCTGCGCTCCAGCGCAGAACGGTCAGGGTTATGGTCCCGTCTCCTCGGGTCACATAGTCGCTCTCCAGTGGAGCACACAGCTCTCAGGGGCACGCCCACGTGTGCATGACTATTGGATGTTGGGCCCGGACGTCCACAGCTTTCGTCTTCTGCTTCAGACTCTTTGTCTGGTATTATGGCGACTATGTGCAGCAGTAAAGCTGCGGTACTATCTACATTAGATACTGGGCGTTCCCTCCATGGTGATACCTTGCACTCCAATGTCAGTAGGTAAGCTGAGGGGCCACGACGTGGACTCTTTCTCCTCCGATACGTGAACTGTCTGGTTATACTGTGAATTATGGCGGCGCATCATCTTGGGATCTAGCCGGCGGTGCCGATTGGATGGGGCCCGTCTCCTGGGAAATATGTGACTATTGATCCGGACGTCATCGGCCTCAGGAAGGCTGGCTCACCCTGGAAGAATATCTAAATCACCTTGGAAAAAAGAAGGAAAGGATGCGCGGATTGTTCCCCTCACGGATTGTTCCGCTCACGGATTGTTCCCCTCATGGATTGTTCCGCTCACGGATTGTTCCGTTCACGGATTGTTCCGCTCACGGATTGTTCCCCTCTCAGATTGTTCCGCTCACGGATTGTTCCGCTCATGGATTGTTCCCCTCACAGATTGTTCCGCTCACGGATTGTTCCGCTCACGGATTGTTCCGCTCACGGATTGTTCCTCTGACAGATTGTTCCGCTCACGGATTGTTCCCCTCACGGATTGTTCCCCTCACGGATTGTTCCCCTCACAGATTGTTCCGCTCACGGATTGTTCCCCTCACGGATTGTTCCCCTCACGGATTGTTCCCCTCACGGATTGTTCCCCTCACGGATTGTTCCCTTCACGGATTGTTCCGCTCACGGATTGTTCCGCTCACGGATTGTTCCCCTCACGGATTGTTCCGCTCACGGATTGTTTCGCTCACAGAGAGCTGACGTCTTAACTCTGTACTATACCCCTGTCTGGAGGATAATGACGCATGCGCGCGGCCTATTAAATATGGCGCAGCATATCGCTGTTTTCCTGACTATTACGCTCCCTTTATAATTTAGCCTCTGCCGCTCGCACGGTACTACGGACGGAGTCCTCACCTAATAATACTCCGTGTCCGCTGACCCATTCATGTAAAGATAACCTCGGGTGAGATCCACGTTCATAGCCGCAGCCGATGGCGCATCTAACGCTGGTATCGTCCACCCCCCTAGCCCCCCCGTATTTACTGGAGGACTTGCTCCCTGAGGAGCGGCGTCATCCCACCCCCGCAGAAAACAGGATTGTTCCATATGGAAGGTGAAGGTTGTCCAGCCTCACACACATGCACCGGCGCTCCGCAACCAAAAGATAGGGAACGCGCCAGAGCTTTGTCAGGTTCTCGGAAAATACATTTTGTACAAAATTATTTGTGCCCGTCCACTAACGGCAAGGTGATCCCTGCAAGACAGCAACCTAACACTAAATATTACCTCCGCTGGTGCCACACCGGCCTCCATTACATTCAGGGGATGCAGGTGCCACATGCATGCTGAGCCCACACGGTATTATACCTCCGCTGGTGCCACACCGGCCTCCATTACATTCAGGGGATGCAGGTCCCACATGCATGCTGAGCCCACACTGTATTATACCTCTGCTGGTGCCACACCGGCCTTCATTACATTCAGGGGATGCAGGTCCCACATGCATGCTGAGCCCACACGGTATTATACATCCGCTGGTGCCATACTGGCCTCCATTAAATTCAGGGGATGCAAGTCCCACATGCATGCTGAGCCCACACTGTATTATACCTCAGCTGGTGCAATACTGGCCTCTATTAAATTCAAGGGATGCAGGTCCCACATGCATGCTGAGCCCACACTGTATTATACCTCCTCTGGTGCCATATTGGCCTCCATCAAATTCAGGGGATGCAGGTCCCACATGCATGCTGAGCCCACACTGTATTATACCTCTGCTAGTGCCACTGCATCCTCCATTACATTCAGGGGATGCAGGTCCCACATCCATGCTGAGCCCACACTGTATTATACCTCCGCTAGTGCCACCACAGCCTCCATTACATTCAGGGGATGCAGGTCCCACATGCATGCCGAGCCCACACGGTATTATACCTCCGCTAGTGCCACTACATTCTCCATTACATTCAGGGGATGCAGGTCCCACATGCATGCTGAGCCCACACTGTATTATACCTCCGCTAGTGCCATATTCGCCTTCACTGCATTCAGGGGATGCAGGTCCCACATGCATGCTGAGCCCACACTGTATTATACCTCCGCTAGTGCCACTACAGCCTCCATTACATTCAGGGGATGCAGGTCCCACATGCATGCTGAGCCCACACTGTATTATACCTCCGCTAGTGCCATATTGGCCTTCACTGCATTCAGGGGATGCAGGTCCCACATGCATGCTGAGCCCACACTGTATTATACCTCCTCTGTTGCCATACTGGCCTCCATTACATTCAGGGGAT
The DNA here is from genome assembly GCA_033119425.1 of Bufotes viridis. Lineage (NCBI taxonomy): Eukaryota > Metazoa > Chordata > Amphibia > Anura > Bufonidae > Bufotes > Bufotes viridis. Next base: position 3,763,279 of record CM065591.1, on the reverse strand, counting down.
GCAGGTCCCACATGCATGCTGAGCCCACAATGTATTATACCTCCGCTGGTGCAATACTGGCCTTCATTACATTCAGGGGATGCAGGTACCACATGCATGCTGAGCCCACACTGTATTATACCTCCGCTGGTGCCATACTGGCCTCCATTAAATTCAGGGGATGCAGGTCCCACATGCATGCTGAGCCCACACTGTATTATACCTCCGCTAGTGCCACTACAGCCTCCATTACATTCAGGGGATGCAGGTCCCACATGCATGCTGAGCCCACACTGTATTATACCTCCGCTAGTGCCACCACAGCCTCCATTACATTCAGGGGATGCAGGTCCCACATGCATGCTGAGCCCACACTGTATTATACCTCCTCTGGTGCCACACTGGCCTCCATTACATTCAGGGGATGCAGGTCCCACATGCATGCTGAGCCCACACTGTATTATACATCCTCTGGTGCCACACTGGCCTCCATTACATTCAGGGGATGCAGAGGGAAATAGATGTAGCAGAGTGGAGTTTGCCTGCCAGTTTCATGCTAAAGCCTGCTGGGACCAAGGCAAAGACCGTCTATACCGTCTATTACTGTCTATACCGTCTATACTCTATTACTGTCTATACCGTCTATTACTGTCTATACCGTCTATTACTGTCTATACCGTCTATTACTGTCTATACTGTCTATTACTGTCTATACTCTATACCGTCTATTACTGTCTATACCGCGTCTATTACTGTCTATACCGTCTATACCGTCTATACTGTCTATACCGTCTATTACTGTCTATACCGTCTGTAACGGACCGTTACGCACACAACTCCGTTTAGGCGATATTCCCTTTTCCGGATAGACCAGCAGCTACTGCAATCACCAACTTCCCGAACTGCAAACCACACGAATTCACCAACTTCCGAACAAGAGACACACGAACCCTGGAAGCAGCCGAACAGGAAAAGCAATATGAACAGCGTACACTCCTGGCAATCAGCATACAGTCAGATCCCCCCAATAACGAGACGACACTTCGTTTTGAGGGTCAAGCAGGAACTCTCTATTTATTAAGGGCTACCTGCCCGGTATTTATCCAGGTCTCCCACCTGGTGGACACTCCCCTAGAGGACCAGAAGGAAGACTGCGACACAGAGATACAGCAGCCAATCACACACATTGGGACAATACAGACACCCCCAGCATATCCCTCCCCTCTGCCTGTGATACAATCACCCTACATGGGTAATGTAATCATCACAGGCAGGAGAATACACAATGTCTTCTGTCCTGGAGACAATTGAGGAGTCATTCAATTATCTCTCAGGACAAGGGAAATCTCCAATACACATGTGGGGACAATAGGACAGACATCACTATTCAATACACAATGTCCCACCCTTTACAGTACACAGACATTTAACATATTCCCAGATGGCTTGGATCTGAGCGCTCAATATATCCAGGGATAGAGGCAGACTCCATTGAGCACATGGTTGCAAAAGGACATAAAATTACACAATGTTACATAAAACATATACATGCAACATATCCCCAGATAGCTTAGGTCTGAGCGCACATTATGGAATGGCGCTCAGACCACACATATCCAGTTCAATTGCCATGGAGCTAAAGTCTTTCCCATAGTCTTTCATTATACGAATGGGCTCCATAGCAGAGCTATCTGGGGTATCACCGCTCAAACAGGACAAGCATACATGGGGCCATAGTCGCAGGGCAGGAGGCGAGCAAGCAGTCCCTTCCAGGAAACTGGGGCAGACTCTGGTACAGGGTCCAGTCCGCTACATTTCTCCCCTTTACCAAAGAGACTAACAGGGTATCTGACCTCCTGCCGGTCAGTGCCCTGGTTAGTCCAACAACCCACCCACGAAGCACAAACAGCAGTACAGCCCACCCACAATAAATGGTTACTACACCTGGATAAAGTAGCAACTTGTCCATGTCCAGGTGCCTCACTACGGCTGTGCGGGGGACTGGTAGACTGCCTAGGTGGGTTGCTGAGTGGGCAGAGACCGGCGATACTCTGCCCTGGGGCCAGCGCTACCACGGAAGTAGCCTGGTGGGAGCCTGGTTGTGGGGGGAGGAGACCGACTGTCTCCCCTCTGGATAAACCGCTCTGTGGCTGGCGGACAGGACCGACCATCCTTGCCCCTTGTGCTGCAAGTGCAGAGACCACGGTCCCATCTGCACCGTTGGGGGGCGTAACATCTCCCCTTGGTGGGTTAGGCTGCCGCTGGAGAGAGGGTGTAACAAGCCCCTCTCTCTGAACTGTAGACTGCCGCTGGGGAGAGCGGGTAGCAGGCTCCTCTCCCTGACCCTCTCTCTGCTGGTGGAGGGGGGGACCAACTGTCTCCCCTTTCAATATTTTGTCCTGCTGCTGGGGTACACACTGCCGCTGTGGAGGAAGAACGGCACCTTCAGCTCCCGGGGGTACACACGGCCGCTGGGGAGGAAGGATGACACCTTCAGCTCCCTGGGGTACACACTGCCGCTGGGAAGGAAGGACGACACCTTCAGCTCCCTGGGGTACACACAGCCGCTGGGGAGGAAGGACGACACCTTCAGCTCCCTGGGATACACACTGCCGCTGGGGAGGAAGGACGACACCTTCAGCTCCCGGGGTACACACTGCCGCTGTGGAGGAAGGACGGCACCTTCAGCTCCCTGGGGTACACACGGCCGCTGGGGAGGAAGGATGACACCTTCAGCTCCCTGGGGTACACACTGCCGCTGGGGAGGAAGGACGGCACCTTCAGCTCCCTGGGGTACACACTGCCGCTGGGGAGGAAGGACGACACCTTCAGCTCCCTGGGGTACACACTGCCGCTGTGGAGGAAGGACGGCACCTTCAGCTCCCGGGGGTACACACGGTCGCTGGGGAGGAAGGACGGCACCTTCAGCTCCCTGGGGTACACACTGCCGCTGGGGAGGAAGGACGGCACCTTCAGCTCTCCGGAACGCACTCAGCCGCTGGGGAGGGCGGGCGATACCATCTGCCATGAACTGCAGGTACTCTGCTGTTATCCTCCTCACGAACTGCACAGATTTCTCCGGGGGTTGGGTCCGAAGAAAATCAGCCGTGATCTCAGCTCTCTGTCAAATTCCTCCTGCGTGTAGCTGGGTGCCATGCTTGTTCTCCTGAAGTTCTTTCTTTTGTAGATAGGGGCGCTGTACGGGTACTGGCGTTGCCCTCACTTTGTAATCCAAGGAATGGTGTTGCCCTGTAGATGTCCTTCTGGGCTGTGGAAATGATCCGCGCTTGCCACCAAATGTAACGGACCGTTACGCACACAACTCCGTTTAGGCGATATTCCCTTTTCCGGATAGACCAGCAGCTACTGCAATCACCAACTTCCGAACTGCAAACCACACGAATTCACCAACTTCCGAACAAGAGACACACGAACCCTGGAAGCAGCCGAACAGGAAAAGCAATATGAACAGCTTACACTCCTGGCAATCAGCATACAGTCAAATCCCCCAATAACGAGACGACACTTCGTTTTGAGGGTCAAGCAGGAACTCTCTATTTATTAAGGGCTACCTGCCCGGTATTTATCCAGGTCTCCCACCTGGTGGACACTCCCTAGAGGACCAGAAGGAAGACTGCGACACGGGATACAGCAGCCAATCACACACATTGGGACAATACAGACACCCCCAGCATATCCCTCCCTCTGCCTGTGACACAATCACCCTACATGGGTAATGCAATCACCACAGGCAGGAGAATACACAATGTCTTCTGTCCTGGAGACAATTGAGGAGTCATTCAATTATCTCTCAGGACAAAGGGAAATCTCCAATACACATGTGGGGACAATAGGACAGACATCACTATTCAATACACAATGTCCCACCCTTTACAGTACACAGACATTTAACATATCCCCAGATGGCTTGGATCTGAGCGCTCAATATATCCAGGGATAGAGGCAGACTCCATTGAGCACATGGTTGCAAAAGGACATAAAATTACACAATGTTACATAAAACATATACATGCAACATATCCCCAGATAGCTTAGGTCTGAGCGCACATTATGGAATGGCGCTCAGACCACACATATCCAGTTCAATTGCCATGGAGCTAAAGTCTTTCCCATAGTCTTTCATTATACGAATGGGCTCCATAGCAGAGCTATCTGGGGCATCACCGCTCAAACAGGACAAGCATACATGGGGCCATAGTCGCAGGGCAGGAGACGAGCAAGCAGTCCCTTCCAGGAAACTGGGGCAGACTCTGGTACAGGGTCCAGTCCGCTACACCGTCTATTACTGTCTATACTCTATACCGTCTATTACTGTCTATACTGTCTATTACTGTCTATACCGTCTATACTGTCTATACTGTCTATACTGTCTATACCGTCTATTACTGTCTATACTGTCTATTACTGTCTATACTGTCTATACCGTCTATTACTGTCTATACTCTATACCGTCTATTACTGTCTATACTGTCTATTACTGTCTATACCGTCTATACTGTCTATACTGTCTATTACTGTCTATACCGTCTATACTGTCTATACCGTCTATTACTGTCTATACCGTCTATTACTGTCTATACTGTCTATTACTGTCTATACTGTCTATTACTGTCTATACCGTCTATACCGTCTATACCGTCTATTACTGTCTATACCGTCTATACTGTCTATACCGTCTATTACTGTCTATACTGTCTATGCCGTCTATACTGTCTATACTGTCTATACCGTCTATTACTGTCTATACTGTCTATACCGTCTATTACTGTCTATACCGTCTACTACTGTCTATACTCTATACCGTCTATTACTGTCTATACCGTCTATTACTGTCTATACTGTCTATACCGTCTATTACTGTCTATACTGTCTATTACTGTCTATACTGTCTATACCGTCTATTACTGTCTATACTGTCTATACCGTCTATTACTGTCTATACCGTCTATTACTGTCTATACCGTCTATACCGTCTATTACTGTCTATACCGTCTATTACTGTCTATACTCTATACCGTCTATTACTGTCTATACCATCTATTACTGTCTATACTCTATACTGTCTATTACTGTCTATACCGTCTATACCGTCTATTACTGTCTATACCGTCTATTACTGTCTATACTCTATACCGTCTATTACTGTCTATACCGTCTATTACTGTCTATACTGTCTATACCGTCTATTACTGTCTATACTCTATACCGTCTATTACTGTCTATACCGTCTATTACTGTCTATACCGTCTATTACTGTCTATACTGTCTATACCGTCTATTACTGTCTATACCGTCTATACTGTCTATACTGTCTATACTGTCTATTACTGTCTATACTGTCTATACTGTCTATACTGTCTATACCGTCTATTACTGTCTATACTCTATACCGTCTATTACTGTCTATACGTCTATTACTGTCTATACTGTCTATTACTGTCTATACTGTCTATTACTGTCTATACTGTCTATTACTGTCTATACCGTCTATTACTGTCTATACCGTCTATTACTGTCTATACCGTCTATTACTGTCTATACTGTCTATACCGTCTATTACTGTCTATACCGTCTATACTGTCTATACCGTCTATACTCTATACCTTCTATACTGTCTATGCCGTCTATACTGTCTATACCGTCTATTACTGTCTATACTTTATGCCGTCTATACTGTCTATACCTTCTATACTGTCTATACCGTCTATACCGTCTATACTCTATACCGTCTATTACTGTCTATACAGTCTATTACTGTCTATACCGTCTATTACTGTCTATACTGTCTATGCCGTCTATACTGTCTATACCGTCTATTACTGTCTATACTCTATACCGTCTATTACTGTCTATACTGTCTATACCGTCTATTACTGTCTATACCGTCTATTACTGTCTATACTGTCTATTACTGTCTATACTGTCTATACCGTCTATTACTGTCTATACTCTATTACTGTCTATACTGTCTATTACTGTCTATACTGTCTATACTGTCTATTACTGTCTATACCGTCTATTACTGTCTATACCGTCTATTACTGTCTATACCGTCTATACCGTCTATTACTGTCTATACCGTCTATTACTGTCTATACTGTCTATTACTGTCTATACTGTCTATACCGTCTATTACTGTCTATACTCTATACCGTCTATACCATCTATACCGTCTATACCGTCTATTACTGTCTATACCGTCTATACTCTATACCGTCTATTACTGTCTATACCGTCTATACCGTCTATTACTGTCTATACCGTCTATTACTGTCTATACTGTCTATACTGTCTATACTGTCTATACCGTCTATTACTGTCTATACCGTCTATACCGTCTATACCATCTATACCGTCTATACCGTCTATTACTGTCTATACTCTATACCGTCTATTACTGTCTATACCGTCTATTACTGTCTATACTCTATACCGTCTATTACTGTCTATACCGTCTATACCGTCTATACTCTATACCGTCTATTACTGTCTAGCGCCCCTAGCGCCATTCTATGGAAGCAGTAGGTTTAAAGAGCACACCAAATACTTAAGATAGCTTCTTTATTAACTTTAACTTTTCCGCATATATAACACTGCCGCCTCCGCAGCAGATAGTCCCGGTACAAAACACATGTTGCATAAAGTATCACAAAACGGTGGTTTAAAGGGGTAGTCCAGACAGGAACCCAGACATACCCATAATTTCCCCCCGGCAGCCCCCCTGATGTTAGCATTGGAGATCTCCTGCTCCGATGCGCTCCCTTGCCCATCGCCCAGCGGAAGGGCTCAGTGTGAGGCTGGCTGTGATTGGTTAAGACTCCTGCTCAGTGTGAGGCTGGCTGTGATTGGTTAAGACTCCTGCTCAGTGTGAGGCTGGCTGTTATTGGTTAAGACTCCTGCTCAGTGTGAGGCTGGCTGTGATTGGTTAAGACTCCTGCTCAGTGAGAGGCTGGCTGTGATTGGTTAAGACTCCTGCTCAGTGTGAGGCTGGTTGTGATTGGTCCAGACTCCTGCTCAGGGTGAGGCTGGCTGTGATTGGTTAAGACTCCTGCTCAGTGTGAGGCTGGCTGTGATTGGTTAATACTCCTGCTCAGTGTGAGGCTGGCTGTGATTGGTCCAGACTCCTGCTCAGGGTGAGGCTGGCTGTGATTGGTTAAGACTCCTGCTCAGTGAGAGGCTGGCTGTGATTGGTTAAGACTCCTGCTCAGTGTGAGGCTGGCTGTGATTGGTTAAGACTCCTGCTCAGTGTGAGGCTGGCTGTGATTGGTTAAGACTCCTGCTCAGTGTGAGGCTGGCTGTGATTGGTTAAGACTCCTGCTCAGTGTGAGGCTGGCTGTGATTGGTTAAGACTCCTGCTCAGTGTGAGGCTGGCTGTGATTGGTTAAGACTCCTGCTCAGTGTGAGGCTGGCTGTGATTGGTCCAGACTCCTGCTCAGTGTGAGGCTGGCTGTGATTGGTTAAGACTCCTGCTCAGTGTGAGGCTGGCTGTGATTGGTTAAGACTCCTGCTCAGTGTGAGGCTGGCTGTGATTGGTCCAGACTCCTGCTCAGTGTGAGGCTGGCTGTGATTGGTTAAGACTCCTGCTCAGTGAGAATCCCGGCCAATCCCAGCCAGCCTCACACTCAGCCTATGTGGGGAAACTCCCTAGCAGAAGCTACTAGAATCATTATTCACCAGAGAGAGGAGCTGAACAGACACACAGTTCCAGTCAGAGTTGAGTTTTATGGAAGCAAAGAGGCCAAAATATGTATTTCGAACAGTTATATGATGTTCCTATTGTTAGTGTTGTGGTTAGAGCTGTATACTGAACCAGTTATGTATGTTTACTTACAGTTCCACCAAATTGCGACCAAATTGCATAAAAGCATTCAAACTACATACAATCTGCGAATAGTTCAAACAAACTGATCAAAGCAATTGTATAGAGCAAGCTGCAAACCAAGTAGAGCAAGTAGAACTATTGGTTAAACCGCAGATATACCTGTCAGAGAGATTATAAAGTGCTTAAATAACTAAGTGAGCATACAGATACTGAAGAGAGAAATACATCCACCATTTTATGTTGAATGACAAGATTGAACAGTTGAACCGCCATTTTGTGATACTTTGTTCAACACATGTGTTGTACATGGACTATCTGCTGCGGAGGCGGCAGTGTTATATATGAAGAAAAGTTGAAGTTAATAAGGAAGTTATTTCAAGCACTTGGTGTGCTCTTTAAACCTACTGCTTCCATAGAATGGCGCTAGAGGAATTAAAGCAGAGTAACAGAGAGTCTGGTTGGACTAAAAAGTTAGAGACATCAAATCCTTCTAATGCCACAGCGCAAAAGGCACTTCATAGTGCTGCGCCTGCCGCAGGCTCTACAAGGTGATAAGAGGTGGTATGAGAAGCTATTCGGTGGTATGGGTGGAGCATGGTGGTATGAAGTAGGTTGTATGAGGTGGAATGAGTAGATATAGAAACAAAGAGCATGTGAAAGCTGGTATAACAGGGAAGACGGTGTCTGAGGCGGAGTGCAGTGTGGTACTGGCGCTCTGTAGTACTATTACATTGAGGAAAGCTCAGTTTTGTTTTCACATTTTCCACATTTTCCACACCTCCGTGTCGGTCCAGTCCTGTGTTACCAGTGGTCGCTAACCCTTGTCTCTCCTTTCTAGGGGGATGCCCGCCACCGCCGTGTCTCCCGGATGGTGGAGGAGGTGCAGAGCATTATGCTGGTGCTGACAAGACAGATCAGTTCCTGGGACTCCAGGTTTTACAGCATCTCCAACTCTGGGATCCACAGCGACAACCTGAAGGTACCTATGGGGCCCCAGGGAAGACATCTTGTAAGCTCAGCTCCTCAGTCCAGGTTGTCAGTGTTACAGGGACATTGTTCCATGACCAGTATTTAGGGCAGAACTTGAAGTGGTCACCAAGACCCCATCCACCTTCCCTGAACATACAGACGGCACACTGGTGAAGTACCAGTAGTATCAGCAGTATTATTCCTACATAGTGTCTGTGCACTTTAGAGCCTTGGTGGTAGTCACCCTATGGGATTCCTGTCTTGGGTTAGGACTAGGAGGCCATTATTGGCTGTAGCTGCAGACTGACACTGAGCTTTCTCATGACTTGTGGATTCTCTTTCTCTTACTGCGGCTGCCATTGGATCAGGATCAGCCAGATTTACTGGCTCATTGGATGGTGCTGCTCAGGGGGCGACGCTCACTGCACCCCTGTATTCAGGTAACGAGGGATGAGTACACAGAGGGTGGAGCTGGCTGGACATGCTGCAACTTACATGTACCCTGTGTGCAAGCTGCCCCCACCCAGAGATGACTGCAGAGGGGGAATGTCCAGAGTCAGGCCGCACCCAAACATTGCAACAATGCGTACAGGAGCGGTGCGACAATGTGTACGGGAGCAGTGCAACAACGTAATGCGTACAAGGGCGGTGCAACAATCCGAACAGGAGTGGTGCAACAACGTAACACGTACAGGAGCGGTGCAGCAACGTAACACGTACAGGAGCGGTGCAGCAACGTAACACGTACAGGAGGGGTGCAGCAATGCGTACATAAGTGGTACGACAACGTAATGTGTACAGGAGCGGTGCGACAATGTGTACTGGAGTAGTGCAACAACGTAATGAGTAGAGGAGCAGTGGGACAACGTAATATGTATGGGAGTGGTGCGACAATCCGTACAGGAGCGGTGCGACAATGTGTACTGGAGTAGTGCAACAACATAATGCGTAGAGGAGCAGTGGGACAATGTCTACGGGAGCAGTGCAACAATGTAATATGTACGGGAGTGGTGCGACAGTCCGTACAGGAGCGGTGCGACAATGCGTACATGAACGGTGCAAGAATGCATACATGAGTAGTATTTCAATGCGTACACGAGCGGTGGGACAATGCGTACATGAACGGTGCAACAATGCATACACGAGTGGTATGTCAATGCGTACACGAGCGGTGGGATAATGCGTACATGAGCGGCGTAAAAATGCGTACAGGAGTGGTGTGACAATGTGTACAGGAGCAGTGCAACAACATGTACAGGAGCGTTGCGACAACATGTACAGGAGCGGTGCGACAATGCATACAGAACCGGTTCAAACAACATTCAGTGTATGATTGTCTGACCTCATGTCCATTGTCCAGTGTATGATCGACTGTCTGATCTCATGTCCATTGTCCAGTGTATGATCGACTGTCTGATCTCATGTCAATTGTCCAGTGTATGATCGACTGTCTGACCTCAGGTCCATCATCCAGTGTATGATCGACTGTCTGACCTCAGGTCCATCATCCAGTGTATGATCGACTGTCTGACCTCAGGTCCATCATCCAGTGTATGATCGACTGTCTGATCTCATGTCCATTGTCCAGTGTATGATCGACTGTCTGACCTCGGGTCCATCATCCAGTGTATGATCGACTGTCTGACCTCAGGTCCATCATCCAGTGTATGATCGACTGTCTGACCTCAGGTCCATCATCCAGTGTATGATCGACTGTCTGACCTCAGGTCCATCATCCAGTGTATGATCGACTGTCTGACCTCAGGTCCATTATCCAGTGTATGATCGACTGTCTGACCTCATGTCCATTGTCCAGTGTATGATCGACTGTCTTACCTCATGTCCATTGTCCAGTGTATGTTCGCCTGTCTGACCTCATGTCCATTGTCCAATGTATGATCGACTGTCTGACCTCATGTCCATTGTCCAGTTCATGATCGACTGTCTGACCTCATGTCCATTGTCCAGTGTATGATCGACTGTCTTACCTCATGTCCATTGTCCAGTGTATGTTCGCCTGTCTGACCTCAGGTCCATTGTCCAGTGTATGATCGACTGTCTGACCTCATGTCCATTGTCCAGTTCATGATCGACTGTCTGACCTCATGTCCATTGTCCAATGTATGATCGACTGTCTGACCTCATGTCCATTGTCCAGTGTATGATCGACTGTCTGACCTCAGGTCCATTGTCCAGTGTATGATTGACTGTCTGACCTCATGTCCATTGTCCAATGTATGTTCGACTGTCTGATCTCAGGTTCATTGTCCAGTGTATGATCAACTCTCTGACCTCAGGTCCATTGTCCAGTGTATGATCGACTGTCTGACCTCAGGTCCATTGTCCAGTGTATGATTGACTGTCTGACCTCAGGTCCATTGTCCAGTGTATAATTGACTGTCTGACCTAAAATCCATTGTCGAGTGTATGATCAACTGTCTGACCTCATGTCCATTGTCCAGTGTATGATCAACTGTCTGACCTCAGGTCCATTATCCAGTGTATGATCAACTCTCTGCCCCCAGGTCCATTATCCAGTGTATGATCGACTGTCTGATCTCAGGTCCATTGTCCAGTGTATGATCGACTGTCTTATCTCAGGTCCATTGTCCAGTGTATAATTGACTGTCTGACCTAAAATCCATTGTCGAGTGTATGATCAACTGTCTGACCTCATGTCCATTGTCCAGTGTATGATCAACTGTCTGACCTCAGGTCCATTATCCAGTGTATGATCAACTCTCTGACCCCAGGTCCATTATCCAGTGTATGATCGACTGTCTGATCTCAGGTCTATCATCCAGTGTATGATCGACTGTCTTACCTCATGTCCATTGTCCAGTGTATGATCGACTGTCTGACCTCAGGTCCATTATCCAGTGTATGATCGACTGTCTGACCTCATGTCCATTGTCCAGTGTATGATCGACTGTCTGACCTCATGTCCATTGTCCAGTGTATGATCGACTGTCTGACCTCATGTCCATTGTCCAGTGTATGATCAACTGTCTGACCTCATGTCCATTGTCCAGTGTATGATCGCCTGTCTGACCTCAGGTCCATTATCCAGTGTATGATCGACTGTCTGATCTCAGGTCCATTGTCCAGTGTATGATCGACTGTCTAATCTCAGGTCCATCGTTCAGTGTTTGATTTAATGTCTTATCTCAAGTCCATTGTCTGGAGAATGATCGTCTGTTTGATATTAGGTCCATCATCCAGTGTATGATTGTCTGGCTGATCTCAGGTCTATCATCCAGTGTATGATCGTCTGGCTGATCTCATGTCCATTGTCCAGTGTATGATCGACTGTCTGACCTCAGGTCCATCATCCAGTGTATGATCGACTGTCTGACCTCATGTCCATTGTCCAGTGTAAGATCGCCTGTCTGACCTCATGTCCATTGTCCAGTGTAAGATCGACTGTCTGACCTCATGTCCATTGTCCAGTGTAAGATCGACTGTCTGACCTCATGTCCATTGTCCAGTGTAAGATCGACTGTCTGACCTCATGTCCATTGTCCAGTGTATGATCGCCTGTCTGACCTCAGGTCCATTATCCAGTGTATGATCGACTGTCTGATCTCAGGTCCATTGTCCAGTGTATGATCGACTGTCTAATCTCAGGTCCATCGTTCAGTGTTTGATTTAATGTCTTATCTCAAGTCCATTGTCTGGAGTATGATCGTCTGTTTGATATTAGGTCCATCATCCAGTGTATGATTGTCTGGCTGATCTCAGGTCTATCATCCAGTGTATGATCGTCTGGCTGATCTCAGGTCCATTGTTCAATGTATGATCTATGCACTGCATACAGATTTTTACCAGATTCAGTGGGTGATATACCCAATTTATGCCTGGACAGTGGCTTATCTCGGAGCCTTCCATCAAGTGTATGGAAGAGCCTCAGTTCTGCTCATACAGCTGGTTGGGCTGTTACAATGTGTCGATGGAGAGCTCGGTACTCAAGTACTAAATGTAATGGTCTATATACTGGGGTCTGCCCACATACCTCTGTCTGTCCACATACCAGTGAAAGTCCACATACCTCTGTCTGCACACATACTGGGGTTTTCCAACATACCTCTGTCCACATACCAGTGACTGTCCACATACCTCTGTCTGTCCACATACCAGTGACTATCCACATACCTCTGTCTGTCCACATACCAGTGACTATCCACATACCTCTGTCTGCCCACATACTGGGGTTTTCCAACATAACTCTGTCTGCCCACATATCTCTGTCTGTCTACATACCAGTGACTGTCCACATACCTCTGTCCACATACCAGTGACTGTCCACATACCTCTGTTTGTCCACATACCAATGACTGTCCACATACCTCTGTCTGTCCACATACCAGTGACTGTCCACATACCTCTGTCTGCCCACATACCTCTGTCTGTCTACATACCAGTGACTGTCCAAATACCTCTGTCTGTCCACATACCAGTGACTGTCCACATACCTCTGTCTGTCCACATACCAGTAACTGTCCACATACCTCTGTCTGTCCACATACCAGTGACTGTTCACATACCTCTGTCTGCCCATATCCCAGTGAATGTCCACATACCTCTGTCTGCCCACATACTGGAGTTTTCCAACATACCTCTGTCTGCCCACATACCAGGGTCTGCCCACATACCTCTGTCTGTCCACATCCCACTGTCTGCCCACATCCCAGTGACTGTCCACATACCTCTGTCTGTCCACATCCCAGTGACTGTCCACATACCTCTGTCTGTCCACATACCAGTAACTGTCCACATACCTCTGTCTGTCCACATATCAGTAACTGTCCACATGCCTCTGTCTGTCCACATACCTCTGTCTGCCCACATACAAGTGACTGTCCACATACCAGTGACTGTCCACATACCTCTGTCTGCCCACATACCAATGACTGTCCACATACCTCTGTCTGCCCACATCCCAGTGACTGTCCACATACGTCTGTCTGCCCACATCCCAGTGACTGTCCACATACTTCTGTCTGCCTACATCCCAGTGACTGTCCACATACCTCTGTCTGCCTACATCCCAGTGACTGTCCACATACCTCTGTCTGCCCACATACCAGTGACTGTCCACATACCAGTGACTGTCCACATTCCTCTGTCTGCCCACATACCAATGACTGTCCACATACCTCTGTCTGCCCACATACCAATGACTGTCCACATTCCTCTGTCTGCCCACATACCAATGACTGTCCACATACCTCTGTCTGCCCACATCCCAGTGACAGTCCATATACGTCTGTCTGCCCACATCCCAGTGACTGTCCACATACCTCTGTCTGCCTACATCCCAGTGACTGTCCACATACCTCTGTCTGCCTACATCCCAGTGACTGTCCACATACTTCTGTCTGCCTACATCCCAGTGACTGTCCACATACCTCTGTCTGCCTACATCCCAGTGACTGTCCACATACCTCTGTCTGTCCACATACCAGTAACTGTCCACATACCTCTGTCTGTCCACATATCAGTAACTGTCCACATGCCTCTGTCTGTCCACATACCTCTGTCTGCCCACATACAAGTGACTGTCCACATACCAGTGACTGTCCACATACCTCTGTCTGCCCACATACCAATGACTGTCCACATACCTCTGTCTGCCCACATCCCAGTGACTGTCCACATACGTCTGTCTGCCCACATCCCAGTGACTGTCCACATACTTCTGTCTGCCTACATCCCAGTGACTGTCCACATACCTCTGTCTGCCTACATCCCAGTGACTGTCCACATACCTCTGTCTGCCCACATACCAGTGACTGTCCACATACCAGTGACTGTCCACATTCCTCTGTCTGCCCACATACCAATGACTGTCCACATACCTCTGTCTGCCCACATACCAATGACTGTCCACATTCCTCTGTCTGCCCACATACCAATGACTGTCCACATACCTCTGTCTGCCCACATCCCAGTGACAGTCCATATACGTCTGTCTGCCCACATCCCAGTGACTGTCCACATACCTCTGTCTGCCTAGATCCCAGTGACTGTCCACATACCTCTGTCTGCCTACATCCCAGTGACTGTCCACATACTTCTGTCTGCCTACATCCCAGTGACTGTCCACATACCTCTGTCTGCCTACATCCCAGTGACTGTCCACATACCTCTGTCTGCCGACATCCCAGTGACTGTCCACATACCTCTGTCTGCCCACATCCCAGTGACTGTCCACATACCTCTGTCTGTCCACATACCAGTGACTGTCCACATACCTCTGTCTGCCTACATCCCAGTGACTGTCCACATACCTCTGTCTGCCTACATCCCAGTGACTGTCCACATACCTCTGTCTGCCCACAAACCAGTGACTGTCCACATACCTCTGTCTGCCCACATCCCAGTGACTGTCCACATACCTCTGTCTGCCCACATACCAGTGACTGTCCACATACCTCTGTCTGCCCACATACCTCTGTCTGCCCACATCCCAGTGACTGTCCACATACGTCTGTCTGCCCACATCCCAGTGACTGTCCACATACCTCTGTCTGCCTACATACCTCTGTCTGCCCACATACCTCTGTCTGCCCACATCCCAGTGACTGTCCACATACCTCTGTCTGCCCACATACCTCTGTCTGTCCACATACCAGTGACTGTCCACATACATCTGTCTGCCCATATCCCAGTGACTGTCCACATACCTCTGTCTGCCCATATCCCAGTGACTGTCCACATACCTCTGTCTGCCCATATCCCAGTGACTGTCCACATACCTCTGTCTGCCCATATCCCAGTGACTGTCCACATACCTCTGTCTGCCCATATCCCAGTGACTGTCCACATACCTCTGTCTGCCCATATCCCAGTGACTGTCCACATACCTCTGTCTGCCCACATACCAGGGTCTGCCCACATACCTCTGTCTGCCCACATCCCAGTGACTGTCCACATACCTCTGTCTGTCCACATACCAGTGACTGTCCACATACCTCTGTCTGCCCACATCCCAGTGACTGTCCACATACCTCTGTCTTCCCACATACCAGTGACTGTCCACCTACCTCTGTCTGCCCACATGCCTCTGTCTATCCACATACCAGTGACTGTCCACATACCTCTGTCTGCCCACATACCAGTGACTGTCCACATACCTCTGTCTGTCCACATACCAGTGACTGTCCACATACCTCTGTCTGCCTACATCTCAGTTACTGTCCACATACCTCTGTTTGCCCACATCCCAGTAACTGTCCATATACGTCTGTCTGCCCACATCCCAGTGACTGTCCACATACCAGTGACTGTCCACATACATCTGTCTGCCCATATCCCAGTGACTGTCCACATACCTCTGTCTGCCCACATCCCAGTAACTGTCCATATACCTCTGTCTGCCCACATACCAGTGACTGTCCACATACCAGTGACTGTCCACATACATCTGTCTGCCCATATCCCAGTGACTGTCCACATACCTCTGTCTGCCCACATCCCAGTGACTGTCCACATACCTCTGTCTGCCCATATCCCAGTGACTGTCCACATACCTCTGTCTGCCCATATCCCAGTGACTGTCCACATACCTCTGTCTGCCCACATCCCAGTGACTGCCCACATACCTCTGTCTGCCCACATACCAGGGTCTGTCCACATACCTCTGTCTGCCCACATGCCAGTGACTGTCCACATACCTCTTTCTGTCCACATCCCAGTGACGGTCCACATACCTCTGTCTGTCTACATCCAAGTGACTGTCCTCATACCTCTGTCTGCCCACATCCCAGTGACTGTCCACATACCAGTAACTGTCCACATACCTCTGTCTGTCCACATATTAGTAACTGTCCACATACCTCTGTCTGCCCACATACCAGTGACTGTCCACATACCTCTGTCTGCCCATATACCAGTGACTGTCCACATACCTCTGTCTGCCCACATACTGGGGTCTTCCAACATACCAATGACTGTCCACATACCTCTGTCTGCCCACATCCCAGTGACTGTCCACATACATCTGTCTGCCCACATCCCAGTGACTGCCCACATACCTCTGTCTGCCTACATCCCAGTGACTGTCCACATACCTCTGTCTGCCTACATCCCAGTGACTGTCCACATACCTCTGTCTGCCCACATCCCAGTGACTGTCCACATATCAGTAACTGTCCACATACCTCTGTCTGCCCACATACTGGGGTCTTCCAACATACCAATGACTGTCCACATACCTCTGTCTGCCCACATCCCAGTAACTGTCCACATACCTCTGTCTGCCCACATACCTCTGTCTGTCTACATCCCAGTGACTGTCCAAATACCAGTAACTGTCCACATACCTCTGTCTGTCCACATACCAGTAACTGTCCACATACCTCTGTCTGTCCACATACCAGTAACTGTCCACATACCTCTGTCTGCCCACATACCAGTGACTGTCCACATACCTCTGTCTGCCCACATCCCAGTGACTGTCCACATACGTCTGTCTGCCCACATCCCAGTGACTGTCTACATACCTCTGTCTGCCTACATCCCAGTGACTGTCCACATACCGGTGACTGGCCACATACCTCTGTCTGCCCACATCCCAGTGACTGTCCATATACCTCTGTCTGCCCACATCCCAGTGACTGTCCACATACCTCTGTCTGCCCACATCCCAGTGACTGTCCACATACCTCTGTCTGCCCACATCCCAGTGACTGTCCACATATCTGCCCACATACCAGTGACTGTCCACATACCTCTGTCTGCCCATATCCCAGTGACTGTCCACATACCTCTGTCTGCCCACATCCCAGTGACTGTCCACATACCTCTGTCTGCCCACATCCCAGTGACTGTCCACATATCTGCCCACATACCAGTGACTGTCCACATACCTCTGTCTGCCCACATACCAGTGACTGTCCACATACCTCTGTCTGCCCACATACCAGTGAGTGTCCTCATACCTCTGTCTGCCCACATACCAGTGACTGTCCACATACCTCTGTCTGCCCACATCCCAGTGACTGTCCACTTACCTCTGTCTGCCCACATCCCAGTGACTGTCCACATATCTGCCCACATACCAGTGACTGTCCACATACCTCTGTCTGCCCACATACCAGTGACTGTCCACATACCTCTGTCTGCCCACATACCAGTGAGTGTCCTCATACCTCTGTCTGCCCACATCCCAGTGACTGTCCACTTACCTCTGTCTGCCCACATCCCAGTGACTGCCCACATACCTCTGTCTGCCCACATCCCAGTGACTGCCCACATACCTCTGTCTGCCCATATCCCAGTGACTGTCCACATACCTCTGTCTGCCCACATGCAAGGGTCTGCCCATATACCTCTGTCTGCCCACATACCTATTTCTGTCCACATACCTGTGACTTTCAACATACCAGGGTCTGCCCATATATCTATGTCTGCCCACATACCTTGGTCTACCTCTGGGTGAAAGTCTAAGCTGCAAAAAAATTGTAAAGAAAGACAAGTTTTTTCTAACAATATGCAACACCTCTAATCCCACCCTAACACAATAAGAGTGTCCCTCCAGAGAATATGATGCCCCCTTAGTGCCTCCCCTCACAGTATGATACCGCCCATTATAGTATGGTGGCCCCATAGTGATCTCGAGCCCATTGTCCAGAGTATGATCAACTGTCTGACCTCAGGTCCATTGTATGATCGACTGTCTGATCTCAGCTCTATCATCCAGTGTATGATCTCAGGTCCATTGTCCAGTGTAAGATCGAATGTCTGACCTCAGGTCCATTGCCCAGTGTATGACTTACTGACTGATCTCAGGTCTATTATCCAGTGTATGGTCTCAGGTCCATTGTCCAGCATATAATCAACCGTCTGATCTCAGGTCCATCATTCAGTGTATGATCGAATGTCTGATCTCAGGTCCATTGTCCAGTGTATGGTCGACTGTCTGACCTCAGGTCCATTATCCAGTGTATGATCGACTGTCTGATCTCAGGTCCATTGTCCAGTGTATGGTCGACTGTCTGATCTCAGGTCCATAGTCCAGTGTATGATCGAATGTCTGATCTCAGGTCCATTGTCCAGTGTATGGTTGACTGTCTGATCTCAGGTCCATTGTCCAGTGTATGGTCGACTGTCTGATCTCAGGTCCATAGTCCAGTGTATGATCGAATGTCTGATCTCAGGTCCATTGTCCAGTGTATGATCGAATGTCTGATCTCAGGTCCATTGTCCAGTGTATGATCGAATGTCTGATCTCAGGTCCATTGTCCAGTGTATGGTCTCAGGTCCATTGTCCAGCATATAATCAACCTTCTTATCTCAAGTCCATCATTCAGTGTATGATCGACTGTCTGATCTCAGGTCCATTGTCCAGTGTATGGTCGACTGTCTGATCTCAGGTCCATTGTCCAGTGTATGATCGAATGTCTGATCTCAGGTCCATTGTCCAGTGTATGGTCTCAGGTCCATTGTCCAGCATAAAATCAACCGTCTGATCTCAGGTCCATCATTCAGTGTATGATCGAATGTCTGATCTCAGGTCCATTGTCCAGTGTATGGTCGACTGTCTGATCTCAGGTCCATTGTCCAGTGTATGGTCGACTGTCTGATCTCAGGTCCATTGTCCAGTGTATGGTCGACTGTCTGATCTCAGGTCCATTGTCCAGTGTATGGTCGACTGTCTGATCTCAGGTCCATTGTCCAGTGTATGGTCGACTGTCTGATCCCAGGTCCATTGTCCAGTGTATGATCGACTGTCTGATCTCAGGTTCTATCATTCGTTATGTAATAGAGTGCGGCTCCGGAGGCTGTATTATACCAACAGATTATTTGACAGATTTTCTGACCAATTATTGATCAGATGGCCATTTACACATACAGATCTTTTGTCATACATACAAACTACTGGTCTAATACAGCCCTCAGACTTGGTACAGCAGGGGGCTTGCACTATTCTCAGTGTTGATTCCTCCAGCTCAGTGGTGAGTTTGCACCATTTATTCCAGGTTTTGGCTCCGTCACAGTTCCTGGTGACCATTCCTCTACAGGGTCTGAGTGGATTTCGTCAGAAGAGTTCGAGGCGGTGGCGTTACTACACCCCCAGCGGAGTGCAACTTCTGAGCCCAGTGATGGAGCCGGAGAAGCTTCACCAGTGGCTTGAGGTGGAGCAGTTCCAGAAAATCAGTGCACACTGGCATGACACCGACGTCTCCATCCAGGGGGACCTAGTGCCTGCACGTGTCATCAGCGTCCTCCAAGGACTCCTCCAGCGAGCCATCCCTGCCTGTAACCTGACCAGTAAGACATTACAGCTACCCCATCCTGCTAGTCCCCTCTATACAGAAATGCACTCTGTTGTCCTCTGTCTTCAGGCCGGAGAGAGGATGACTGTAGGACAGGAGAATACAGTCTATTGCCCCCTGTTATCAGTCATTTCAGGGGAGAGGATGACTGTAGGACAGGAGAATACCGTCTATTGCCCCCTGTTATCAGCCATTTCAGGGGAGAGGATGACTGTAGGACAGGAGAATACAGTCTATTGCTCCTGTTATCAGCCATTTCAGGGGAGAGGATGACTGTAGGACAGGAGAATACAGTCTATTGCTCCTGTTATCAGCCATTTCAGGGGAGAGGATGACTGTAGGACAGGAGAATACAGTCTATTGCTCCCTGTTATCAGCCATTTCAGGGGAGGGGATGACTGTAGGACAGGAGAATACAATCTATTGCCCCCTGTTATCAGCCATTTCAGGGGAGAGGATGACTGAAGGACAGGAGAATACAGTCTATTGCCTCCTGTTATCAGCCATTTCAGGGGAGAGGATGACTGTAGGACAGGAGAATACAATCTATTGCCCCCTGTTATCAGCCATTTCAGGGGAGAGGATGACTGTAGGACAGGAGAATACAGTCTATTGCCCCCTGTTATCAGCCATTTCAGGGGAGAGGATGACTGTAGGACAGGAGAATACAGTCTATTGTCCCCTGTTATCAGCCATGTCAGGGGAGAGGATGACTGTAGGACAGGAGAATACAGTTCCATTGCTCCCTGTTATCAGCCATGTCAGGGGAGAGGATGACTGTAGGACAGGAGAATACAGTCTATTGTCCCCTGTTATCAGCCATGTCAGGGGAGAGGATGACTGTAGGACAGGAGAATACAGTCTATTGCCCCCTGTTATCAGCCATTTCAGGGGAGAGGATGACTGTAGGACAGGAGAATACAGTCTATTGCTCCCTGTTATCAGCCATGTCAGGGGAGAGGATGACTGTAGGACAGGAGAATACAGTCTATTGACTCCTGTTATCAGCCATTTCAGGGGAGAGGATGACTGTAGGACAGGAGAATACAGTCTATTGCCTCCTGTTATCAGCCATTTCAGGGGAGAGGATGACTGTAGGACAGGAGAATACAATCTATTGCCCCCTGTTATCAGTCATTTCAGGGGAGATGATGACTGTAGGACAGGAGAATACAGTCTATTGCCCCCTGTTATCAGCCATTTCAGGGGAGAGGATGACTGTAGGACAGGAGAATACAATCTATTGCCTCCTGTTATCAGACATTTCAGGGGAGAGGATGACTGTAGGACAGGAGAATACAGTCTATTGCCCCCTGTTATCAGCCATTTCAGGGGAGAGGATGACTGTAGGACAGGAGAATACAGTCTATTGCCCCCTGTTATCAGCCATTTCAGGGGAGATGATGACTGTAGGACAGGAGAATATAGTCTACTGCCGCCTGTTATCAGCCATTTCAGGGGAGGGGATGACTGTAGGACAGGAGAATACAGTCAATTGCCCCCTGTTATCAGCCATTTCAGGGGAGAGGATGACTGTAGGACAGGAGAATACAATCTATTGCCTCCTGTTATCAGACATTTCAGGGGAGAGGATGACTGTAGGACAGGAGAATACAGTCTATTGCCCCCTGTTATCAGCCATTTCAGGGGAGAGGATGACTGTAGGACAGGCGAATACAATCTATTGCCCCCTGTTATCAGCCATTTCAGGGGAGAGGATGACTGTAGGACAGGAGAATACAGTCTATTGCCCCCTGTTACCAGCCATTTCAGGGGAGAGGATGACTGTAGGACAGGAGAATACAATCTATTGCCCCCTGTTACCAGCCATTTCAGGGGAGAGTATGATTGTAGGACAGGAGAATACAATCTATTGCCCCCTGTTATCAGCCATTTCAGAGGAGAGGATGACTGTAGGACAGGAGAATACAGTCTATTGCTCCCTGTTATCTGCCATTTCAGGGGAGAGGATGACTGTAGGACTGGAGAATACAGTCTATTGCTCCCTGTTATAAGCCATTTCAGGGGAGAGGATGACTGTAGGACAGGAGAATACAGTCTATTGCCCCCTGTTACCAGCCATTTCAGGGGAGAGTATGATTGTAGGACAGGAGAATACAATCTATTGCCCCCTGTTACCAGCCATTTCAGGGGAGAGTATGATTGTAGGACAGGAGAATACAATCTATTGCCCCCTGTTATCAGCCATTTCAGAGGAGAGGATGACTGTAGGACAGGAGAATACAGTCTATTGCCCCCTGTTATCAGCCATTTCAGGGGAGAGGATGACTGTAGGACTGGAGAATACAGTCTATTGCTCCCTGTTATAAGCCATTTCAGGGGAGAGGATGACTGTAGGACAGGAGAATACAGTCTATTGCCCCCTGTTATCAGCCATTTCAGGGGAGAGGATGACTGTAGGACAGGAGGATACAGTCTATTGCCCCTGTTATCAGCCATTTTAGGAGAGAGGATGACTGTAGGACAGGAGAATACAGTCTATTGCCCCCTGTTATCAGCCATTTCAGGGGAGAGGATGACTGTAGGACTGGAGAATACAGTCTATTGCTCCCTGTTATCAGCCATTTCAGGGGAGAGGATGACTGTAGGACAGGAGAATACAGTCTATTGCCCCCTGTTATCAGTCATTTCAGGGGAGAGGATGACTGTAGGACAGGAGAATACAGTCTATTGCTCCCTGTTATCAGCCATTTCAGGGGAGAGGATGACTGTAGGACAGGAGAATACAGTCTATTGCCCCCTGTTATCAGCCATTTCAGGGGAGAGGATGACTGTAGGACTGGAGAATACAGTCTATTGCTCCCTGTTATCAGCCATTTCAGGGGAGAGGATGACTGTAGGACAGGAGAATACAGTATTGCCCCCTGTTATCAGTCATTTCAGGGGAGAGGATGACTGTAGGACAGGAGAATACAGTCTATTGCTCCCTGTTATCAGCCATTTCAGAGGAGAGGATGACTGTAGGACAGGAGAATACAGTCTATTGCCCCCTGTTATCAGCCATTTCAGGGGAGAGGATGACTGTAGGACAGGAGAATACAGTCTATTGCTCCCTGTTATCAGCCATTTCAGGGGAGAGGATAACTGTAGGACAGGAGAATACAGTCTATTGCTCCCTGTTATCAGCCATTTCAGGGGAGAGGATGACTGTAGGACAGGAGAATACAGTCTATTGCCCCTGTTATCAGCCATTTCAGGGGAGAGGATGACTGTAGGACAGGAGAATACAATCTATTGCCCCTGTTATCAGCCATTTCAGAGGAGAGGATTACTGTAGGACAGGAGAATACAGTCTATTGCCCCCTGTTATCAGCCATTTCAGGGGAGAGGATGACTGTAGGACAGGAGAATACAGTCTATTGCCCCCTGTTATCAGCCATTTCAGGGGAGAGGATGACTGTAGAACAGGAGAATACAGTCTATTGCCCCCTGTTATCAGCCATTTCAGGGGAGAGGATGACTGTAAGACAGGTGAATACAGTCTATTGCTCCCTGTTATCAGCCATTTCAGGGGAGAGGATGACTGTAGGACAGGAGAATACAGTCTATTGCTCCCTGTTATCTGCCATTTCAGGGGAGAGGATGACTGTAGGACAGGAGAATACAGTCTATTGCCCCCTGTTATCAGCCATTTCAGGGGAGAGGATGACTGTAGGACAGGAGAATACAGTCTATTGCCCCCTGTTATCAGCCATTTTAGGGGGAAGGATGACTGTAGGACAGGAGAATACAATCTATTGCCCCCTGTTATCAGCCATTTCAGGGGGAGGATGACTGTAGGACAGGAGAATACAGTCTATTGCCCCCTGTTATCAGCCATTTCAGGGGGAAGTATGACTGTAGGACAGGAGAATACAGTCTATTGCCCCCTGTTATCAGCCATTTCAGGGGGAAGGATGACTGTAGGACAGGAGAATACAATCTATTGCCCCCTGTTATCAGCCATTTCAGGGGAGAGGATGACTGTAGGACAGGAGAGTACAGTCTATTGCCCCCTATTATCAGCCATTTCAGGGGGAAGGATGACTGTAGGACAGGAGAATACAGGCTATTGCCCCCTGTTATCAGCCATTTCAGGGGAGAGGATGACTGTAGGACAGGAGAATACAGTCTATTGCCCCCTGTTATCAGCCATTTCAGGGGAGAGGATTACTGTAGGACAGGAGAATACAGTCTATTGCCCCATGTTATCAGCCATTTCAGGGGAGAGGATGACTGTAGGACAGGAGAATACAGTCTATTGCCCCCTGTTATCAGCCATTTCAGGGGGGAGGATGACTGTAGGATAGGAGAATACAGTCTATTGCTCCCTGTTATCAGCCATTTCAGGGGGAGGATGACTGTAGGACAGGAGAATACAGTCTATTGCTCCCTGTTATCAGCCATTTCAGGGGAGAGGATGACTGTAGGACAGGAGAATACAATCTATTGCCCCCCTGTTATCAGCCATTTCAGGGTAGAGGATGACTGTAGGACAGGAGAATACAGTCTATTGCACACTGTTATCAGCCATTTCAGGGGAGAGCATGACTGTAGGACAGGAGAATACAGTCTATAGCCCCCTGTTATCAGCCATTTCAGGGGAGAGCATGACTGTAGGACAGGAGAATACAATCTATTGCCCCCTGTTATCAGCCATTTCAGGGGAGAGGATGACTGAAGGACAGGAGAATACAGTCTATTGCCTCCTGTTATCAGCCATTTCAGGGGAGAGGATGACTGTAGGACAGGAGAATACAATCTATTGCCCCCTGTTATCAGCCATTTCAGGGGAGAGGATGACTGTAGGACAGGAGAATACAGTCTATTGCCCCCTGTTATCAGCCATTTCAGGGAGAGGATGACTGTAGGACAGGAGAATACAGTCTATTGTCCCCTGTTATCAGCCATTTCAGGGGAGAGGATGACTGTAGGACAGGAGAATACAGTCTATTGCTCCCTGTTATCAGCCATGTCAGGGGAGAGGATGACTGTAGGACAGGAGAATACAGTCTATTGTCCCCTGTTATCAGCCATTTCAGGGGAGAGGATGACTGTAGGACAGGAGAATACAGTCTATTGCCCCTGTTATCAGCCATTTCAGGGGAGAGGATGACTGTAGGACAGGAGAATACAGTCTATTGCTCCCTGTTATCAGCCATGTCAGGGAGAGGATGACTGTAGGACAGGAGAATACAGTCTATTGACTCCTGTTATCAGCCATTTCAGGGAGAGGATGACTGTAGGACAGGAGAATACAGTCTATTGCCCCCTGTTATCAGCCATTTCAGGGGAGAGGATGACTGTAGGACAGGAGAATACAATCTATTGCCTACTGTTATCAGACATTTCAGGGGAGAGGATGACTGTAGGACAGGAGAATACAGTCTATTGCCCCCTGTTATCAGCCATTTCAGGGGAGAGGATGACTGTAGGACAGGAGAATACAATCTATTGCCCCTTGTTATCAGCCATTTCAGAGGAGAGGATGACTGTAGGACAGGAGAATACAGTCTATTGCTCCCTGTTATCAGCCATTTCAGAGGAGAGGATGACTGTAGGACATGAGAATACAGGCTATTGCCCACTGTTATCAGCCATTTCAGGGGAGAGGATGACTGTAGGACAGGAGAATACAGTCTATTGCCCCCTGTTATCAGCCATTTCAGGGGAGAGGATGACTGTAGGACAGGAGAATACAGTCTATTGCCCCCTGTTATCAGCCATTTCAGGGGAGATGATGACTGTAGGACAGGAGAATATAGTCTACTGCCGCCTGTTATCAGCCATTTCAGGGGAGGGGATGACTGTAGGACAGGAGAATACAGTCTATTGCCCCCTGTTATCAGCCATTTCAGGGGAGAGGATGACTGTAGGACAGGAGAATACAATCTATTGCCTCCTGTTATCAGCCATTTCAGGGGAGAGGATGACTGTAGGACAGGAGAATACAGTCTATTGCCCCTGTTATCAGCCATTTCAGGGAGAGGATGACTGTAGGACAGGAGAATACAGTCTATTGCCCCTGTTATCAGCCATTTCAGGGGAGAGGATGACTGTAGGACAGGAGAATATAGTCTACTGCCGCCTGTTATCAGCCATTTCAGGGGAGAGGATGACTGTAGGACAGGAGAATACAGTCTATTGCCCCTGTTATCAGCCATTTCAGGGGAGAGGATGACTGTAGGACAGGAGAATACAATCTATTGCCCCCTGTTATCAGCCATTTCAGGGGAGAGGATGACTGTAGGACAGGAGAATACAGTCTATTGCCCCCTGTTATCAGCCATTTCAGGGGAGAGGATGACTGTAGGACAGGAGAATACAATCTATTGCCCCCTGTTATCAGCCATTTCAGGGGAGAGGATGACTGTAGGACAGGAGAATACAATCTATTGCCCCTGTTATCAGCCATTTCAGAGGAGAGGATGACTGTAGGACAGGAGAATACAGTCTATTGCTCCCTGTTATCAGCCATTTCAGGGAGAGGATGACTGTAGGACAGGAGAATACAGTCTATTGCTCCCTGTTATCAGCCATTTCAGGGGAGAGGATGACTGTAGGACAGGAGAATACAGTCTATTGCCCCCTGTTATCAGCCATTTCAGGGGAGAGGATGACTGTAGGACAGGAGAATACAGTCTATTGCCCCTGTTATCAGCCATTTCAGGGAGAGGATGACTGTAGGACAGGAGAATACAATCTATTGCTCCCTGTTATCAGCCATTTCAGAGGAGAGGATGACTGTAGGACAGGAGAATACAGTCTATTGCCCCTGTTATCAGCCATTTCAGGGGAGAGGATGACTGTAGGACAGGAGAATACAGTCTATTGCTCCCTGTTATCAGCCATTTCAGGGGAGAGGATGACTGTAGGACAGGAGAATACAGTCTATTGCCCCTGTTATCAGCCATTTCAGGGGAGAGGATGACTGTAGGACAGGAGAATACAGTCTATTGCCCCTGTTATCAGCCATTTCAGGAGAGAGGATGACTGTAGGACAGGAGAATACAGTCTATTGCCCCTGTTATCAGCCATTTCAGGGGAGAGGATGACTGTAGGACAGGAGAATACAGTCTATTGCCCCCTGTTATCAGCCATTTCAGGGGAGAGGATGACTGTAGGACAGGAGAATACAGTCTATTGCCCCCTGTTATCAGCCATTTCAGGGGAGAGGATGACTGTAGGACAGGAGAATACAGTCTATTGCTCCCTGTTATCAGCCATTTCAGGGGAGAGGATGACTGTAGGACAGGAGAATACAGTCTATTGCCCCTGTTATCAGCCATTTCAGGGGAGAGGATGACTGTAGGACAGGAGAATACAGTCTATTGCTCCCTGTTATCAGCCATTTCAGGGGAGAGGATGACTGTAGGACAGGAGAATACAGTCTATTGCCCCTGTTATCAGCCATTTCAGGGGAGAGGATGACTGTAGGACAGGAGAATACAGTCTATTGCTCCCTGTTATCAGCCATTTCAGAGGAGAGGATGACTGTAGGACAGGAGAATACAGTCTATTGCCCCTGTTATCAGCCATTTCAGGGGAGAGGATGACTGTAGGACAGGAGAATACAGTCTATTGCTCCCTGTTATCAGCCATTTCAGGGGAGAGGATGACTGTAGGACAGGAGAATACAGTCTATTGCTCCCTGTTATCAGCCATTTCAGGGGAGAGGATGACTGTAGGACAGGAGAATACAGTCTATTGCCCCTGTTATCAGCCATTTCAGGGAGAGGATGACTGTAGGACAGGAGAATACAGTCTATTGCCCCTGTTATCAGCCATTTCAGGGGAGAGGATGACTGTAGGACAGGAGAATACAGTCTATTGCTCCCTGTTATCAGCCATTTCAGGGAGAGGATGACTGTAGGACAGGAGAATACAGTCTATTGCCCCTGTTATCAGCCATTTCAGGGGAGAGGATGACTGTAGGACAGGAGAATACAGTCTATTGCCCCTGTTATCAGCCATTTCAGGGGAGAGGATGACTGTAGGACAGGAGAATACAGTCTATTGCCCCCTGTTATCAGCCATTTCAGGGGAGAGGATGACTGTAGGACAGGAGAATACAGTCTATTGCCCCCTGTTATCAGCCATTTCAGGGAGAGGATGACTGTAGGACAGGAGAATACAGTCTATTGCCCCTGTTATCAGCCATTTCAGGGAGAGGATGACTGTAGGACAGGAGAATACAGTCTATTGCCCCCTGTTATCAGCCATTTCAGGGGAGAGGATGACTGTAGGACAGGAGAATACAGTCTATTGCCCCTGTTATCAGCCATTTCAGGGGAGAGGATGACTGTAGGACAGGAGAATACAGTCTATTGCCCCCTGTTATCAGCCATTTCAGGGGAGAGGATGACTGTAGGACAGGAGAATACAGTCTATTGCTCCCTGTTATCAGCCATTTCAGGGGAGAGGATGACTGTAGGACAGGAGAATACAGTCTATTGCCCCTGTTATCAGCCATTTCAGGGAGAGGATGACTGTAGGACAGGAGAGTACAGTCTATTGCCCCTGTTATCAGCCATTTCAGGGAGAGGATGACTGTAGGACAGGAGAATACAGTCTATTGCCCCTGTTATCAGCCATTTCAGGGGAGAGGATGACTGTAGGACAGGAGAATACAGTCTATTGCCCCTGTTATCAGCCATTTCAGGGGAGAGGATGACTGTAGGACAGGAGAATACAGTCTATTGCCCCATGTTATCAGCCATTTCAGGGGAGAGGATGACTGTAGGACAGGAGAATACAGTCTATTGCCCCCTGTTATCAGCCATTTCAGGGGAGGATGACTGTAGGACAGGAGAATACAGTCTATTGCTCCCTGTTATCAGCCATTTCAGGGGAGGATGACTGTAGGACAGGAGAATACAGTCTATTGCTCCTGTTATCAGCCATTTCAGGGGAGAGGATGACTGTAGGACAGGAGAATACAATCTATTGCTCCCCTGTTATCAGCCATTTCAGGGTAGAGGATGACTGTAGGACAGGAGAATACAGTCTATTGCCCACTGTTATCAGCCATTTCAGGGGAGAGCATGACTGTAGGACAGGAGAATACAGTCTATAGCCCCCTGTTATCAGCCATTTCAGGGGAGAGCATGACTGTAGGACAGGAGAATACAATCTATTGCCCCCTGTTATCAGCCATTTCAGGGGAGAGGATGACTGTAGGACAGGAGAGTACAGTCTATTGCCCCCTGTTATCAGCCATTTCAGGGGAGAGGATGACTGTAGGACAGGAGAATACAGTCTATTGCCCCCTGTTATCAGCCATTTCAGGGGAGAGGATGACAGTAGGACAGGAGAATACAATCTATTGCCTCCTGTTATCAGCCATTTCAGGGGAGAGGATGACTGTAGGACAGGAGAATACAGTCTATTGCCCCTGTTATCAGCCATTTCAGGGGAGAGGATGACTGTAGGACAGGAGAATACAGTCTATTGCTCCTGTTATCAGCCATTTCAGAGGAGAGGATGACTGTAGGACAGGAGAATACAGTCTATTGCTCCCTGTTATCAGCCATTTCAGGGAGAGGATGACTGTAGGACAGGAGAATACAGTCTATTGCTCCCTGTTATCTGCCATTTCAGGGGAGAGGATGACTGTAGGACAGGAGAATACAGTCTATTGCCCCCTGTTATCAGCCATTTCAGGGGAGAGGATGACTGTAGGACAGGAGAATACAGTCTATTGCCCCTGTTATCAGCCATTTCAGGGGAGAGGATGACTGTAGGACAGGAGAATACAATCTATTGCCCCCTGTTATCAGCCATTTCAGGGGAGAGGATGACTGTAGGACAGGAGAATACAGTCTATTGCCACCTGTTATCAGCCATTTCAGGGGAGAGGATGACTGTAGGACAGGAGAATACAATCTATTGCCCCCTGTTATCAGCCATTTCAGGGGGAAGGATGACTGTAGGACAGGAGAATACAGGCTATTGCCCCCTGTTATCAGCCATTTCAGGGGAGAGGATGACTGTAGGACAGGAGAATACAATCTATTGCCCCCTGTTATCAGCCATTTCAGGGGAGAGGATGACTGTAGGACAGGAGAATACTGTATATTGGCCCCTGTTATCATCCATTTCAGGGGAGAGGATGACTGTAGGACAGGAGAATACAGTCTATTGCTCCCTGTTATCAGCCATTTCAGGGGAGAGGATGACTGTAGGACAGGAGAATACAGTCTATTGCCCCCTGTTATCAGCCATTTCAGGGGAGAGGATGGCTGTAGGACAGGAGAATACAGTCTACTGCCCCCTGTTATCAGCTATGTCAGGGTAGAGGATGACTGTAGGACAGGAGAATACAATCTATTGCCCCCTGTTATTAGCCATTTCAGGGCAGAGGATGACTGTAGGACAGGAGAATACAATCTATTGCTCCCTGTTATCAGCCATTTCAGGGGAGAGGATGACTGTAGGACAGGAGAATACAGTCTATTGCTCCCTGTTATCAGTCATTTCAGGGGAGAGGATGACTGTAGGACAGGAGAATACAGTCTATTGCACCCTGTTATCAGCCATTTCAGGGGAGAGGATGACTGTAGGACAGGAGAATACAGTCTATTGTCCCTGTTATCAGCCATTTCAGGGGAGAGGATGACTGTAGGACAGGAGAATACAGTCTATTGCCCCTGTTATCAGCCATTTCAGGGAGAGGATGACTGTAGGACAGGAGAATACAGTCTATTGCCCCTGTTATCAGCCATTTCAGGGGAGAGGATGACTGTAGGACAGGAGAATACAGTCTATTGCTCCTGTTATCAGCCATTTCAGGGAGAGGATGACTGTAGGACAGGAGAATACAGTCTATTGCTCCCTGTTATCAGCCATTTCAGGGGAGAGGATGACTGTAGGACAGGAGAATACAGTCTATTGCCCCTGTTATCAGTCATTTCAGGAGATGATGACTGTAGGACAGGAGAATACAGTCTATTGCCCCTGTTATCAGCCATTTCAGGGGAGAGGATGACTGTAGGACAGGAGAATACAATCTATTGCCCCTGTTATCAGCCATTTCAGGGGAGAGGATGACTGTAGGACAGGAGAATACAGTCTATTGCTCCCTGTTATCAGTCATTTCAGGGGAGAGGATGACTGTAGGACAGGAGAATACACAGTCTATTGCTCCCTGTTATCAGCCATTTCAGAGGAGAGGATGACTGTAGGACAGGAGAATACAGTCTATTGTCCCCTGTTATCAGCCATTTCAGGGGGGGGGGGTGACTGTAGGACAGGAGAATACAGTCTATTGTCCCCTGTTATCAGCCATTTCAGGGGGGGGGGGTGACTGTAGGACAGGAGAATACAGTCTATTGCTCCCTGTTATCAGCCATTTCAGGGGAGAGGATGACTGTAGGACAGGAGAATACAGTCT
This sequence comes from Bufotes viridis, assembly GCA_033119425.1. Taxonomy (NCBI): domain Eukaryota; kingdom Metazoa; phylum Chordata; class Amphibia; order Anura; family Bufonidae; genus Bufotes; species Bufotes viridis. The sequence continues at coordinate 3,731,817 of CM065591.1, read as the reverse complement.
ATTGCTCCCTGTTATCAGTCATTTCAGGGGAGAGGATGACTGTAGGACAGGAGAATACAGTCTATTGCCCCCTGTTATCAGCCACTGTAGGCTGATGAGAGGGTAAATATAGGGGGTTTGGGAGCTTTAATAGGCACCATGTGATTCGGCATTGTCTGCTGCACTTGGTCATTCAGAACCATATTTTAGGTTGCTGACATGTTCGTCCTCAGTAACTACTGCTTTGTCCACGTACAGACAGGGTGAGCGTGTTGGAGTCCATTGGTCCCACCATTCGCGTGACCGTGGAGACCTCTGAGCAGATGGTGGAGGTGGAGCTGCTCCCGGCCGTGGAGATCCCAGGTTGTTGGCCTCGGAAAGCACGTTGGCCACGGTTCTTTAAGAGATGGCCCTCAAAGGACAAAACGCGGTGTTTGAAGGTCTCTGAATTATCTGATTTATACTTAGAATTTTACATTGTTCATTCTGTATACTGGATATAACATAGCAACAGGGGGCGGGGCTGTGACAACCTTTCAGACATGATATACAGGCAGGTTGTCAGCATTAATAGATGTTCCTGTAGTATAAGGTGTGTGGATCTCATGTCTGATCACATGTCATTATATCAGTGATGTCATCAGCAGGGGGCGGGGCTGTGACTACCTCTCAGACAGGATATACAGGCAGGTTGTCAGCAGTAATAGATGTTCCTGTAGTATAAGGTGTGTGGATCTCATGTCTGATCACATGTCAGTATATCAGTGATGTCATCAGCAGGGGGCGGGGCTGTGACTACCCCTCAGACAGGATATACAGCAGGTTGTCAGCAGTAATAGATGTTCCTGTAGTATAAGGTGCGGATCTCATGTCTGATCACATGTCATTATATCAGTGATGTCATCAGCAGGGGGCGGGGCTGTGACTACCTCTCAGACAGGATATACAGGCAGGTTGTCAGCAGTAATAGATGTTCCTGTAGTATAAGGTGTGGATCTCATGTCTGATCACATGTCATTATATCAGTGATGTCATCAGCAGGGGCGGGGCTGTGACTACCCCTCAGACAGGATATACAGGCAGGTTGTCAGCAGTAATAGATGTTCCTGTAGTATAAGGTGTGGATCTCATGTCTGATCACATGTCATTATATCAGTGATGTCATCAGCAGGGGCGGGGCTGTGACTACCTCTCAGACAGGATATACAGGCAGGTTGTCAGCAGTAATAGATGTTCCTGTAGTATAAGGTGTGGATCTCATGTCTGATCACATGTCATTATATCAGTGATGTCATCAGCAGGGGCGGGGCTGTGACTACCTCTCAGACAGGATATACAGGCAGGTTGTCAGCAGTAATAGATGTTCCTGTAGTATAAGGTGTGGATCTCATGTCTGATCACATGTCATTATATCAGTGATGTCATCAGCAGGGGCGGGGCTGTGACTACCCCTCAGACAGGATATACAGGCAGGTTGTCAGCAGTAATAGATGTTCCTGTAGTATAAGGTGTGGATCTCATGTCTGATCACATGTCATTATATCAGTGATGTCATCAGCAGGGGCGGGGCTGTGACTACCTCTCAGACAGGATATACAGGGAGGTTGTCAGCAGTAATAGATGTTCCTGTAGTATAAGGTGTGGATCTCATGTCTAATCACATGTCATTATATCAGTGATGTCATCAGCAGGGGCGGGGCTGTGACTACCTCTCAGACAGGATATACAGGCAGGTTGTCAGCAGTAATAGGTGTTCCTGTAGTATAAGGGGTGTGTGTGATTGTGTAGTGTAAGGATGCTATAATGCAATATGTGTATATCTGGGTGCAGTAGCAGCCGAAGCTGTCTTCTATTATACACATATTACGCCTCTTTCAGTTGTCTCTTCTTCTTAATGACGCTGCCTCTTTCGGTTGTCGCTGCCTCTTTCAGTTGTCCCTGCCTCTTTCAGTTGTCGCTCCCTCTTTCAGTTGTCGCTGCCTCTTTCAGGTGTCCCTGCCTCTTTCAGGTGTCGCTGCCTCTTTCAGGTGTCGCTGCCTCTTTCAGGTGTCGCTGCCTCTTTCAGGTGTCGCTGCCTCTTTCAGGTGTCGCTGCCTCTTTCAGGTGTCGCTTCCTCTTTCAGGTGTCGCTGCCTCTTTCGGTTGTCGCTGCCTCTTTCGGTTGTCGCTGCCTCTTTCGGTTGTCGCTGCCTCTTTCAGTTGTCGCTGCCTCTTTCAGTTGTCGCTGCCTCTTTCAGGTGTCGCTTCCTCTTTCAGGTGTCGCTGCCTCTTTCAGGTGTCGCTGCCTCTTTCAGGTGTCGCTGCCTCTTTCAGGTGTCGCTGCCTCTTTCAGGTGTCGCTTCCTCTTTCAGGTGTCGCTGCCTCTTTCAGTTGTCGCTGCCTCTTTCAGGTATCGCTGCCTCTTTCAGTTTTCGCTCCCTCTTTCAGGTGTCGCTGCCTCTTTCAGGTATCGCTGCCTCTTTCAGTTTTCGCTCCCTCTTTCAGGTGTCGCTGCCTCTTTCAGGTGTCGCTGCCTCTTTCAGGTGTCGCTTCCTCTTTCAGGTGTCGCTGCCTCTTTCGGTTGTCGCTGCCTCTTTCGGTTGTCTCTGCCTCTTTCGGTTGTCGCTGCCTCTTTCAGTTGTCGCTGCCTCTTTCAGTTGTCGCTGCCTCTTTCAGTTGTTGCTGTCTCTTTCAGGTGTTGCTGCCTCTTTCAGGTGTCGCTGCCTCTTTCAGGTGTCGCTGCCTTTTTCAGTTGTCGCTGCCTCTTTCAGTTGTCGCTTCATCTTTCAGTTGTCGCTGCCTCTTTCAGGTGTCGCTGCCTCTTTCAGGTGTCGCTGCCTCTTTCAGGTGTCGCTTCCTCTTTCAGGTGTCGCTGCCTCTTTCAGGTGTCGCTGCCTCTTTCGGTTGTCGCTGCCTCTTTCAGTTGTCGCTGCCTCTTTCAGTTGTCGCTGCCTCTTTCGGTTGTCGCTGCCTCTTTCAGGTATCGCTGCCTCTTTCAGTTTTCGCTCCCTCTTTCAGGTGTCGCTGCCTCTTTCAGGTGTCGCTGCCTCTTTCAGGTGTCGCTTCCTCTTTCAGGTGTCGCTGCCTCTTTCGGTTGTCGCTGCCTCTTTCGGTTGTCGCTGCCTCTTTCGGTTGTCGCTGCCTCTTTCAGTTGTCGCTGCCTCTTTCAGTTGTCGCTGCCTCTTTCAGTTGTTGCTGTCTCTTTCAGGTGTCGCTGCCTCTTTCAGGTGTCGCTGCCTCTTTCAGGTGTCGCTGCCTTTTTCAGTTGTCGCTGCCTCTTTCAGTTGTCGCTTCCTCTTTCAGTTGTTGCTGCCTCTTTCAGGTGTCGCTGCCTCTTTCAATTGTCGCTGCCTCTTTCAGTTGTGGCTGCCTCTTTCAGTTGTGGCTGCCTCTTTCAGTTGTGGCTGCCTCTTTCAGTTGTGGCTGCCTTTTTCGGTTGTTGCTGCCTCTTTCAGTTTTCGCTCCCTCTTTCAGGTGTCACTGCCTTCTTCAGTTTTCGCTGCCTCTTTCAGTTGTCCCTGCCTCTTTCTGTTGTCGCTGCCTCCTTCAGTTGTCGCTGCCTCCTTCAGTTGTGCCTGCCTATTTCAGTTGTGCCTGCCTATTTTAGTTGTCGCTGCCTCTTTCAGTTGTCCCTGCCTCTTTCAGATGTCGCTGCGTCTTTCATGTGTCGCTGCCTCTTTCAGTTGTCACTGGCTCTTTTAGTTGTCGCTGGCTCTTTCAGTTGTCCCTTCCCTTATTCAGTTGTCCCTGCCTCTTTCAGTTGTCCCTGCCTATTTCAGTTGTCCCTGCCTATTTCAGTTGTCCCTGCCTATTTCAGGTATCGCTGCCTCTTTCAGGTGTCGCTGCCTCCTTCAGGTGTCGCTGCCTCCTTCAGGTGTCGCTGCCTCCTTCAGGTGTCGCTGACTCTTTCAGGTATCGCTGCCTCTTTCAGGTATCGCTGCCTCTTTCAGGTGTCGCTGCCTCTTTTAGTTGTCGCTGCCTCTTTTAGTTGTCGCTGCCTCTTTCAGTTGTCGCTCCCTCTTTCAGTTGTCGCTCCCTCTTTCAGTTGTCGCTCCCCCTTTCATTTGTCGCTACCTCTTTCAGTTGTCGCTCCCGCGTTCCGTTGCCGCAGCCTCTTTCAGTTGTCCCTGCCTCTTTCATTTGTCCCTGCCTCTTTCAGTTGTCGCTGTCTCTTTCAGTTGTCGCTGTCTCTTTCAGTTTTCGCTGCCTCTTAATGTCGCTGCCTCTTTCAGTTTTCGCTCCCTCTTTCAGGTGTCTCTGCCTCCTTCAGGTGTCGCTGCCTCTTTCAGGTGTCGCTGCCTCTTTCAGGTGTCGCTCCCTCTTTCAGTTGTCACTGCCTCTTTCAGTTGTCGCTCCCTTTTTCAGTTGTCGCTGCCTCTTTCAGATGTCGCTGCCTCTTTCAGATGTCACTGCCTCTTTCAGTTGTCGCTGCCTTTTAATGTCGCTACCTCTTTCAGTTGTCGCTCCCGCGTTCAGTTGTCACTGCATCTTTCAGGTGTCCCTGCCTCTTTCAGGTGTCTCTGCCTCTTTCAGTTGTCCCTGCATCTTTCAGGTGTCGCTATCTCTTTCAGTTGTCCCTGCCTCTTTCCGTTGTTGCTGCCTCTTTCAGGTGTCGCTGCCTCTTTCAGGTGTCGCAGCCTCTTTCAGGTGTCGCAGCCTCTTTCAGGTGTCGCTGCTTCTTTCAGTTGTCCCTGCCTCTTTCAGTTGTTGCTGCCTCTTTCAGGTGTCGCAGCCTCTTTCAGGTGTCGCAGCCTCTTTCAGGTGTCGCTGCTTCTTTCAGTTGTCCCTGCCTCTTTCAGTTGTCGCTGCCTCTTTCAGTTGTCGCTGCCTCTTTCAGTTGTCCCTGCCTCTTTCAGTTGTCCCTGCCTCTTTCAGGTGTTGCTGCCTCTTTCAGTTGTTGCTGCCTCTTTCAGTTGTCCCTGCCTCTTTCAGGTGTCGCTGCCTCTTTCAGGTGTCCCTGCCTCTTTCAGGTGTCTCTGCCTCTTTCCGTTGCCCCTGCCTCTTTCAGGTGTCGCTGCTTCCTTCAGTTGTCGCTGCCTCTTTCAGGTGTCCCTGCCTCTTTCAGTTGTCCCTGCCTCTTTCAGGTTTCCTTGCCTCTTTCATGTGTCGCTGCCTCTTTCAGGTGTCTCAACCTCTTTCAGGTGTCGCAGCCTCTTTCAGGTGTCGCTGCCTCTTTCAGTTGTCCCTGCCTCTTTCAGTTGTCGCTGCCTCTTTCAGTTGTCGCTGCCTCTTTCAGTTGTCCCTGCCTTTCAGTTGTCCCTGCCTCTTAATGCCGCTACCTCTTTCAGTTGTCGCTTCTGCGTTCAGTTGTCGCTGTCTCTTTCAGGTGTCGCTGCCTCTTTCCGTTGCCTCTGCCTCTTTCAGGTGTCGCTGCCTCTTTCCGTTGCCGCTGCCTCGTTCCGTTGTCCCTGCCTCTTTCCGTTGCCCCTGCCTCTTTCCATTGCCCCTGCCTCTTTCCGTTGCCCCTGCCTCCTTCTGTTGCCCCTGCCTCTTCCAGGTGTCCCTACCTCTTTCAGTTGTCCCTGCCTCTTTCAGTTGTCCCTGCCTCTTTCAGTTGTCCCTGCCTCTTTCAGGTGTCGCTGCCTCTTTCAGCTGTCGCTGCCTCTTTCAGTTGTCGCTGCCTCTTTCAGGTGTCCCTGCCTCTTTCAGGTGTCTCTGCCTCTTTCAGGTGTCGCTGCCTCTTTCAGGTGTCGCTGCCTCTTTCAGGTGTCGCTGCCTCCTTCAGGTGTCGCTGCCTCTTTCAGTTGTCGCTGCCTCTTTCAGGTGTCCCTGCCTCTTTCAGGTGTCTCTGCCTCTTTCAGGTGCCGCTGTCTCTTTCAGTTGTTGCTGGCTCTTTCAGGTGTCCCTGCTTCTTTCAGGTGTCTCTGCCTCTTTCAGTTGTTGCTGCCTCTTTCAGGTGTCCCTGCCTCTTTCAGGTGTCGCTGCCTCTTTCAGGTGTCTCTGCCTCTTTCAGGTGTCGCTGCCTCTTTCAGGTGTCTCTGCCTCTTTCAGGTATCGCTGCCTCTTTCAGGTGTCGCTGCCTCTTTCAGGTGTCGCTGCCTCCTTCAGGTGTCGCTGCCTCTTTCAGTTGTCGCTGCCTCTTTCAGGTGTCCCTGACTCTTTCAGGTGTCTCTGCCTCTTTCAGGTGCCGCTGTCTCTTTCAGTTGTTGCTGGCTCTTTCAGGTGTCCCTGCTTCTTTCAGGTGTCTCTGCCTCTTTCAGTTGTTGCTGCCTCTTTCAGGTGTCCCTGCCTCTTTCAGGTGTCTCTGCCTCTTTCAGTTGTCCCTGCCTCTTTCAGTTGTCGCTGGCTCTTTCACTTGTCCCTGCCTCTTTCAGGTATCGCTGCCTCTTTCAGGTGTCGCTGCCTCTTTCAGGTGTCGCTGCCTCCTTCAGGTGTCGCTGCCTCTTTCAGTTGTCGCTGCCTCTTTCAGGTGTCGCTGCCTCTTTCAGGTGTCGCTGCCTCTTTCAGGTGTCGCTGCCTCTTTCAGGTGCCGCTGTCTCTTTCAGTTGTTGCTGGCTCTTTCAGGTGTCGCTGCCTCTTTCAGGTGTCTCTGCCTCTTTCAGTTGTCGCTGCCTCTTTCAGGTGTCCCTGCCTCTTTCAGGTGTCTCTGCCTCTTTCAGTTGTCCCTGCCTCTTTCAGTTGTTGCTGGCTCTTTCACTTGTCCCTGCCTCTTTCAGTTGTCCCTGCCTCTTTCAGTTGTCGCTGCCTCTTTCAGGTGTCGCTTCCTCTTTCAGGTATCGCTGCCTCTTTCATGTGTTGCTGCCTCTTTCAGGTGTCCCTGCCTCTTTCAGTTGTTGCTGCCTCTTTCAGGTGTCCCTGCCTCTTTCAGTTGTCTCTGCCTATTTCAGGTGTCGCTGCCTCTTTCAGGTGTCGCTTCCTCTTTCAGTTGTCCCTGCTTCTTTCAGGTGTCGCTATCTCTTTCAGTTGTCCCTGCCTCTTTCAGGTGTCCCTGCCTCTTTCAGTTGTTGCTGCCTCTTTCAGGTGTCCCTGCCTCTTTCAGTTGTCTCTGCCTCTTTCCGTTGCCCCTGCCTCTTTCAGGTGTCGCTGCCTCTTTCAGGTGTCCCTGCCTCTCTCAGTTGTCCCTGCTTCTTTCAGGTGTCGCTATCTCTTTCAGTTGTCCCTGCCTCTTTCAGGTGTCCCTGCCTCTTTCCGTTGCCCCTGCCTCTTTCAGGTGTCGCTGCCTCTTTCAGTTGTTGCTGCCTCTTTCAGTTGTCGCTGCCTGTTTTAGTTGTTGCTGCCTCTTTCAGGTGTCGCTGCCTCTTTCAGTTGTCCCTGCCTCTTTTAGGTGTCGCTGCCTCTTTCAGGTGTCCCTGCCTCTTTCAGGTGTCCCTGCCTATTTTAGCTGTCCCTGCCTATTTCAGGTGTCCCTGCCTCTTTCAGGTGTCGCTGCCTCCTTCAGGTGTCGCTGCCTCTTTCAGTTGTCCCTGCCTCTTTCAGTTGTCGCTGCCTCTTTCAGGTGTCGCTGCCTCTTTCAGGTGTCGCTGTCTCTTTCAGGTGTCGCTGCCTCTTTCAGGTGTCGCTGCCTCTTTCAGTTGTCCCTGCCTCTCTCAGTTGTCTCTGCCTCTTTCAGTTGTCGCTGCCTCTTTCAGTTGTCGCTGCCTCTTTCAGGTGTCGCTGTCTCTTTCAGGTGTCGCTGCCTCTTTCAGGTGTCGCTGCCTCTTTCAGGTGTCCCTGCCTCTCTCAGTTGTCTCTGCCTCTTTCAGTTGTCGCTGCCTCTTTCAGTGGTCGCTGCCTCTTTCAGGTGTCGCTGTCTCTTTCAGGTGTCGCTCCCTCTTTCAGGTGTCGCTGCCTCTTTCAGGTGTCTGTGCCTCTTTCAGGTGTCCCTGCCTCCTTCATGTGTGCTGCCTCTTTCAGGTGTCCCTGCCTCTTTCAGGTGTACCTGCCTCTTTCAGTTGTCACTGCCTCTTTAAGTTGTCCCTGCCTCTTTCAGGTGTCCCTGCCTCTTTCAGTTGTCACTTATCCTTTTTTCTTTTCCTCCAGTCTTTTGGCTTTGACCTGATTGCTCGGACAAATTATCACTGGCAGCTGTCGTTCCTGCGTGCTGAGCGCCTCCTGCTGGAGGGAATGGATGATGATGGAGGGTGTCGGATGAAGTGTCTGCGGGTGGTCCGGCAGCTGAAGGAAGATGTCTGGTGCCCAGGATCTCGCCCTGTTATCACCTGCCAACATCTGCAGGTGAGATGTCTGTTGGGGTCATCAGGGGGGATTGTCCTGGGCACCCTGAAGGGGGCGGAGACTTAGTGTATGCATCTCCTGCGTCCCACTTCTCCTCACCCTGATGTAGGAGTGGCAATGCTTGTGTCCACAGTGACTACTATAACTATTTTTTGTTACTGTCTTTGACAGATGATTCTCCTCTGGGAGTGTGAGCGGAACCCTTCCTCTAAGTCTTGGATTGATTTTGGCTCCAGCTTCTTACGTCTTGTGCGCAGACTACTGAAATGTTCGCAGCAGCGGTTCCTGCGCCATTACTTCGTCAGACGTGCAAATCTTCTGAAGTCTGCAGACGCCAACCAGTTAGATAAGCTGGCTGACAAGCTTAACAGATTCTTGAAGTGTCCTACTCTGGATCTGTCTTCATACTCTGATCACGGCTCTGTCTGCTGAGACCGCCCCTGAGGAGCAATCAGACAGCAGTGATTCACTGACTAGGTGCCACCTCTCCAAGGAAATAACCAGATATCTCCACTGGCGTCCCTCATGGATCTGCTGAGGATGACTCTGACAAATGTAAGAATTAAAATGGATAAAGACTGCAGTACCCGGCCAGTAGTCCACCCAGTGGACATGTTATGGTGCGACATTCCCAGTGGTGGTGGCACTATGAGTCAGGGGACACTCATCTGCCCCCCTAGTTATGTCTGCAAGTGAAGTATGCTATACCTGTCCTCCCTGATCTGCTCTATGGAGAAATCGCGTGTCTATCCAGTCCAGTGTGTTTTACATGATGTGGGGATGATCTAGACACATCTGGTTTCTCTTGGGCCGGTTAACTGATGAAAGGATGATCTACAGACTTCGATTTCATCTGTGGTGGAGTTTACCGATGTGGGGATGATCTAGAGACATCTTGTTCCTCTGGAGCAGAGCTGAACTTATATGAGGATGATTAAGAAACATCTGGTTCCTCTGGGGCAGGTTAACTGATGTGAGGATGGTCTACAGACATTGATTTCCTCCGTGGTGGAGTTTACTGCTGTGAGGATGATCTACAGACATTGGTTTCTCTAGGGTGGAGTTTACTGATGTGAGGATGGTCTACAGACATTGAGTTCCTCCGTGGTGGGGTTAACTGATGTGAGGATGATCTACAGACATCCAGTTTAACTGCTGCTGACAGCAGAAGTACGAAGTGGGTTTTACTGTGAGATGTGATTGGTCTGCAGTTCTGCAAAATCATTTTGCATATTAATGGATTCTGCGACAACTCTTCCACCTCATCATACATAACATCTTCCATGGGTCCACTCCCACTATGTAGGACCCATCTGTAGCCCCAGGGTTACATGTGTCATTCACGTGTTGTAAGGTCCTCACTATTTAAGACCCATCTGTAGCCCCAGGGTTAAATGTGTTATTCACGTGTTGTAAGGTCCTCACTATTTAGGATTAGGACCCATCTGTAGCCACAGGGTCGTTCACATGTTGTAGGGTCCCCCTCATGTAGGACACATGTAAAATCCCAGGGTTATATGTGTCTTTCACGTGTTGTAAGGTCCCCACTATGTAGGACACATCTGCAGCCCCAGGGTCGTTCATGTGTTGTAAGGTTCCCACTATGTAGGACTCATCTGTAGCCCTAGAGTTATATATGTCGTTCACATGTAAGGTCCCCCTTATGTAGGACACATGTATATTTCCAGGGTTACATGTGTCATTCACGTGTTGTAGGGTCACAGTGTAAATATGTCAGTGGTTGACCGTTCCAATAAACTCCACCAAGTGTCTGGAAGTTCGCATTTTCTAGTCCAACTGGCTGAATAACCGGGGGTGAAGATGGAGGACGTATAAAGTACCATATTCATCCCGATGACTAAGGATAACGGATTTGGTGACTGGAGTAAAATGTGGGGCGAGGAGAGGTCGTCCTGGGAGAGCCCTGCACAAGGTACTACGTGGCAAAAGTGGCTAATCTACTATTAAAGTATAAGTGTTATATTATTTTTTTTCAATATCTTGATAGAGACATCTTCATGACATTAGTGGCCATCTTAATTTTTTTTTCATTATCCCTGAACCCCTATAAAACTCTCATTTTGTGCCCCTCAGCGCCTATTCTTACCTTAGCCTAAAAACAGGTTGCTATGTGAGGTCCGTCTTTCTCCTGGAGGACGGGAGGCGCACAGTAACTTGTACGTGCGTGCTCACATCCATTCCCGGAAGTGAGAGCTTCAGGCTGCGATCTCCACTCTGGAGACGGCAGTCTGAAATCGCGTTAGTGCCCCAGTCTGCTGCCGTGCCCCCAGAGCCTTTTTATAAATAAATGCCCCCAACATGCGGCCATCATTGCCCCCATATGCCTCAGTATGTCCCCCGCTGCCCCCCCTCAGGAACGGAGCCTCTGCCATCAGCAGCATGTTAGCGCTGACTCACAGCTGACACTCTGCTGCTACACCCCGGATCGGTGCTGACACCGATTTGGGGCGTTTAACCCCATAGATGCTGCGGTCAGCAGCCGCTGGCGGCATCCATGGGGTTGAGGGATGGCGCTCCCTCTCTCTCCTATCACGCTGCTGCCGCGATCGTAGCGGCGCGATGGTTGCCTTACAAAGGCGTCCTGGTTGCCAAGTTACCTAAGGCTGATGAGACCCTGAGGTCTGATCAGCCTTAGTGTAAATGTAGCACTGACTATACAGCGCATTGCAATAGATGACTACTGCAATGCACTGTACAGTGATCAGGCCCACTGCATCTTCAGGATCCAGAGGGCTCTTGATAAGTAAAAAAAAAAAAAAGTGAAAAAATAAATAAATTAAAAATTTAAATGAAAATAAAATAAAAATGGTCTTTTCTCAAATCTGTTTGTCATAAAAATAAAAAATATATATACATAAGCTCTATAGAAATATCACATGACCTAACCCCTTAGGTGAACACCGTAAAAAAAAAACATGTAAAAAAGCCATTTTTTGTCACCTTATGACAAAAATTCTAACACAAAGCGATCAAAAAGGCGTACGCCGCTCAAAACAGCACCAATAAAACCGTCACCTTATCCTGCAAAAAATGAGCCCTTACCAAAACAATCACCCTAAAAATTAAAAAACTATGGCTCTGAGACTAAAACATGATTTTTTTGTTTCAAAAATGCTATTTCGTGATAAATGTGCAAAAAAATTAAAAAAGTAGACATATTAGGTATCGCCACGTCTGTAAGAACGTGTTCTATAAAAATACCACATGACACAAACTCTCAAGTGAACACTAAAAAAAAAAAAAAGCTATTTTTTTGTCACCTTACATCACAAAAAGTGTAATAGCAAGCAATCAAAAAGTCATATGACCCCCAAAATAGCACCAGTCTAACCGTCACCTCATCCCGCAAAAATGATACCCAACCTGAGACAATCGCCTAAAAACTGAAAAACTTTGACTCTCAGACTATGGAGACACTAAAACATGATTTATTTGTTTCAAAAATGATATTAATATGTAAAACCTAAATTATTAAAAAAAAGTATACATATAATGTTTCGCCGCGTCCGTAAGGACCTGCTCTATAAAAATATCACATCACCTAACCCCTCAGCTAAACACCGTAAAATAATAAAAATTAAAACAGTGCCAAAAAAAAGCCATTTTTGTCAACTTACATCACGAAAATTGCAACACCAAGCGATCAAAAAGGGGTATGCCCCCCCAACATAGTACCAAAAAAACCGACACCTCATCCCGCAAAAAATGAGACCATAACTAAAACAGTCAAAAAATAAAAAAGCTATAGCTCTCAGAATATGGAGACACTAGAACATCATTTTTTTGTTTAAAAAAATGCTATTATTGTGTAAAACTTAAATAAATAAGAAAAAGTATACATATTGGGTATTGCCACGTCCGTAACGATCTGCTCAATAAAAACACCACATGTTCTACCCCGTCAGATGAATCTTGTAAAAAATAAAAAATAAAAACAGTGCCAAAACAGCCCTTTTTTGGTTACCTTTCCTCACAAAAACATAATATAGAGCAATTAAAAATCATATTTACCCCAAAATAGTACCAATAAAACTGGCCCCTTTCCCCTAGTTTCCAAAATGGGGTCAATTCTGGGGAGTTTCTACTGTAAAGGTGCATCAGGGGGGCTTCAAATGGGACACGGCAACTAAAAACCAGTCCAGCAAAATCTGCCTTCCAAAAACCATATGGCGCTCCCTTCCTTCTGTGCCCTGCCGCCTGTCCTTACATCAGTTTACGACCACATGTGGGGTGTTCCTATAAACCGCAGAATCAGGGCAATAAATATAGAGTTTTGTTTGGCTGTTAACCCTCAATGTGTCCCCATGACAGTAATTCTACCGCCCATGTATGTCCCTCTATCACAGCAGTCATTCTGCACATATGTGTCCCCATGACAGTAATTCTGCCCCACATGTATGTCCCCCTATCACAGCAGTGATACAGCACATATGTGTCCCCATGACAGTAATTCTGCCGCCCATGTATGTCCCCCTATCACAGCAGTCATTCTGCACATATGTGTTCCCATGACAGTAATTCTCCGCCCATGTATGTCCCCCTATCACAGCAGTGATACAGCACATATGTGTCCCCATGACAGTAATTCTGCCGCCCATGTATGTCCCCCTATCACAGCAGTCATTCTGCACATATGTGTTCCCATGACAGTAATTCTGCCGCTCGTGTATGTCCCCCTATCACAGCAGTGATACAGCACACGTGTCCCCATGACAGTATTTCTGCCGCTCGTGTATGTCCCCCTATCACACCAGTGATACAGCACATATGTGTCCCCATGACAGTAATTCTGCACCCCATGTATGTCCCCCTATCACACCAGTGATACAGCACATATGTGTCCCCATGACAGTATTTCTGCCGCTCGTGTATGTCCCCCTATCACACCAGTGATACAGCACATATGTGTCCCCATGACAGTAATTCTGCAGCCCATGTATGTCCCCCTATCACACCAGTGATACAGCACATATGTGTCCCCATGACAGTAATTCTGCCCCCCATGTATTTCCCCCTATCACACCAGTCATTCTGCACATGTGTCCCCATAACAGTAATTCTGCCGCCCATGTATGTCCCCCTATCACAGCAGTGATACAGCACATATGTGTCCCCATGAACGTAATTCTGCCGCCCATGTATGTCCCCCTATCACAGCAGTCATTCAGCACATATGTGTCCCCATGACAGTAATTCTGCCGCCCATGTATGTCCCCCTATCACAGCAGTGATACAGCACATATGTGTCCCCATGACAGTAATTCTGCCGCTCGTGTATGTCCCCCTATCACAGCAGTGACACAGCACATATGTGTCCCCATGACAGTAATTCTGCCGCTCGTGTATGTCCCCCTATCACAGCAGTGATACAGCACATATGTGTCCCCATGACAGTAATTCTGCCGCCCATGTATGTCCCCCTATCACAGCAGTGATACAGCACATATGTGTTCCCATGACAGTAATTCTGCCGCCCATGTATGTCCCCCTATCACAGCAGTGATACAGCACACGTGTCCCCATGACAGTAATTCTGCCGCCCATGTATGTCCCCCTATCACAGCAGTGATACAGCACATATGTGTCCCCATGACAGTAATTCTGCCCCCATGTATGTCCCCCTATCACAGCAGTGATACAGCACATATGTGTCCCCATGACAGTAATTCTGCCGCCCATGTATGTCCCCCTATCACAGCAGTGATACAGCACATATGTGTTCCCATGACAGTAATTCTCCCGCCCATGTATGTCCCCCTATCACAGCAGTGATACAGCACATATGTGTCCCCATGACAGTAATTCTGCCGCCCATGTATGTCCCCCTATCACAGCAGTGATACAGCACATATGTGTCCCCATGACAGTAATTCTGCCGCTCGTGTATGTCCCCCTATCACAGCAGTGATACAGCACATGTGTCCCCATGACAGTAATTCTGCCCCCCATGTATGTCCCCCTATCACACCAGTGATACAGCACATATGTGTCCCCATGACAGTAATTCTGCCGCCCGTGTATGTCCCCCTATCACAGCAGTGACACAGCACATATGTGTCCCCATGACAGTAATTCTGCAGCCCATGTATGTCCCCCTATCACACCAGTGATACAGCACATATGTGTCCCCATGACAGTAATTCTGCCCCCCATGTATTTCCCCCTATCACACCAGTCATTCTGCACATGTGTCCCCATAACAGTAATTCTGCCGCCCATGTATGTCCCCCTATCACAGCAGTGATACAGCACATATGTGTCCCCATGAACGTAATTCTGCCGCCCATGTATGTCCCCCTATCACAGCAGTCATTCTGCACATATGTGTCCCCATGACAGTAATTCTACCGCCCATGTATGTCCCTCTATCACAGCAGTCATTCTGCACATATGTGTCCCCATGACAGTAATTCTGCCGCCCATGTATGTCCCCCTATCACAGCAGTGATACAGCACATATGTGTCCCCATGACAGTAATTCTGCCGCCCATGTATGTCCCCCTATCACAGCAGTGATACAGCACATATGTGTCCCCATGACAGTAATTCTGCCGCCCATGTATGTCCCCCTATCACAGCAGTGATACAGCACATATGTGTTCCCATGACAGTAATTCTGCCGCCCATGTATGTCCCCCTATCACAGCAGTGATACAGCACACGTGTCCCCATGACAGTAATTCTGCCGCCCATGTATGTCCCCCTATCACAGCAGTGATACAGCACATATGTGTCCCCATGACAGTAATTCTGCCGCCCATGTATGTCCCCCTATCACAGCAGTGATACAGCACATATGTGTCCCCATGACAGTAATTCTGCCGCCCATGTATGTCCCCCTATCACAGCAGTGATACAGCACATATGTGTCCCCATGACAGTAATTCTGCCGCCCATGTATGTCCCCCTATCACAGCAGTCATTCTGCACATATGTGTCCCCATGACAGTAATTCTGCCAGCTCGTGTATGTCCCCTATCACAGCAGTGATACAGCACACGTGTCCCCATGACAGTATTTCTGCCGCTCGTGTATGTCCCCCTATCACACCAGTGATACAGCACATATGTGTCCCCATGACAGTAATTCTGCCGCCCATGTATGTCCCCTATCACACCAGTGATACAGCACATATGTGTCCCCATGACAGTAATTCTGCCGCCCGTGTATGTCCCCCTATCACAGCAGTGACACAGCACATATGTGTCCCCATGACAGTAATTCTGCAGCCCATGTATGTCCTCCTATCACACCAGTGATACAGCACATATGTGTCCCCATGACAGTAATTCTGCCCCCCATGTATTTCCCCCTATCACACCAGTCATTCTGCACATGTGTCCCCATAACAGTAATTCTGCCGCCCATGTATGTCCCCCTATCACAGCAGTGATACAGCACATATGTGTCCCCATGAACGTAATTCTGCCGCCCATGTATGTCCCCCTATCACAGCAGTCATTCTGCACATATGTGTCCCCATGACAGTAATTCTACCGCCCATGTATGTCCCTCTATCACAGCAGTCATTCTGCACATATGTGTCCCCATGACAGTAATTCTGCCGCCCATGTATGTCCCCCTATCACAGCAGTGATACAGCACATATGTGTCCCCATGACAGTATTTCTGCCGCTCGTGTATGTCCCCCTATCACAGCAGTGATACAGCACACGTGTCCCCATGACAGTATTTCTGCCGCTCGTGTATGTCCCCCTATCACAGCAGTGATACAGCACATATGTGTCCCCATGACAGTAATTCTGCCGCCCATGTATGTCCCCCGATCACAGCAGTGATACAGCACATATTTGTCCCCATGAACGTAATTCTGCCGCCCATGTATGTCCCCCTATCACACCAGTCATACAGCACATACGTGTCCCCATGACAGTAATTCTGCCGCCCATGTATGTCCCCCTATCACAGCAGTGATACAGCACATATGTGTCCCCATGACAGTAATTCTGCCGCCCATGTATGTCCCCCTATCACAGCAGTCATTCTGCACATATGTGTCCCCATGACAGTAATTCTGCCGCCCATGTATGTCCCCCTATCACAGCAGTGATACAGCACATATGTGTCCCCATGACAGTAATTCTGCCGCCCATGAATGTCCCTGTGGCGAAACCAAACTCGCCACTGAGTTTTGGAGGGGACAGATTGCCAGCCTCTTGCCCCAGGATTATGGGCCCTCTCATCAGCCCACGCTAAACTTAAACCCCATGGCGATTTGACTGTGTTTGTGGCATCTGAGCGCTGTTTGGATATATTGAGCGCTCGGATCCTAGCCATCTGGGGATATGTTAAATGTCTGTGTGTACTGTAAAGGGTGGGACATTGTATATTGAATAATGATGTCTGTCCTATTGTCCCCACGTGTGTATTGGCAATTTCCCTTTGTCCTGAGAGATAATTGAATGAGTCCTCGATTGTCTCCAGGACAGAAGACATTGTGTATTCTCCTGCCTGTGATGATTACATTAACCTGTGTAGGGTAATTGTATCACAGGCAGAGGGGAGGGATATGCTGAGGGTGTCTGTATTGTCCCATTGTGTGTGATTGGCTGCTGTATCCCCTGTGTCGCAGTCTTCCTTCTGGTCCCCTAGGGGAGTGTCCACCAGGTGGGAGACCTGCATAAATACCGGGCAGGTAGCCCTCAATAAAGAGAATTCCTGTTTAACCATTAATACGGAGCCTCGTCTCGTACTTGGGGGGAATTGCTACGTCAGAACGTTCTCTTGCCTGTTCCAGGAAAGGAGGACTTCGTATGGTTCCAGTTCGGTGGATTCCAGCGGTTGTGGGTTGCTGTGCTCTTCTCCAGGGGAATCGCCCGAACGTTATTAACCCTGACTATACCGGGTTATACCGTAACAGTCCCCCTATCACACCAGTCATACAGCACATATGTGTCCCCATGACAGTAATTCTGCCGCCCATGTATGTCCCCCTATCACTGCAGTGATACAGCACATATGTGTCCCCATGACAGTAATTCTGCCCCCCATGTATGTCCCCCTATCACAGCAGTGATACAGCACATATGTGTCCCCATGACAGTAATTCTGCCGCCCATGTATGTCCCCCTATCACAGCAGTCATTCTGCACATATGTGTCCCCATGACAGTAATTCTGCCGCCCATGTATGTTCCCCTATCACAGCAGTGATACAGCACATATGTGTCCCCATGACAGTAATTCTCCCGCCCATGTATGTCCCCCTATCACTGCAGTGACACAGCACATATGTGTCCCCATGACAGTAATTCTGACGCCCATGTATGTCCCCCTATCACAGCAGTGATACAGCACATGTGTCCCCATGACAGTAATTCTACCGCCCATGTATGTCCCCCTATCACAGCAGTGATACAGCACATATGTGTCCCCATGACAGTAATTCTCCCGCCCATATATGTCCCCCTATCACTGCAGTGACACAGCACATATGTGTCCCCATGACAGTAATTCTGACGCCCATGTATGTCCCCCTATCACAGCAGTGATACAGCACATGTGTCCCCATGACAGTAATTCTACCGCCCATGTATGTCCCCCTATCACAGCAGTGATACAGCACAGATGTGTCCCCATGACAGAAATTCTGCCGCCCATGTATGTCCCCCTATCACAGCAGTGATACAGCACATATGTGTCCCCATGACAGTAATTCTGCCCCCCATGTATGTCCCCCTATCACAGCAGTGATACAGCACATATGTGTCGCCATGACAGTAATTTTGCCGCCCATGTATGTCCCCCTATCACAGCAGTCATTCAGCACATATGTGTCCCCATGACAGTAATTCTGCCGCCCATGTATGTCCCCCTATCACAGCAGTGATACAGCACATATGTGTCCCCATGACAGTAATTCTGCCCCCCATGTATGTCCCCCTATCACAGCAGTGATACAGCACATATGTGTCCCCATGACAGTAATTCTGCCGCCCATGTATGTCCCCCTATCACAGCAGTGATACAGCACATATGTGTCCCCATGACAGTAATTCTGCCCCCCATGTATGTCCCTCTATCACAGCAGTCATACAGCACAAATGTGTCCCCATGAACGTAATTCTGCCGCCCATGTATGTCCCCCTATCACAGCAGTCATACAGCACATATGTGTCCCCATGACAGTAATTCTGCCGCCCATGTATGTCCCCCGATCACAGCAGTGATACAGCACATATGTGTCCCCATGACAGTAATTCTGCCCCCCATGTATGTCCCCCTACCACACCAGTCATACAGCACACGTGTCCCCATGACAGTAATTCTGCCGCTCGTGTATGTCCCCCTATCACAGCAGTGATACAGCACATATGTGTCCCCATGACAGTATTTCAGCCCATGTATGTCCCCCTATCACAGCAGTGATACAGCACATATGTGTCCCCATGACAATAATTATGCTGCCCATGTATGTCCAACTATCACAGCAGTCATTCTGCACATATGTGTTCCCATGAATGTAATTCTGCCGCCCATGTATGTCCCCCTATCACAGTAGTGATACAGCACATATGTGTCCCCATGACAGTAATTCTGCCGCCCATGTATGTCCCCCTATCACAGCAGTGATACAGCACATATGTGTCCCCATGACAATAATTATGCTGCCCATGTATGTCCAACTATCACAGCAGTCATTCTGCACATATGTGTTCCCATGAATGTAATTCTGCCGCCCATGTATGTCCCCCTATCACAGTAGTGATACAGCACATATGTGTCCCCATGACAGTAATTCTGCCGCCCATGTATGTCCCCCTATCACAGCAGTGATACAGCACATATGTGTCCCCATGACAGTAATTCTGCCGCCCATGTATGTCCCCCTATCACAACAGTCCAACCAGAACCAAGCATGTTATATATACATAGCAGCAGAACTAAGCACAGTACATATATACAGACCCATAACCAAGCATGCTATATATATAAAGAACCAGAACCAAGCATGTTATCTATATATATACAGAACCAGAACCAAGCACAGTACATATATTCAGAACCAGAACCAAGCACAGTACATATATTCAGAACCAGAACCAAGCATGTTATATATATACAGAACCTGAACCAAGCTTGTTATATATACACAGCAGCAGAACCAAGCACAGTTCATATATACAGAACCTGAACCCAGCATGTTATATATATACAGAAATAGAACCAAGTATGTCATATATATATATACAGAACCATAACCAAGCACATTATATATATACAGAACCAGAACCAAGCACAGTACATATATACAGAACCTGAACCAAGCATGTTATATACACAGCAACATAACCAAGCACAGTACATATATACAGAACCTGAACCAAGCACAGAACATATATACAGAACCTGAAACAAGCACAGAACATATATACAGAACCTGAACCAAGCACAGTACATATATAAAGAACCTGAACCAAGCACAGAACATATATACAGAACCTGAAACAAGCACAGAACATATATACAGAACCTGAACCAAGCATGTTATATATATACAGCACCAGAACTAAGCACAGTACATATATACAGAACCAGAACCAAGCATATTATAGATATATATATAATGAACCAGAACCTAGCATGTTATATATATACAGAACCTGAACCAAGCACAGAACATATATACAGAACCTGAACCCAGCATGTTATATATCCACAGCGCCAGAACCAAGCACAGTACATATATAAAGAACCAAAACCAAGAACAGAACAGATATACAGAACCTGAACCTAGCATGTTATATATCCACAGCACCAGAACCAAGCAGAGAACATACATACAGAACCAGAACCAAGCATGTTATATATATATATACAGAACCAGAACCAAGCACAGAACATATATACAGAACCTGAGCCAAGCACAGTACATATATACAGAACCTGAACCAAGCACAGTACATATATACAGAAACTGAACCAAGCACGGTACATATGTACAGAACCAGAACCAAGCACAGAACATATATACAGAACCTGAACCAAGCGTGTTATATATATACAGCACCAGAACCAAGCACAGAACATATATATAGAACCTAAACCAAGCACGGTACATGTATACAGAACCAGAATCCAGCACAGTAAATATATACAGAACTGAACCAAGCACAGAACATATACAGAACCTGAACAAAGCACAGAACATATATACAGAACCTGAACCAAGCATGTTATATATATAGAACCTGAACAAAGCACAGAACATATATACAGAACCTGAACCAAGCATGTTATATATACAGAACCTGAACCAAGCACAGAACATATATACAGAACCTGAACCAAGCATGTTATATATACATAGCGCCAGAACCAAGCACAAAAGATATATGCGGAACCTGAGCCAAGCATAGTAAATATATATAGAACCTGAACAAAGCACAGAACATATATACAGAACATGAACCAAGCACAGTACATATATACAGAACCTGAACCAAGCACATAACATATATAGAGAACCAGAACCAAGCAAAGTACATATATAGAGAACCTGAGCCAAGCACAGTACATATATACAGAACCTGAACCAAGCACAGAACATATATACAGAACCTGAACCAAGCATGTTATATATACACAGCGCCAGAACCAAGCACAAAACATATATACAGAACCTGAGCCAAGCATAGTAAATGTATACAGAACCTGAGCAAGGCACAGAACATATATACAGAACCTTACCAAGCATGTTATATATATACAGAACATGAACCAAGCACAGTACATATATACAGAACCTGAGCCAAGCACAGTACATATGCACAGAACCTGAACCAATCAAAGTACATCTAAGGAGAACCTGAACCAAGCACAGTACATATATAAAGAACCAGAACCAAGCACAGAACATATATACAGAACCTGAACCAAGCATGTTATATATATACAGAACCTGAACCAAGCACAGAACATATATACAGAACCTAAACCAAGCACGGTACATATATACAGAACCAGAACCAAGCACATAAAATATATACAGAACCTGAACCAAGCAGGTTATATATATACATCACCAGAACCAAGCACAGAACATATATACAGAACCTAAACCAAGCACGGTACATATATACAGAACCAGAACCAAGCACATAACATATATACAGAACCTGAACCAAGCACAGAACATATATACAGAACCTGAACCAAGCATGTTATATGTACACAGCACCAGAACCAAGCACAGAACATATATACAGAACTTGAACCAAGCATGTTATATATACACAGCGCCAGAACCAAGCACAAAACATATATACAGAACCTGAGCCAAGCATAGTAAATATATACAGAACCTGAACAAAGTACAGAACATATATACAGAACCTGAACCAAGCATGTTATATATATACAGAACATGAACCAAGCACTGTACATATATACAGAACCGGAGCCAAGCACAGTACGTATACGCAGAACCTGAACCAAGCAAAGTACATATATAGAGATCCTGAACCAAGCACAGTACATATTTACAGAACCAGAACCAAGTATGTTATATATACACACAGGAGCAGAACCAAGCACAGAACATATATACAGAACCTGAGCCAAGTCTGTTATATATACAGAACCTTAACCAAGTATGTTATATATACACAGTGCCAGATCCAAGCAGAGAACATATTTAAAGAACCTGAACCAAGTCTGTTAAATATACAGAACCTGAACCAAGTATGTTATATATACACACCAGCAGAACCAAGCACAGAACATACATAAAGAACATGAACCAAGCACAGTACATATATACAGAACCTGAGCCAAGCACAGTACATATATACAGAACCTGAACCAAGCACAGAACATATGTACAGAACCTGTACCAAGCATGTTATATATACACAGCACCAGAACCAAGCACAGTGCATATACACAGCACCAGAACCAAGCACAGAACATATACACAGAACCTGAACCAAGCACAGAACATATATACAGAACCTGAACCAAGCACAGTTAATATATGCAGAACCTGAACCAAGCACAAAACATATATACAGAACCTGAACCAAGCACTGAACATATATACAGAACCTGAACCAAGCATGTTATATATATACAGAACCTGAACCAAGCACAGTACATATATACAGAACCAGAACAAAGCATGTTATATATACACAGCACCAGAACCAAGCACAGAACATATATACAGAACCTGAGCCAAGCACAGAAAATATTCGTACATATAAGAGAGAAATGGGCTGCAGCTCTCATCTTTGCCTTTTAGTCCAGAAGTACGGAAAATGGACTGAACTGGGTCCCATGTGTAACTCCAACGATAAAGTGCAGAAAGCACAGAACATATATACAGAACTTGAACCAAGCATGTTATATATACACAGCACCAGAACCAAGCACAAAACATATATACAGAACCTGAGCCAAGCATAGTAAATATATACAGAACCTGAACAAAGTACAGAACATATATACAGAACCTTAACCAAGCATGTTATATATATACAGAACATGAACCAAGCACTGTACATATATACAGAACCGGAGCCAAGCACAGTACGTATACGCAGAACCTGAACCAAGCAAAGTACATATATAGAGAACCTGAACCAAGCACAGTACATATTTACAGAACCAGAACCAAGTATGTTATATATACACAGGAGCAGAACCAAGCAAAGAACATATATACAGAACCTGAGCCAAGTCTGTTATATATACAGAACCTTAACCAAGTATGTTATATATACACAGTGCCAGATCCAAGCAGAGAACATATATACAGAACCTGAACCAAGTCTGTTATATATACAGAAACTGAACCAAGTATGTTATATATACACACCAGCAGAACCAAGCACAGAACATATATATAGAACATGAACCAAGCACAGAACATATATACAGAACCTGAACCAAGCACAGTACATATTTAAATAACCTGAACCAAGTCTGTTATATATACAGAACCTGAACCAAGTATGTTATATATACACACCAGCAGAACCAAGCACAGAACATACATAAAGAACATGAACCAAGCACAGTACATATATACAGAACCTGAACCAAGCACAGAACATATGTACAGAACCTGTACCAAGCATGTTATATATACACAGCACCAGAACCAAGCACAGTGCATATACACAGCACCAGAACCAAGCACAGAACATATACACAGAACCTGAACCAAGCACAGAACATATATACAGAACCTGAACCAAGCACAGTTAATATATGCAGAACCTGAACCAAGCACAGAACATATATACAGAACCTGAACCAAGCACTGAACATATATACAGAACCTGAACCAAGCATGTTATATATATACAGAACTTGAACCAAGCACAGTACATATATACAGAACCAGAACAAAGCATGTTATATATACACAGCACCAGAATCAAGCACAGAACATATATACAGAACCTGAGCCAAGCACAGAACATATTCGTACATATAAGAGAGAAATGGGCTGCAGCTCTCATCTTTGCCTTTTAGTCCAGAAGTACGGAAAATGGACTGAACTGGGTCCCATGTGTAACTCCAACGATAAAGTGCAGAAAGCACAGAACATATATACAGAACCTGAACCAAGCACAGTACATATATAAAGAACCTGAACCAAGCACAGTACATATATACAGAACCTGAACCAAGCACAGTACATATATAAAGAACCTGAACCAAGCACAGAACCAGAACCAAGCAGGTTACATATATACAACACCAGAAAAAGCAGGTTACATATATAAAAAAACAGAACCAGGCATGTTACATATATACAGAACCTGAACCAAGCATTTTATATATACACAGCACCAGAACCAGCACAAAAAATATATACAGAACCTGAACCAAGCATGTTATATATATACAGAACCTGAACCAAACACAGTACATATATACAGAACCAGAACAAAGCATGTTATATATACACAGCACCAGAACCAAGCACAGAACATATATACAGAACCTGAGCCAAGCACAGAACATATTCGTACATATAAGAGAGAAATGGGCTGCAGCTCTCACCTTTGCCTTTTAGTCCAGAAGTACGGAAAATGGACTGAACTGGGTCCCATGTGTAACTCCAACGATAAAGTGCAGAAAGCACAGAACATATATACAGAACCTGAACCAAGCACAGTACATATATAAAGAACCTGAACCAAGCACAGTACATATATACAGAACCTGAACCAAGCACAGTACATATATAAAGAACCTGAACCAAGCACAGAACCAGAACCAAGCAGGTTACAAATATACAACACCAGAAAAAGCAGGTTACATATATAAAAAAACAGAACCAGGCATGTTACATATATACAGAACCTGAACCAAGCATGTTATATATACACAGCACCAGAACCAGCACAAAAAATATATACAGAACCTGAACCAAGCATGTTATATATATACAGAACCTGAACCAAACACAGTACATATATACAGAACCAGAACCAAGCACAGAAAATATATACCGAACCTGAACCAAGCATGTTATCTATATACAGCACCAGAACCAAGCACAGAAAATATATACCGAACCAGAACCAAGCACAGTACATATATACAAAACCAGAACCAAGCAAAGTACATATATACAAAACCTGAAACAAGCACAGTACATATATACAGAACCTGAACCAAACATGTTATATATACACAGCACCAGAACCAAGCACAGTACATATATATAGAACCTGAGCCAAGCAAAGTACATATACAGAACCTGAGGCAAGCACAGTTCATATATACAGAACCTGAACCAAGCACAGAACATATATACAGAACCTGAACCAAGTTGTCACGACTGTGACTGATCCCGACAGGTCTTGGAGGAGAATGTCGCAGCGACTTGCTACTCGCGATAGCTTGTGAGTTTGCTCCCTGGTTCAGGGTATGTCATCCGGGTTTTGCCTTGTGAACCTTTTTGTCCTGACTGGGAGTTTGTAGGCATTCTTCTCAGGTGAGTCCTGTCTGCCACTCCCAGCTACTATATTAGTTTCAGTTTCACTTGCAGTCATTGCCAGATATAGTCCTTACTTCCAGTGCTATTCTGACCTTTGAAGGAGATCGTTTGACGGTATTGCTGTGGAGCTCTTGTCTGACGTGGACTGTCGTTATTGGGATCATCTTCTCTGCTCGTGACTGGATAAGTCTATCTCTGCTGGAGATTGTTTGTTTGTTGCTGTCTTCCCCTGTTGTTCTCCTAGACATGAGTGATGGTGACTAGTGCTCCCATCTGCCTTTCCCCAGTCTAGTCTTCTTAGGGTGACTCAGGGTTTAGGCATTCTGCTCGCCACACGGGTTCACACCCCGTCTAGGGTATCAGGGCAGATAGGTGCCAGCTTAGGGTTTGTCAGGGGTGGCCGTTCTATTTCCCATCCGTCTGGTGCGACACGACTGCTGCTGGGATAGCGGTCGTGACACAAGTCTGTTATATATACACACCGCCACAACAAAGCAGAGAACATATATACAGAACCTGAACCAAGCATGTTATATATACACAGGAACAGAACCAAGCACAGTGCATATACACAGCACAAGAACCAAGCACAGAACATATACACAGAACCTGAACCAAGTCTGTTACATATGCACAGCATCAGAACCAAGCACAGAACATATATACAGAACCTGAGCCAAGCACAGAACATATATACAGAACCTGAACCAAGCACAGTACATATATACAGAACCTGAACCTAGCACAGTATATATATATACAGAACTTGAACCAAGCACAGAACATATATACAGAACCTGAACCAAGCACAGTACATATTTACAGAACCTGAACCAAGTATGTTATATATACACAGCACCAGAACCAAGCAGAGAACATATATACAGAACCTGAACCAATCATGTTATATATACACAGCAGCAGAACCAAGCACAGTGCATATACAAAGCACCAGAACCAAGCAACAGAACATATACACAGAACCTGAACCAAGTCTGTCACATATGCACTGCATCAGAACCAAGCACAGAACATATATACAGAACCTGAGCCAAGCACAGTACATATATACAGAACCTGAACCAAGCACAGTACATATATACAGAACCTGAACCAAGCACAGGACATATATACAGAACCTGAACCTAGCACAGTATATACATTGTGGTAAGGTGCAAGGTACCGTTGTCGACGGGAGGTACGTGTCACCGAGGTTCCTGGCCTCAGTGAGGTAAGAGCCGGGTTTTTGTGTGTCAGCAGCAGCTAGTGCTGCTTGACAACTTGATATTTAGTTTGGCTGCAAAGCCAATCCGGGCCGGCTCTTACTGGGAGTAGGCAAAGAGTTGGGTGGGTGCCTATTCCCAACGGTCCAGGCCGGACTTTATCCGGGCCTTTAAAAGGCAGCCTCCTCAGCAGCTGAGGAGGTGATTATCCTGGAGCTGCTGTTAGGCTGTGGAATCATTTGAGTTTGGGAGTTCTGATCCATTCTGTGCTGTGTGGAGTTCTCTGGGCTGGAATCAAGAGCCCAAGCAAGGAGGAGTGCAGACGGCCTGGAAGCCTGAGGTCGATCGCCTTGCGGCTGGACTGACAGCCAGGTGCGAACCTGCACCTAAAACCTCCCAGGTGACTGGAACCTGTTTTGGACTGTTTTGTTTTGCCTCATGATTTCGGATGGGTGTGATTTAACACCAAGAGACTGTTTATTGTTTATTTTGTGCAAGTGTGAATAAAACACTGATTATTGCACTTTCTGGACTCCCTGTTTTGCCTCTGTACTGCACCCGCACCGCTATCTACCAGAGCGACTCCCCACATTTGGTGGCGGATGCGGGCATGCGCAGTGAGGCTGGCGTGAACGCCGAATTGTTTTTGGTTTTGCTGAGCACAAGTGCATGGCATATATAAAACCGGCAAAGTTGCAAACAGGAATTTCTGGCAACATGGAGGCTGCTGTGAAAGCCCTCATGGAGGCTAACGTGCAGCAGCGGGAGACCAACCAACTACTTTTACAGCATGTGATGGCGTTACAAGCTGCAGGAGCGTCCCACCACGTCCATGATGCCCGGAAAGCGGTCCGTGCGGCGATCCCAAAGATGACCCCCTCGGACGACGTTGAGACCTATCTGGCGGTCTTTGAAAAGGTGGCCGTGAGGGAGAAGTTACCCCGTGACCAGTGGGCTGAAGTGGTCGCTCCGTTCCTGGCATCCGGACCCCAGCAGTTTTTTTCTGATTTAGCAGATGACCAGGCTGCTGATTACCCCACGGTGAAGGGGGAGATCCTGGCCAGGCTGGGGGTAAACGTGTTAGTCCGGGCGCAGCGGGTCCACCAGTGGGGCTTTAAAGCGGCTGAACCCACCCGGCCGCAGTACTATGAGTTGCTGCACAGGTTGCAAAAATGGCTGCAGCCTGATATTCTAAGTCCGACTGCTATGCTGGACCGTCTGCTGGCTGACATGTTCTGGAGGGCCTTGCCTTACCCCCTTCAGCACTGGATCGGCCAGGTATCACCCACCAATGCCCTAAAAATGGTCGACCTGGTGGAGCGCTATGAGGCCACAAAAACTTGAAAGGGGGTGTTGTTGGGAGGGCCGGTCAAACCCCGGAGGTCTCCCATCCAGTCCCGACGACTGGTACCCGAGAAACCTGCTCGGGTGTACCCCTGTAGACCCGGCCCCGATAGTCTGCTGGCGGTGTCACGAGCCTGGCCACGTAAGGGCCGACTGTCCACAGTGGGGAGAACCCATGGAGATTAATTATGGGTACCGGGCTTCAATGTATGCCAGGAGACTGTGTGCAACCGGCACCCCGAGACAATAGACAATCGTCACCTATGCCAGGTGCAAGTGGGTGATAACCTGGCAGTGGCGCTGCTGGACTCAGGGAGCCTAGTAACCCTGGTAAGTGCTGCCCTGGTACAGCCCACCCAGTATACGGGCCGGAAAGTTGGTGTGGTGTGCATACATGGAGACTTAAAGGACTATCCCACTGCCGTAATGTCTCTGGCCACGGCGGCCGGCACCTGGACTTGTGAAGTGGCGATCTCCACAAAGCTACCTTATGAACTAATAATTGGGAGAGACTTCCCTGGTTTTCCGTCCCTATGGCCTGAGATGAAAGTGACTAATAGCTCTGAGACAGGGGTAACCCTAGCAGAGTGGCCTGGTTCCAGTGGGAGGCCAGAGCCCTGGGAGCCCGAGTCCGAAGGGCCTGCGGTAGGGGTGACCACCACTTCTGTGATAGAGGGGAGACACCCCCACTGAGTGTAATGGTGGGAGACATGGAGGACTTGCCACCAGGACCTGAGTTGGCAGACCTCCACGTTTCCGGAGACAATTTTGGGACCGCCCAACACCGGGACCAAACCCTGTCCAGGGCCTGGGAGAATGTGCTGGAAATTGATGGTAAACCCCAGAAACCAGGGGCTGAGTTAATATTTCCCCGCTTTGTTGTTCACCAAGAAATGTTATATCGGGTGAACCAAATCCGGGGTGAACCTGTTGAACAGTTGGTGGTGCCCACAGCGTATCGCAAGCTTGTCATGGAGCTTGCCCACCAACATGTTCTTGGGGGACACTTGGGGTGGCAGAAAACCCAAGACCGCATACTGCAGCGTTTTTTTTGGCCTGGTGTGTTTAAGGAGGTAGAAGAATATTGTAAGTCTTGTCCAACCTGTCAGGTAAATAGCCCCCAGCCACATTTCCGTAGTCCTCTGGTACCTCTTCCAATCATTGAGGTCCCGTTTGAGCGAATCGCTATGGATCTAATCGGGCCTGTACCAAAGTCTGCCAGGGGCCACCAACACATTCTGGTAGTTCTAGACTATGCCACTCGATATCCGGAGGCGGTGCCTCTGCGACATACCTCAGCTAAGCTCATTGCCAAAGAGTTGATGGAAATGTTTTCCCGTGTGGGCCTGCCAAAAGAGGTTCTGACAGACCAAGGGACCCCTTTTATGTCCAAAGTTATGAGGGAACTGTGTAAATTATTGCGTATAAAGCAATTGCGGACGTCCGTTTACCATCCGCAAACGGACGGTCTTGTCGAAAGGTTTAACCAAACTCTAAAAAATATGTTAAAAAGGGTGGTGTCTAGAGATGGGAAGGACTGGGATCTGCTTCTGCCCTATCTCATGTTCGCAGTGCGAGAGGTGCCCCAGGCCTCTACTGGGTTCTCGCCCTTCGAACTGCTTTATGGCAGACACCCTCGAGGCCTGTTGGATATTGCCAAGGAAGCGTGGGAACAACAGCCTGTCCCCCACAAAAGTGTCATTGAATATGTCACCCAGATGCAGGAACGGATGGAAAGGGTGTTGCCGCTGGTCCGGGAGCATATGGAGGCAGCGCAACAAGCCCAGAGTAGGGTGTATAATCGTCAGGCTCGAGTACGGGACTTCAATCCAGGAGATCGGGTTTTGGTCCTGGTACCCACCCTTGACAGCAAGTTCCTAGCTAGGTGGCAGGGCCCCTATGAGGTGATTGAGAAGGTAGGGGAAGTAAATTACAAAGTACACCAGCCAGGGCGGCGCAAGCCGGAGCAGGTGTACCACGTGAATTTACTAAAGCCATGGAAGGATAGGAACACGACCGACGACAACAGCCCCCGGCCAGGGCTTCTGGGTGAGAAGGGTCCAGCCCCACAGTTCGAGGCCTGCGAAGCGGTAGCCACGGTAAAAATTGCAGACAGCCTGTCTTCCAAACAAGTTCAGGAAGTCAGGGAGTTCATCAGTCGGAACACGGATGTGTTCTCGGACCTCCCTGCCCGCACGTCTCTCATCCAACATGACATCGTCACTGAGCCTCAGGCCAAGATCCGGTTAAAACCATACCGGGTACCCGAGGCTCGGCGGCGGGCCATCGCGGAGGAAGTGCAGTTAATGTTGAAGCTTGATGTCATTGAGGAGTCGAAAAGTGAGTGGGCCAGTCCCATAGTCCTAATACCCAAGCTGGATGGGACGTTGCGGTTCTGCAACGATTTTCGCAAGTTAAATGAAGTGTCCAAGTTTGATGCGTATCCCATGCCCCGGGTAGACGAGCTTGTTGAGAATTTAGGGCAAGCCCGTTATTTTTCTGTGCTAGACCTCACTAAAGGACACTGGCAGGTACCCTTAACGGAGGCGGCCAAGGAAAAAACTGCTTTTGTTACCCCGCAGGGCCTGTATCATTACAAGGTGTTACCCTTTGGCCTGCATGGCGCCCCCGCCACCTTCCAAAGGTTAATGGATATTGTGCTGCGACCTCACCGTCGGTACGCTTCGGCCTACTTAGATGATGTAATCATCCACAGCACCGACTGGGAAAGCCATTTGCCCAAGGTGCAGGCGGTAGTGGATGCCCTGAGGAAAGCTGGACTAACCGCTAATCCAAAGAAGTGCTCCATAGGGTTAGAGGAGACAAAATATCTGGGATATGTAATTGGGCGGGGAGTTATCAAACCTCAGGTAACTAAGGTAGAGGCCATATGTAACTGGCCCCGACCGGTCACCACCAGGCAGGTAAAGTCCTTCCTGGGAATTGTAGGGTACTACATGCGGTTTGTGCCCCACTTTGCCACAATAGCAGCGCCGTTGACAGACCTGTTGAAGGGGCGAAAGTCTGGGAAGGTTAGCTGGAGTGAGAAGGCGGAGGAGGCTTTCTCCGCGTTGAAGTCGGCCCTGTGTGGGTCCCCGGTTTTGGTGACACCCGACTTCAACAGGGAGTTCGTCGTTCAGACGGATGCCTCGGAGGTAGGCCTCGGTGCGGTACTGTCTCAGGAAGTCCATGGGGAAGAACATCCCGTTGTCTTCCTGAGCCGTAAACTCACCCCAGCCGAGACCAGGTATAGTATAGTGGAGAGGGAGTGCCTGGCTATCAAGTGGGCACTCGAATCTCTCCGCTATTACCTCTTAGGGAGGAGGTTCCGTCTGGTGACCGACCATTCCCCTCTCAAGTGGATGAGCCAGGCCAAGGAGAGGAATGCTCGGGTCACCAGGTGGTTCCTATCCTTGCAAAATTTCAAATTTTTGGTAGAACACAGGGCAGGCCGCTTGCAGGGTAACGCAGATGCCCTGTCCCGCGTCCACTGCCTCACATGTGTTCACCCCCTCAGGGTTGAACAAAGGGGGTATGTGGTAAGGTGCAAGGTACCGTTGTCAACGGGAGGTACGTGTCACCGAGGTTCCTGGCCTCGGTGAGGTGAGAGCCGGTTTGTGTGTCAGCAGCAGCTAGTGCTGCTTGACAACTTGATATTTAGTTTGGCTGCAAAGCCAATCCGGGCTGGCTCTTACTGGGAGTAGGCAAAGAGTTGGGTGGGTGCCTATTCCCCACGGTCCAGGCCGGACTTTATCCGGGCCTTTAAAAGGCAGCCTCCTCAGCAGCTGAGGAGGTGATTGTCCTGGAGCTGCTGTTAGGCTGTGGAATCATTTGAGTTTGGGAGTTCTGATCCATTCTGTGCTGTGTGGAGTTCTCTGGGCTGGAAGCAAGAGCCCAAGCAAGGAGGAGTGCAGACGGCCTGGAAGCCTGAGGTCGATCGCCTTGCTGCTGGACTGACAGCCAGGTGCGAACCTGCACCTAAAACCTCCCAGGTGACTGGAACCTGTTTTGGACTGTTTTGGTTTGCCTCATGATTTCGGATGTGTGTGATTTAACACCAAGAGACTGTTTATTGTTTATTTTGTGCAAGTGTGAATAAAACACTGATTATTGCACTTTCTGGACTCCCTGTTTTGCCTCTATACTGCACCCGCACCGCTATCTACCAGAGCGACTCCCCACAATATACAGAACCTGAACCAAGCACAGTACATATTCAGAAACGGAACCAAGCACAGTACATATTTACAGAACCTGAACCAAGCATGTTATATATACAGAACCTGAACCAATCATGTTATATATACAGAACCTGAACCAAGTATTGTACATATATACAGAACCTGAACCAAGCACAGAACATATATACAGAACCTGAACCAAGCATGGTACATATATACAGAACCTGAACCAAGCACAGAACATATATAAAGAACCTGAACCAAGCACAGTACATATATACAGAACCTTGAACTAAGCACAGAACATATATACAGAACCAGAAACAAGCACGGTACATATGTACAGAACCAAGCACAGAAAATATATACAGAACCTGAACCAAGCATGTTATATATATATATATACTGAACCTGAACCAAGCACAGTACATATATACAGAACCTGAACCAAGCACAGAACATATATACAGAACCAGAACCAAGCAGGTTACATATATACAACACCAGAAAAATCAGGTAACATATAAAAATAACCAGAACCAGGCATGTTACATATATACAGACCCTGAACCAAGCACAGAAATTATATACAGAACCTGAACCAAGCATGTTATATATATACAGAACCTGAACCAAACACTGTACATATACACAGAACCAGAACCAAGCACAGAAAAAATATACAGAACCTGAACCAAGTATGTTATATATATACTGAATCTGAACCAAGCACAGTACATATATACAGAACCTGAACCAAGCACAGAATATATATACAGAACCAGAACCAAGCACAGTACATATATACCGAGCCTGAACCAAGCATGTTATATATATACACAGCACCAGAACCAAGCACAGAACATATATACAGAACCAGAACCAAGCACAGTACATATATACAAAACCTAAACCAAGCACAGCACATATATACAGAACCTGAACTAAGCACATAACATATATACAGAACAAGCATGTTATTTATATACAGAACCTGAATCAAACACAGTACATATATACAGAACCTAAACCAAGCATGTCACATATATACACAGAAATCGATGAATCCCAGCAAGCGTATAAGGAATAAACTTCTTTTATTTTCAGAACACGGACTGCCGCCCTGCTCCAGTTGAAGGCTGGACTAATGAACGCGTCTCAGACATTTTGT
>CM065591.1:3574254-3698778 GCA_033119425.1 Bufotes viridis | reverse complement strand
CGGACTCCGATGAGGTGGTATTCCCATGTCCTCATCATCAGGAAACATCAGTGCATTCTATGTCTTCCACCACTGGGGAAGGGCTAGGTGGATTCCTTAGGAAACCCTGCCAGCAGAGTCTTCAAACAGCATAAGAGACTGCTGCATAACTTGAGAGGCTCAGACAGTTTCCCTGATATGCATGGGGGTGATGTGACAGACTGATGGGCTTGGTTTCAGGTGCCACCTATGCGCTTTCTGTAGAAGACTGGGTGGGAGATAATGTTGTGAACGTGCTGGATCCACTGTCGGCCACCCAATTGACTAGCGCCTGTACCTGCTCAGGCCTTACCATCCTTAGAATGGCATTGGGCCCCACCAAATATCGCTGTAAATTCTGGCGGGTACTGGAACCTGAGGTAGTTGGTTCACTAGGACGTGTGGCTGTGGCAGAATGGCCACGTCCTCTCCCAGCACCAGAGGGTCCACTAACACCACCACGACCGCGTCCGCGTCCCTTACTAGATGTTTCCTCATTGTTACCGTTCACCAAGCACCACAATAAGGAAAAAATATTTGGCCCAATGTATTGATTTCAAATCCAGGCCTTTTTTTACAGGCACCTAACACTATCTGCCTATTTATTTATGTAGCGTATTACACTAATCCAGGCGCAGCAGGAACCACTGATTTAGGGGAATATCTCTTTTAGGGCTAGTATTTAGGCCCTGGATGAAAGGTATCCTTTTATGGACAGATTTACACTTGGAGATGCACAGTAGCGTAAGAAAAAATATGTAGGATTATGCCTTCAGCAATTGTATTTTAACACTTTGTGTAATATACCCTTTAACGGACAGAAATCCAATGGGAGATGCATGGTAGCGTGTGAAGTTATTGAGGATGACCCTCTCAGCACTTGTATATACACCTTGAGTGTAATATACCCTTTTACGGACAGATTAACACTTGGCCTGCAACTGCTGGGACACCAGATTCAGGGTATTGCTATTTTGGCAATTGAATTTCACCACAGAAAATAATCTATCCTTTGCCAGACAGCAGACAGTATTACACTTGGCTAGCCAAAGCTGGAACACCAGATTGATGGTATTGCTATTTTGGCAATTGAATTTAACCCCTTAATAAAATATAGAAATTGCTGTCCTGAGTTTCTAGGGGTGACAATTAGCACAGCCAAGCCCCTGATGTAGGATATAGCAAAAAAAAACTAGTATTGATGGATTGATGGACTTGGTGGCAGCTTCTTCTGGTGCACCACAAGTCACAAAATGACCGCCGATCAACCCAGAAAATAAGTGACAGAAGCAGAAGTTGAATCATTCACAGCTGTAGATCGATCCGTTCATTAGGTGCTGTTGCTGACTTTTCCCTGCCTAATCTCGCCCTCACAGAAGCTGCGTCCTTTCCCTACACTAATCAGAGCAGTGTGACGTGCGGTGCTACGTGACTCCAGCTTAAATAGAGGCATTAGTAGGCATGGCTGTGATGGGCTCTTAGGGCAAGAAGTAAAACGCTAGCTGATTGGCTGCCGTGCAAGAAATCGCCGAACAATGAACCAGAACCTGAACTTTTTTGAAAATGTTCGGGTTCGGTTCATGTCCCAGACACCCCAAAATTCGGTACGAACCCGAACTATTCTCGAACTGTTCACTCAACACTAATTAGGAGTTGTAGTAGCGGTACCTGTTTTATTGTACAGTGTATTTAGGGGATATATTAGGAGTTGTAGTACTGGTACTTGTAATAGTGTACAGTATATATTGGGAATATATTGGGAGTTGTAGTAGCCGTACTTGTATTATTGTACAGTAAATTTAGGGATATGTTAGGAGTTGTAGTTGCAGTGCTTGTAATTATGGATGAGCGAATTGACTTCGGATGAAACATCCGAAGTC
This sequence comes from Bufotes viridis, assembly GCA_033119425.1. NCBI lineage: Eukaryota > Metazoa > Chordata > Amphibia > Anura > Bufonidae > Bufotes > Bufotes viridis. The sequence goes on along the minus strand of CM065591.1, from coordinate 3,696,880 downwards.
GATTCGCATAAAACTTCGCTTCAATACTATACAGAGCAGGAGCTCCGTACAGTATTAGAATGTATTGGCTCAGATGAGACGAAGTTATTGCTTTGCGAAGTCTTTCGAGACTTCGCATAATAACTTCAGAAATTGATTTAGGGCTCATTCAGACGGCCGTATGTTCTGTTCCACACCTGTTCCTCGTTTTTGCGGAGCGGGTGCGGACCCATTCATTTCAATGGGACCACAAACGAAGCGGACAGCACATCTTGTTCTGTCCGCATCCATTGTTCCTTTCTGCAGCACCACAAAAAAGATAGAGAGTGTCCTATATTTGTTAGTAAAACTCGGCTCGGGGCCCCATTCAAGTCTATGGATCCGCAAAAACGGATCTGCAAAAAATCATACGGCCGTCTGAATGAGCCCTTATACTGTAAAAACATTTCCTGAACTCAGGTTCGGTTCCAAGGTACCACCCATCAGAGCCAATACATTCTAATACTGTACGGAGCGCTCACTCAGTACAGTATTGAAACAAAGTTTTATGCGAATCAACTCGGATGTTTTATCCAAGTCGATTACACTCATCAACACTTTTAATATTGTACAGTATATATAGGGGATATATTGGGAGTTGTGGTAGTGGTGCCTATATTATTGTACAGTATATATAGGGGATATATTGGGAGTTGTGGTAGTGGTGCCTATATTATTGTACAGTATATATAGGGGATATATTGGGAGTTGTGGTAGTGGTGCCTATATTATTGTACAGTATATATAGGGGATATATTGGGAGTTGTAGTAGTGGTGCCTATATTATTGTACAGTATATATAGGGGATATATTGGGAGTTGTAGTAGTGGTGCCTTTATTATTGTACAGTATATTTATGATATATTGGGAGTTGTAGTATATATATATGTCTTCCCCTGTCTCTGGGGGTCAGCAGTTGCATTTCTTGTGTCTCCGCACACTGCACTCATTAATCCTCGGAGAAGCTCTGCAGGAGTTGGGTTACTATTCTCTGAGCAGAGTGGGGGAGGGGAGGAAGCAGCTGTCACCGCTCACATCATGGTCGGGAAATGCTGAAACAGGTGTCTATGTATAGAGGTGGCACTTGTAGGTCACCGGTCCCTGTGCGTATATATATATATATATATTTATAGTGAGTGGAAGTCTAATCATCCGCGTAATTCCACTTATATAAAAGTCATGGGAACTGTTCGGAAAACAAGACCCGATCAACGTGTACATCTGTATGTGTGTGCATGTATGTATGAAGAGTAACTGAATGTGTATATGTGAAGATTTCATATAATGATGGGTGTGATTTAATGTTCTGCAAAGTGGAGTCCCATTATATTGACAACTTTCTACTCTCAATGTCAGCAACGTGTACAGAGCTGGCCAGGAGCGTATACAAGGTGCGATATACTCATCCCTCGGTGGGTATATAAGGTGTGATAGGCTGTCTGCACACATATCCCTCGTTGGGTATATAAGGTGTGATAGGCTGTCTGCACACATATCCCTCGGTGGGTATATAAGGTGTGTGATGGGCTGTCTGCACACATATCCCTCGGTGGGTATATAAGGTGTGATAGGCTGTCTGCACACATATCCCTCGGTGGGTATATAAGGTGTGATAGGCTGTCTGCACACATATCCCTCGGTGGGTATATAAGGTGTGTGATAGGCTGTCTGCACACATATCCTCGGTGGGTATATAAGGTGTGATAGGCTGTCTGCACACATATCCCTCGGTGGGTATATAAGGTGTGTGATAGGCTGTCTGCACACATATCCCTCGGTGGGTATATAAGGTGTGATAGGCTGTTATCACACATATCCCTCGGTAGGTATATAAGGTGTGATAGGCTGTCTGCACACATATCCCTCTGTGGGTATATAGGGTGTGATAGGCTGTCTGCACACATATCCCTCGGTGGGTATATAAGGTGTGATAGGCTGTCTGCACACATATTCCTCGGTGGGTATATAAGGTGTGATAGGCTGTCTGCACACATATCCCTCGGTGGGTATATAAGGTGTGATAGGCTGTCTGCACACATATCCCTCGGCGGGTATATAAGGTGTGTGATAGGCTGTCTGCACACATATCCCTCGGTGGTTATATAAGGTGTGATAGGCTGTCTGCACACATATCACTCGGTGGGTATATAAGGTGTGATAGGCTGTCTGCACACATATCCCTCGGTGGGTATATAAGGTGTGATAGGCTGTCTGCACACATATCACTCAGTGGGTATATAAGGGGTGATAGGCTGTCTGCACACATATCCCACGGTGGGTATATAAGGTATGATAGGCTGTCTGTACACATATCCTCGGTGGGTATATATGGTGTGATAGGCTGTCTGCAAACATATCCCTCGGTGGGTATATAAGGGGGTGATAGGCTGTCTGCACACATATCCTCGGTGGGTATAAAAGGTGTGATAGGCTATCTGCACACATATCCTCGGTGGGTATATAAGGTGTGATAGGCTGTCGCAACATATCCCTGGTATATAGTGTATACTGTCTGCACACATATCCTGTGGGTATAAAGGTGTGATAGGCTGTCTGCACACATATCCTCGGTGGGTATATAAGGTGTGATAGGCTGTCTGCACACATATCCTCGGTGGTAGATGTCGACTATCGGGATAGGTGATAGGCTGTCTGCACACATATCCTCGGTGGGTATATAAGGTGTGATAGGCTGTCTGCACACATATCCCTCGGTGGGTATGTAAGGTGTGATAGGCTGTATATACACATATCCCTCGGTGGGTATATAAGGTGTGATAGGCTGTTATCACACATATCCCTAGGTGGGTATATAAGGAGTGTGATAGGCTGTCTGCACACATATCCCTCTGTGGGTATATAGGGTGTGATAGGCTGTCTGCACACATATTCCTCGGTGGGTATATAAGGTGTGATAGGCTGTCTGCACACATATCCCTCGGTGGGTATATAAGGTGTGATAGGCTGTCTGCACACATATCCCTCGGCGGGTATATAAGGTGTGTGATAGGCTGTCTGCACACAAATCCCTCGGTGGTTATATAAGGTGTGATAGGCTGTCTGCACACATATCACTCGGTGGGTATATAAGGTGTGATAGGCTGTCTGCACACATATCCCTCTGTGGGTATATAAGGTGTGATAGGCTGTCTGCACACATATCACTCAGTGGGTATATAAGGGGTGATAGGCTGTCTGCACACATATCCCTCGGTGGGTATATAAGGTATGATAGGCTGTCTGTACACATATCCCTCGGTGGGTATATATGGTGTGATAGGCTGTCTGCAAACATATCCTCGGTGGGTATATAAGGGTTGTGATAGGCTGTCTGCACACATATCCCTCGGTGGGTATATAAGGTGTGATAGGCTATCTGCACACATATCCCTCGGTGGGTATATAAGGTGTGATAGGCTGTCTGTACACATATCCCTCGGTGGGTATATAAGGTGTGTGATAGGCTGTCTGCCCACATATCCCTCGGTGGGTATATAAGGTGTGATAGGCTGTTATCACACATATCCCTCGGTGGGTATATAAGGAGTGTGATAGGCTGTCTGCACACATATCCCTCTGTGGGTATATAGGGTGTGATAGGCTGTCTGCACACATATCCCTCGGTGGGTATATAAGGAGTGTGATAGGCTGTCTGCACACATATCCCTCTGTGGGTATATAGGGTGTGATAGGCTGTCTGCACACATATCCCTCGGTGGGTATATAAGGAGTGTGATAGGCTGTCTGCACACATATCCCTCGGTGGGTATATAAGAGGTGATAGGCTGTCTGCACACATATCCCTCTGTGGGTATATAGGGTGTGATAGGCTGTCTGCACACATATTCCTCGGTGGGTATATAAGGTGTGATAGGCTGTCTGCACACATATCCTTTGGTGGGTATATAAGGTGTGATAGGCTGTCTGCACACATATCCCTCGGTGAGTATATAAGGGGTGTGATAGGCTGTATGCACACATATCCTTCCGTGGGTATATAAGGTCTGATAGGTGTGATAGGCTGTTGGCACCCCTTATATACCCACCTAGTTATATGTGTACAGACAGCCTATCACACCCCTTATATACACACCGAGGGATATGTGTGCAGACAGCCTATCACATCCTATATACCCACCGAGGGATAAGTGTGCAGACAGCCTATCACACATCTTATATACCCACCGAGGGATATGTGTACAGACAGCCTATCACACCTTATATACCCACCGAGGGATATGTGTACATACAGCCTATCACACCTTATATACCCACCGAGGGATATGTGTACATACAGCCTATCACACCTTATATACCCACCGAGGGATAAGTGTACAGACAGCCTATCACACATCTTATATACCCAGCGAGGGATATGTGTGCAGACAGCCTATCACACCATATATACCCACCAAGGGATATGTCTGCAGACAGCCTATCACACATCTTATATACCCACCGAGGGATATGTGTGCAGACAGCCTATCACACACCTTATATACCCATCAAGGGATATGTGTGCAGACAGCCTATCACACTCTATACTACCGAGGATATGTGTCAGACAGCCTATCACACATCTTATATACCCACCGAGGGATATGTGTGCAGACAGCCTATCACACATCTATACCCACGAGGATATGTACAGACAGCCTATCACACTCTTATAGACCCATCAAGGGATATGTGTGCAGACAGCCTATCACACATCTTATATACCCACCGAGGGATATGAGTGCAGACAGCTTATCACACATCTTATATACCCACCGAGGGATATGTGTGCAGACAGACTATCAGACCCCTTATATACCCACCGAGGGCTATGTGTACAGATAGCTTATAACACCCTGATATACCCACCGAGGGATATGTGTGCAGACAGCCTATCACACATCTTATATACCCACCGAGGGATATGTATATATACAGCCTATCACACCTTATATACCCACCGAGGGATATGTGTGCAGACAGCCTATCACAACCCTTATATACCCACTGAGGGATATATGTGCAGACAGCATATCACACTGGGCTGTCTGCACACATATCCTTTGGTGGGTATATAAGGTGTGATAGGCTCTCTGCACACATATCCCTCGGTGGGTATATAAGGGGTGTGATAGGCTGTATGCACACATATCCTTCCGTGGGTATATAAGGTCTGATAGGCTGTCTGCACACATATCCCTCGGTGGGTATATAAGGGGTGTGATAGGCTGTCTGCACACATATCCCTCGGTGGGTATATAAGGGGTGTGATAGGCTCTATGCACTCATATCCCTCCGTGGGTATATAAGGTCTGATAGGCTGTCGGCTCACATATCCCTCTGTGGGTATATAAGGAGTGATAGGCTGTCTGCACACATATCCTCGGTGGGTATATAAGGTGTGTGATAGGCTGTCTGCACACATCTTCCTTGGTGGGTATATAATGGGTGTGATAGGCTGTCTGCACACATATCCCTCGGTGTGTATATAAGGGTGTGATAGGCTGTCTGCACACATTTCCCTCGGTGGGTATATTAAGTGTTATAGGCTGTCTGCACACATATCCCTCGGTGGGTATATAATGTGTGATAGGCTGTCTGCACACATATCCCTCGGTGGGTATATAAGGTGTGATAGGCTGTCTGCACACATATCCCTCGGTGGGTATATAAGATTTGACAGGCTGTCTGCACACATATCTCTCAGTGGGTATATAAGGTGCGATAGGCTGTCTGTACACATATCCCTCGGTGGGTATATAAGGTGTGTGATAGGCTGTCTGCACACATATCTCTAGGTGAGTATATAACGTGTGATAGACTGTCTGCACACATATCCCTCGGTGGGTATATAAGATGTGTGATAGGCTGTCTGTACACATATCCCTCGGTGGGTATATAAGATGTGTGATAGGCTGTCTGCACACATATCCCTCGGTGGGTATATAAGATGTGTGATAGGCTGTCTGCACACATATCCCTCGGTGGGTATATAAGGTGTGATAGACTGTCTGCACACATATCCCTTGGTGGGTATATAAGGGGTGTGATAGGCTGTCTGCACACATATCCCTCAGTGGGTATATAAGATGTGTGATAAGCTGTCTGCACACATATCCCTCGGTGGGAATATAAGGTTTGATGCGTTGTCTGCACACATATCCCTCGCTGGGTATATAAGGTGTGTGATGGGCTGTCTGCACACATATCCCTCGTGGGTATATAAGGCGTGATAGGCTCTCTGCACACATATCTCTCGGTGGGTATATACGGGGTGTGATAGGCTGTCTGCACAAACATACCTCAGTGGGTATATAAGGGGTGTGATAAGCTGTATGTACACATATCCCTCGGTGGGTATATAAGGTGTGTGATAGGCTGTCTGCACACATATCCATCAGTGGTTATATAAGCTGTGTGATAAGCTGTCTTCAGACATATCCCTCGCTGGGTATATAAGATGTGTGATAGGCTGTATGTACACTTATCCCTCAGTGGGTATATAAGCTGTGTTATAGACTGTCTGTACACATATCCCTCGGTGGGTATATAAGGGTTGTGATAGGCTGTCTGCACACATATTCCTCAGTGGGTATATAAGGGTGTGATAGGCTGTCTGTACACATATCCCTCGGTGGGTATATAAGGGGTGTGATAGGCTGTTGGCACCTTATATACCCACCTAGTTATATGTGTACAGACAGCCTATCACACCCCTATATACACACGAGTGATATGTGTGCAGACAGCCTATCACACCTATATACCCACCGAGGTAAGTGCAGACAGCCTATCACACATCTTATATACCCACCGAGGATGTATGTACAGACAGCCTATCACACCTATATACCCACCGAGGTATATGTGTACATACAGCCTATCACACCTATATACTCACCGAGGATATGTGTACATACAGCCTATCACACCTATATACCCACCAGGGATAAGTGTGCAGACAGCCTATCACACATCTTATATACCCAGCGAGGGATATGTGTGCAGACAGCCTATCACACCATATATACCCACCGAGGGATGAGTGTACAGACAGCCTATCACACCCTTATATACCCATCAAGGGATATGTGTGCAGACAGCCTATCACACATCTTATATACCCACCGAGTGGATTTGAGTGCAGACAGCTTATCACACATCTTATATACCCACCGAGGGATATGTGTGCAGACAGACTATCAGACCCCTTATATACCCACCGAGGGCTATGTGTACAGATAGCTTATAACACCCTGATATACCCACCGAGGGATATGTGTGCAGACAGCCTATCACACATCTTATATACCCACCGAGGATATGTGTATAGACAGCCTATCACACCTTATATACTCACCGAGGATATGTGTGCAGACAGCTTATCACTACCTTATATACTCACTGAGGATATGTGTGCTGACAGCATATCACACTGGGCTGTCTGCACACATATCCTTTGGTGGGTATATAAGGTGTGATAGGCTGTCTGCACACATATCCCTCGGTGGGTATATAAGGGTGAGATAGGCTGTATGCACACATATCCTTCCGTGGGTATATAAGGTCTGATAGGCTGTCTGCACACATATCCCTCGGTGGGTATATAAGGGGTGTGATAGGCTGTCTGCACACATATCCCTCGGTGGGTATATAAGGGGTGTGATAGGCTCTATGCACTCATATCCCTCCATGGGTATATAAGGTCTGATAGGCTGTCTGCTCACATATCCCTCTGTGGGTATATAAGGTGTGATAGGCTGTCTGCACACATATCCCTCGGTGGGTATATAAGGTGTGTGATAGGCTGTCTGCACACATCTTCCTTGGTGGGTATATAATGGGTGTGATAGGCTGTCTGCACACATATCCTCGGTGTGTATATAAGGGTGTGATAGGCTGTCTGCACACATTTCCTCGGTGGGAATATTAAGTGTTATAGGCTGTCTGCACACATATCCCTCGGTGGGTATATAAGGTGTGATAGGCTGTCTGCACACATATCCCTCGGTGGGTATATAAGGTGTGATAGGCTGTCTGCACACATATCCCTTGGTGAGTATATAAGTTGTGATAGGCTGTCTGCACACATATCCCTCGGTGGGTATATAAGGGGTGTGATAGGCTGTCTGTACACATATCCCTCGGTGGGTATATAAGGTGTGTGATAGGCTGTCTGCACACATATCTCTAGGTGGGTATATAAGGTGTGATAGACTGTCTGCACACATATCCCTCGGTGGGTATATAAGATGTGTGATAGGCTGTCTGTACACATATCCCTCGGTGGGTATATAAAGTGTGATAAGCTGTATGTACACATATCCCTCGGTGGGTATATAAGATGTGTGATAGGCTGTCTGCACACTTATCCCTCGGTGGGTATATAGGTGTGATAGGCTGTCTGCACACATATCCCTCGGTGGGTATATAAGGTGTGATAGGCTGTCTGCACACATAATCCTCGGTGGGTATATAAGTGGTGTGATAGGCTGTCTGCACACATATCCCTCGGTGGGTATGTAAGGTGTGATAAGCTTTCTGCTCATATATCCCTCGGAGGGTATATAAGGTGTGTGATAGGCTGTCTGCACACATATCCCTCGGTGGGTATATAAGGAGTGTGATAGGCTGTCTGCACAGATATCCCTCGGTGGGTATATAAGGGGTGTGATAGGCTGTCTGCACACATATCCCTCGGTGGGTATATAAGGTGTGATAGGCTGTCTGCACACATATCCCTCGGTGATTATATAAGGTGTGATAGGCTGTCTGCACAGATATCCCTCGGTGGGTATATAAGGTGTGATAGGCTGTCTGCACACACATCCCTCGGTGGGTATATAAGGTGTGATAGGCTGTCTGCACACATATCCCTCGGTGGGTATATAAGGTGTAATAGGCTGTCTGCACACATATCCCTCGGTGGGTATATAAGGGGTGTAATAGGCTGTCTGCACACATACCCCTCAGTGGGTATATAAGGTGTGATAGGCTGTCTGTACACATATCCCTCGGTGGGTATATAAGGTGTGTGATAGGCTGTCTGCACACATATCTCTAGGTGGGTATATAAGGTGTGATAGACTGTCTGCACACATATCCCTCGTGGGTATATAAGATGTGTGATAGGCTGTCTGTACACATATCCCTCGGTGGGTATATAAAGTGTGATAAGCTGTCTGTACACATATCCCTCGGTGGGTATATAAGATGTGTGATAGGCTGTCTGCACACTTATCCCTCGGTGGGTATATAGGGTGTGATAGGCTGTCTGCACACATATCCCTCGGTGGGTATATAAGGGGTGTGATAGGCTGTCTGCACACATATCCCTCGGTGGGTATATAAGGTGTGATAAGCTGTCTGCTCATATATCCCTCGGTGGGTATATAAGGTGTGTGATAGGCTGTCTGCACACATATCCCTCGGTGGGTATATAAGGAGTGTGATAGGCTGTCTGCACACATATCCCTCGGTGGGTATATAAGGGGTGTGATAGGCTGTCTGCACACATATCCTCGGTGGGTATATAAGGTGTGATAGGCTGTCTGCACACATATCCCTCGGTGATTATATAAGGTGTGATAGGCTGTCTGCACACATATCCCTCGGTGGGTATATAAGGTGTGATAGGCTGTCTGCACACATACCCCTCAGTGGGTATATAAGGTGTGATAGGCTATCTGTACACATATCCCTCTGTGGATATATAAGGTGTGATAGGCTGTCTGCACACATATCCCTCGGTGGGTATATAAGGTGTGATAGGCTGTCTGCACACATATCCCTCGGTGGGTATATAAGGTGTGTGATAGGCTGCCTGCACACATATCCCTCAGAGGGTATATAAGGTGTGATAGGCTGTATGTACACATATCCCTCAGTGGGTATATAAGGTGTGATAGGCTGTCTGCACACATATCCCTCAGTGGGTATATAAGGTGTGATAGGCTGTCTGCACACATATCTCTCGGTGATTATATAAGGTGTGATAGGCTGTCTGCACACATATCCCTCGGTGGGTATATAAGGTGTGATAGGCTGTCTGTACACATATCACTCGGTGGGTATATAAGGTGTGATAGGCTGTCTGCACACATATCTCTCGGTGATTATATAAGGTGTGATAGGCTGTTTGCACACATATGCCTCAGTGGGTATATAAGGTGTGATAGGCTTTCTGCACACATATCCCTCGTGGGTATATAAGGTGTGATAGGCTGTCTGTACACATATCACTCGGTGGGTATATAAGGTGTGATAGGCTGTCTGCACACATATCCCTCGGTGGGTATATAAGGGGTGTGATAGGCTGTCTGCACACATATCCCTCGTTGGGTATATAAGGTGTGATAGGCTGTTTGCACACATATCCCTCGGTGATTATATAAGGTGTGATAGGCTGTCTGCACACATATCCCTCGGTGGGTATATAAGGTGTGATAGGCTGTCTGCACACATATCCCTCGTGGGTATATAAGGTGTGATAGGCTGTCTGCACACATATCCCTCGGTGGGTATATAAGGTGTGATAGGCTGTCTGTACACATATCACTCGGTGGGTATATAAGGTGTGATAGGCTGTCTGCACACATATCCCTCGGTGGGTATATAAGGTGTGATAGGCTGTCTGCACACATATCCCTCGGTGGGTATATAAGGTATGTGATAGGCTATCTGCACACATATCCCTCAGTGGGTATATAAGGGGTGTGATAGGCTGTCTGCACACATATCCCTCGTTGGGTATATAACGTGTGATAGGCTGTCTGCACACATATCCCTCGGTGGGTATAATATACGTTTGTCTGTACTTGGTGGAGTGCACAGAGCAGAAATTGTCAGTTTCTCATATCCAGCGACAACTTTTTCTTTCCTTCGCTGAGAAGATGACAATGTGGCTCCATCTCTACTAAATGGGGGGGGGACATAATGTTATAAATGACCGGAGCAGAGTTCGTCTATTATAAACTCGCTGGGGGGCAGTCAGTTTTGGATTATAATAACCTACTGTACACATGATGTATATACAGTATATATCAGTGATGTCATCAGCAGGAGGTGGGGGGTGTCATCGGACTCTCAGCCCTCGTCTTATCCTATGCTTCCTCCAGCATCTGTCACAAGACTATTTAAAGATCCTGGAATCCCCTGATTCCTCATCCCACTTACTGGTATCCTGTGCCTCGTGCCTCCTCACTGACACCCAGTCTGGGTTCACGTATGCCCCTACACTGGGGGCACTGCTGCTCCAGGAACTTCTGACAATCAGGACAGGACCAGGATGCTTTGCAGCAGACGTCACATTCAAATTACTGCTGTGTGGGGGAGGGGAAGCGACAACTGCCACAACCCCATGTATTGTATTGAGAGCAGAAGCTGTCACTAAGTTCCTGATTTTTAGAACACATAAAGATAAACAATACACCATTAACCCTTTCATTACAGTTACCTGGTCATGTGATCCTTATCTGACCACTGTCCTATGTGTCCGACTTACTGTGAATTACAGAGTTACATCAGCAACTATAAAGTGCCCCCCAACAGCTCTCAGACACCCCCGCTTCCCAATACAGTCTGCCTTTATGTTCCTGTGAATTCCACTCAGAGTTGAGCGAACTTCTTGTCTTAAGTTCGGCGTCCAAAGTTCGGGTTCGAGTTATCAAAGCATCCCATTAAGGATTCCGCTACCACGGACCATAACGGCATTTGGAATTCAGGGTGAGGATTGTACGTCAGTCATGCTGATCAGTGCAGGGGCGTGGCTCAGTACTGGATTGGATAAGAGGTCGTAGAGTAACACCTCTTATCTAATCCAGTACTGAGCCACGCCCCCTGCACGGATCACATGACGGTGACGTCACCCCAGGTCCTTCGTGTTGTCCAAGGTTCGGGTTCATTGAAAAATCCCATTATGGATTCTCCAGTTAATGCTCTGCAGCTTCACACTGCTCTTCCATTACTCAGACATCAGACATGAGATGCACACACCTTATACTACAGGAACATCTATTACTGCTGACAACCTGCCTGTATATCATGTCTGAGGGGTAGTCACAGCCCCGCCCCCTGCTGATGACATCACTGATATAATGACATGTGATCAGACATGAGATCCACACCTTATACTACAGGAACACCTATTACTGCTGACAACCTGCCTGTATATCCTGTCTGAGAGGTAGTCACAGCCCCGCCCCCTGCTGATGACATCACTGATATAATGACATGTGATCAGACATGAGATCCACCCCTTATACTACAGGAACATCTATCACTGCTGACAACCTGCCTGAGAGGTTGTCACAGCCCCGCCCCCTGCTGATGACATCACTGATATAATGACATGTGATCAGACATGAGATCCACACCTTATACTACAGGAACATCTATTACTGCTGACAACCTGCCTGTATATCCTGTCTGAGAGGTAGTCACAGCCCCGCCCCTGCTGATGACATCACTGATATAATGACATGTGATCAGACATGAGATCCACACCTTATACTACAGGAACATCTATTACTGCTGACAACCTGCCTGTATATCCTGTCTGGAGGGGTAGTCACAGCCCCGCCCCTGCTGGTGACATCACTGATATAATGACATGTGATCAGACATGAGATCCACACCTTATACTACAGGAACATCTATTACTGCTGACAACCTGCCTGTATATCCTGTCTGAGGGGTAGTCACAGCCCCGCCCCTGCTGATGACATCACTGATATAATGACATGTGATCAGACATGAGATCCACACCTTATACTACAGGAACATCTATTACTGCTGACAACCTGCCTGTATATCCTGTCTGAGAGGGTAGTCACAGCCCCGCCCCTGCTGATGACATCACTGATATAATGACATGTGATCAGACATGAGATCCACACCTTATACTACAGGAACATCTATTACTGCTGACAACCTGCCTGTATATCCTGTCTGAGAGGTAGTCACAGCCCCGCCCCTGCTGATGACATCACTGATATAATGACATGTGATCAGACATGAGATCCACACCTTATACTACAGGAACATCTATTACTGCTGACAACCTGCCTGTATATCCTGTCTGAGAGGTAGTCACAGCCCCGCCCCTGCTGATGACATCACTGATATAATGACATGTGATCAGACATGAGATCCACACCTTATACTACAGGAACATCTATTACTGCTGACAACCTGCCTGTATATCCTGTCTGGAGAGGTAGTCACAGCCCCGCCCCTGCTGATGACATCACTGATATAATGACATGTGATCAGACATGAGATCCACACCTTATACTACAGGAACATCTATTACTGCTGACAACCTGCCTGTATATCCTGTCTGAGGGGTAGTCACAGCCCCGCCCCTGCTGATGACATCACTGATATAATGACATGTGATCAGACATGAGATCCACACCTTATACTACAGGAACATCTATTACTGCTGACAACCTGCCTGTATATCCTGTCTGAGAGGTAGTCACAGCCCCGCCCCTGCTGATGACATCACTGATATAATGACATGTGATCAGACATGAGATCCACACCTTATACTACAGGAACATCTATTACTGCTGACAACCTGCCTGTATATCCTGTCTGAGAGGTAGTCACAGCCCCGCCCCTGCTGATGACATCACTGATATAATGACATGTGATCAGACATGAGATCCACACCTTATACTACAGGAACATCTATTACTGCTGACAACCTGCCTGTATATCCTGTCTGGAGAGGTAGTCACAGCCCCGCCCCCTGCTGATGACATCACTGATATAATGACATGTGATCAGACATGAGATCCACACCTTATACTACAGGAACATCTATTACTGCTGACAACCTGCCTGTATATCCTGTCTGAGAGGTAGTCACAGCCCCGCCCCTGCTGATGACATCACTGATATAATGACATGTGATCAGACATGAGATCCACACCTTATACTACAGGAACATCTATTACTGCTGACAACCTGCCTGTATATCCTGTCTGAGGGGTAGTCACAGCCCCGCCCCTGCTGATGACATCACTGATATAATGACATGTGATCAGACATGAGATCCACACCTTATACTACAGGAACATCTATTACTGCTGACAACCTGCCTGTATATCCTGTCTGAGGGGTAGTCACAGCCCCGCCCCTGCTGATGACATCACTGATATAATGACATGTGATCAGACATGAGATCCACACCTTATACTACAGGAACATCTATTACTGCTGACAACCTGCCTGTATATCCTGTCTGAGAGGTAGTCACAGCCCCGCCCCTGCTGATGACATCACTGATATAATGACATGTGATCAGACATGAGATCCACACCTTATACTACAGGAACATCTATTACTGCTGACAACCTGCCTGTATATCCTGTCTGAGAGGTAGTCACAGCCCCGCCCCTGCTGATGACATCACTGATATAATGACATGTGATCAGACATGAGATCCACACCTTATACTACAGGAACATCTATTACTGCTGACAACCTGCCTGTATATCCTGTCTGAGAGGTAGTCACAGCCCCGCCCCTGCTGATGACATCACTGATATAATGACATGTGATCAGACATGAGATCCACACCTTATACTACAGGAACATCTATTACTGCTGACAACCTGCCTGTATATCCTGTCTGAGAGGTAGTCACAGCCCCGCCCTGCTGATGACATCACTGATATAATGACATGTGATCAGACATGAGATCCACACCTTATACTACAGGAACATCTATTACTGCTGACAACCTGCCTGTATATCCTGTCTGGAGAGGTAGTCACAGCCCCGCCCCTGCTGATGACATCACTGATATAATGACATGTGATCAGACATGAGATCCACACCTTATACTACAGGAACATCTATTACTGCTGACAACCTGCCTGTATATCCTGTCTGAGAGGTAGTCACAGCCCCGCCCCTGCTGATGACATCACTGATATAATGACATGTGATCAGACATGAGATCCACACCTTATACTACAGGAACATCTATTACTGCTGACAACCTGCCTGTATATCCTGTCTGGAGGGGTAGTCACAGCCCCGCCCCTGCTGATGACATCACTGATATAATGACATGTGATCAGACATGAGATCCACACCTTATACTACAGGAACATCTATTACTGCTGACAACCTGCCTGTATATCCTGTCTGAGAGGTAGTCACAGCCCCGCCCCTGCTGATGACATCACTGATATAATGACATGTGATCAGACATGAGATCCACACCTTATACTACAGGAACATCTATTACTGCTGACAACCTGCCTGTATATCCTGTCTGAGAGGTAGTCACAGCCCCGCCCCTGCTGATGACATCACTGATATAATGACATGTGATCAGACATGAGATCCACACCTTATACTACAGGAACATCTATTACTGCTGACAACCTGCCTGTATATCCTGTCTGAGAGGTAGTCACAGCCCCGCCCCCTGCTGATGACATCACTGATATAATGACATGTGATCAGACATGAGATCCACACCTTATACTACAGGAACATCTATTACTGCTGACAACCTGCCTGTATATCCTGTCTGAGAGGTAGTCACAGCCCCGCCCCTGCTGATGACATCACTGATATAATGACATGTGATCAGACATGAGATCCACACCTATACTACAGGAACATCTATTACTGCTGACAACCTGCCTGTATATCCTGTCTGAGAGGTAGTCACAGCCCCGCCCCTGCTGATGACATCACTGATATAATGACATGTGATCAGACATGAGATCCACACCTTATACTACAGGAACATCTATTACTGCTGACAACCTGCCTGTATATCCTGTCTGAGAGGTAGTCACAGCCCCGCCCCTGCTGATGACATCACTGATATAATGACATGTGATCAGACATGAGATCCACACCTTATACTACAGGAACATCTATTACTGCTGACAACCTGCCTGTATATCCTGTCTGAGAGGTAGTCACAGCCCCGCCCCTGCTGATGACATCACTGATATAATGACATGTGATCAGACATGAGATCCACACCTTATACTACAGGAACATCTATTACTGCTGACAACCTGCCTGTATATCCTGTCTGAGAGGTAGTCACAGCCCCGCCCCTGCTGATGACATCACTGATATAATGACATGTGATCAGACATGAGATCCACACCTTATACTACAGGAACATCTATTACTGCTGACAACCTGCCTGTATATCCTGTCTGAGAGGTAGTCACAGCCCCGCCCCTGCTGATGACATCACTGATATAATGACATGTGATCAGACATGAGATCCACACCTTATACTACAGGAACATCTATTACTGCTGACAACCTGCCTGTATATCCTGTCTGGAGGGGTAGTCACAGCCCCGCCCTGCTGATGACATCACTGATATAATGACATGTGATCAGACATGAGATCCACACCTTATACTACAGGAACATCTATTACTGCTGACAACCTGCCTGTATATCCTGTCTGGAGAGGTAGTCACAGCCCCGCCCCTGCTGATGACATCACTGATATAATGACATGTGATCAGACATGAGATCCACACCTTATACTACAGGAACATCTATTACTGCTGACAACCTGCCTGTATATCCTGTCTGAGAGGTAGTCACAGCCCCGCCCCTGCTGATGACATCACTGATATAATGACATGTGATCAGACATGAGATCCACCCCTTATACTACAGGAACATCTATTACTGCTGACAACCTGCCTGTATATCCTGTCTGAGGGGTAGTCACAGCCCCGCCCTGCTGATGACATCACTGATATAATGACATGTGATCAGACATGAGATCCACACCTTATACTACAGGAACATCTATTACTGCTGACAACCTGCCTGTATATCCTGTCTGAGAGGTAGTCACAGCCCCGCCCCTGCTGATGACATCACTGATATAATGACATGTGATCAGACATGAGATCCACACCTTATACTACAGGAACATCTATTACTGCTGACAACCTGCCTGTATATCCTGTCTGAGAGGTAGTCACAGCCCCGCCCCTGCTGATGACATCACTGATATAATGACATGTGATCAGACATGAGATCCACACCTTATACTACAGGAACATCTATTACTGCTGACAACCTGCCTGTATATCCTGTCTGAGGGGTAGTCACAGCCCCGCCCCTGCTGATGACATCACTGATATAATGACATGTGATCAGACATGAGATCCACACCTTATACTACAGGAACATCTATTACTGCTGACAACCTGCCTGTATATCCTGTCTGAGAGGTAGTCACAGCCCCGCCCCTGCTGATGACATCACTGATATAATGACATGTGATCAGACATGAGATCCACACCTTATACTACAGGAACATCTATTACTGCTGACAACCTGCCTGTATATCCTGTCTGAGGGGTAGTCACAGCCCCGCCCCTGCTGATGACATCACTGATATAATGACATGTGATCAGACATGAGATCCACACCTTATACTACAGGAACATCTATTACTGCTGACAACCTGCCTGTATATCCTGTCTGAGAGGTAGTCACAGCCCCGCCCCTGCTGATGACATCACTGATATAATGACATGTGATCAGACATGAGATCCACCCCTTATACTACAGGAACATCTATTACTGCTGACAACCTGCCTGTATATCCTGTCTGAGAGGTAGTCACAGCCCCGCCCCTGCTGATGACATCACTGATATAATGACATGTGATCAGACATGAGATCCACACCTTATACTACAGGAACATCTATTACTGCTGACAACCTGCCTGTATATCCTGTCTGAGAGGTAGTCACAGCCCCGCCCCTGCTGATGACATCACTGATATAATGACATGTGATCAGACATGAGATCCACCCCTTATACTACAGGAACATCTATTACTGCTGACAACCTGCCTGTATATCCTGTCTGAGGGGTAGTCACAGCCCCGCCCCTGCTGATGACATCACTGATATAATGACATGTGATCAGACATGAGATCCACACCTTATACTACAGGAACATCTATTACTGCTGACAACCTGCCTGTATATCCTGTCTGAGAGGTAGTCACAGCCCCGCCCCTGCTGATGACATCACTGATATAATGACATGTGATCAGACATGAGATCCACACCTTATACTACAGGAACATCTATTACTGCTGACAACCTGCCTGTATATCCTGTCTGAGAGGTAGTCACAGCCCCGCCCCTGCTGATGACATCACTGATATAATGACATGTGATCAGACATGAGATCCACACCTTATACTACAGGAACATCTATTACTGCTGACAACCTGCCTGTATATCCTGTCTGAGAGGTAGTCACAGCCCCGCCCCTGCTGATGACATCACTGATATAATGACATGTGATCAGACATGAGATCCACACCTTATACTACAGGAACATCTATTACTGCTGACAACCTGCCTGTATATCCTGTCTGAGAGGTAGTCACAGCCCCGCCCTGCTGATGACATCACTGATATAATGACATGTGATCAGACATGAGATCCACACCTTATACTACAGGAACATCTATTACTGCTGACAACCTGCCTGTATATCCTGTCTGAGGGGTAGTCACAGCCCCGCCCTGCTGATGACATCACTGATATAATGACATGTGATCAGACATGAGATCCACACCTTATACTACAGGAACATCTATTACTGCTGACAACCTGCCTGTATATCCTGTCTGAGAGGTAGTCACAGCCCCGCCCCTGCTGATGACATCACTGATATAATGACATGTGATCAGACATGAGATCCACACCTTATACTACAGGAACATCTATTACTGCTGACAACCTGCCTGTATATCCTGTCTGAGAGGTAGTCACAGCCCCGCCCCTGCTGATGACATCACTGATATAATGACATGTGATCAGACATGAGATCCACACCTTATACTACAGGAACATCTATTACTGCTGACAACCTGCCTGTATATCCTGTCTGAGGGGTAGTCACAGCCCCGCCCCTGCTGATGACATCACTGATATAATGACATGTGATCAGACATGAGATCCACACCTTATACTACAGGAACATCTATTACTGCTGACAACCTGCCTGTATATCCTGTCTGAGAGGTAGTCACAGCCCCGCCCCTGCTGATGACATCACTGATATAATGACATGTGATCAGACATGAGATCCACACCTTATACTACAGGAACATCTATTACTGCTGACAACCTGCCTGTATATCCTGTCTGAGAGGTAGTCACAGCCCCGCCCCTGCTGATGACATCACTGATATAATGACATGTGATCAGACATGAGATCCACACCTTATACTACAGGAACATCTATTACTGCTGACAACCTGCCTGTATATCCTGTCTGAGGGGTAGTCACAGCCCCGCCTCTGCTGATGACATCACTGATATAATGACATGTGATCAGACATGAGATCCACACCTTATACTACAGGAACATCTATTACTGCTGACAACCTGCCTGTATATCCTGTCTGAGGGGTAGTCACAGCCCCGCCCCTGCTGATGACATCACTGATATAATGACATGTGATCAGACATGAGATCCACACCTTATACTACAGGAACATCTATTACTGCTGACAACCTGCCTGTATATCCTGTCTGAGAGGTAGTCACAGCCCCGCCCCTGCTGATGACATCACTGATATAATGACATGTGATCAGACATGAGATCCACACCTTATACTACAGGAACATCTATTACTGCTGACAACCTGCCTGTATATCCTGTCTGAGAGGTAGTCACAGCCCCGCCCCTGCTGATGACATCACTGATATAATGACATGTGATCAGACATGAGATCCACACCTTATACTACAGGAACATCTATTACTGCTGACAACCTGCCTGTATATCCTGTCTGAGGGGTAGTCACAGCCCCGCCCCTGCTGATGACATCACTGATATAATGACATGTGATCAGACATGAGATCCACACCTTATACTACAGGAACATCTATTACTGCTGACAACCTGCCTGTATATCCTGTCTGAGGGGTAGTCACAGCCCCGCCCCCGCTGATGACATCACTGATATAATGACATGTGATCAGACATGAGATCCACACCTTATACTACAGGAACATCTATTACTGCTGACAACCTGCCTGTATATCCTGTCTGAGAGGTAGTCACAGCCCCGCCCCTGCTGATGACATCACTGATATAATGACATGTGATCAGACATGAGATCCACACCTTATACTACAGGAACATCTATTACTGCTGACAACCTGCCTGTATATCCTGTCTGAGGGGTAGTCACAGCCCCGCCCCCTGCTGATGACATCACTGATATAATGACATGTGATCAGACATGAGATCCACACCTTATACTACAGGAACATCTATTACTGCTGACAACCTGCCTGTATATCCTGTCTGAGAGGTAGTCACAGCCCCGCCCTGCTGATGACATCACTGGATATAATGACATGTGATCAGACATGAGATCCACACCTTATACTACAGGAACATCTATTACTGCTGACAACCTGCCTGTATATCCTGTCTGAGAGGTAGTCACAGCCCCGCCCCTGCTGATGACATCACTGATATAATGACATGCAGATCAGACATGAGATCCACACCTTATACTACAGGAACATCTATTACTGCTGACAACCTGCCTGTATATCCTGTCTGAGGGGTAGTCACAGCCCCGCCCCTGCTGATGACATCACTGATATAATGACATGTGATCAGACATGAGATCCACACCTTATACTACAGGAACATCTATTACTGCTGACAACCTGCCTGTATATCCTGTCTGAGAGGTAGTCACAGCCCCGCCCTGCTGATGACATCACTGATATAATGACATGTGATCAGACATGAGATCCACACCTTATACTACAGGAACATCTATTACTGCTGACAACCTGCCTGCATATCCTGTCTGAGAGGTAGTCACAGCCCCGCCCTGCTGATGACATCACTGGATATAATGACATGTGATCAGACATGAGATCCACACCTTATACTACAGGAACATCTATTACTGCTGACAACCTGCCTGTATATCCTGTCTGAGGGGTAGTCACAGCCCCGCCCCTGCTGATGACATCACTGATATAATGACATGTGATCAGACATGAGATCCACACCTTATACTACAGGAACATCTATTACTGCTGACAACCTGCCTGTATACTCCTGTCTGGAGAGGTAGTCACAGCCCCGCCCTGCTGATGACATCACTGATATAATGACATGTGATCAGACATGAGATCTCACCTTATACTACAGGAACATCTATTACTGCTGACAACCTGCCTGTATATCCTGTCTGAGGGGTAGTCACAGCCCGCCCCTGCTGATGACATCACTGATATAATGACATGTGATCAGACATGAGTCCACACCTTATACTACAGGAACATCTATTACTGCTGACAACCTGCCTGTATACCCTGTCTGAGAGGAGTCACAGCCCCGCCCTGCTGATGACATCACTGATATAATGACAGTGATCAGACATGAGATCCACCCCCATACTACAGGAACATCTATTACTGCTGACAACCTGCCTGTATATCCTGTCTGAGGGGTAGTCACAGCCCCGCCCTGCTGATGACATCACTGATATAATGACATGTGATCAGACATGAGATCCACCTTATACTACAGGGAACACTATTACTGCTGACAACCTGCCTGTATATCCTGTCTGAGAGGTAGTCACAGCCCCGCCCCCTGCTGATGACATCACTGATATAATGACATGTGATCAGACATGAGATCCACACCTTATACTACAGGAACATCTATTACTGCTGACAACCTGCCTGTATATCCTGCCTGGAGTAGGTGTCACAGCCCCGCCCCTGCTGATGACATCACTGATATAATGACATGTGATCAGACATGAGATCCACACCTTATACTACAGGAACATCTATTACTGCTGACAACCTGCCTGTATATCCTGTCTGAGAGGTAGTCACAGCCCCGCCCCTGCTGATGACATCACTGATATAATGACATGTGATCAGACATGAGATCCACACCTTATACTACAGGAACATCTATTACTGCTGACAACCTGCCTGTATATCCTGTCTGAGAGGTAGTCACAGCCCCGCCCCTGCTGATGACATCACTGATATAATGACATGTGATCAGACATGAGATCCACACCCTTATACTACAGAACATCTATTACTGCTGACAACCTGCCTGTATATCCTGTCTGAGAGGTAGTCACAGCCCCGCCCCCTGCTGATGACATCACTGATACAATGACATGTGATCAGACATGAGATCCACCCCTTATACTACAGGAACATCTATTACTAGCTGACAACCTGCCTGTATATCCTGTCTGAGGGGTAGTCACAGCCCCGCCCCCTGCTGATGACATCACTGATATAATGACATGTGATCAGACATGAGATCCACACCTTATACTACAGGAGCATCTATTACTGCTGACAACCTGCCTGTATATCCTGTCTGAGAGGGTAGTCACAGCCCCGCCCCCTGCTGATGACATCACTGATATAATGACACTGTGATCAGACATGAGATCCACACCTTATACTACAGGAACATCTATTACTGCTGACAACCTGCCTGTATATCCTGTCTGAGAGGTAGTCACAGCCCCGCCCCCTGCTGATGACATCACTGATATAATGACATGTGATCAGACATGAGATCCACACCTTATACTACAGGAACATCTGTTACTGCTGACAACCTGCCTGTATATCCTGTCTGAGGGGGTAGTCACAGCCCCGCCCCCTGCTGATGACATCACTGATATAATGACATGTGATCAGACATGAGATCCACCCCTTATACTACAGGAGCATCTATTACTGCTGACAACCTGCCTGTATATCCTGTCTGAGAGGTAGTCACAGCCCCGCCCCCTGCTGATGACATCACTGATATAATGACATGTGATCAGACATGAGATCCACACCTTATACTACAGGAACATCTATTACTGCTGACAACCTGCCTGTATATTCTGTCTGAGAGGTAGTCACAGCCGCCGCCCCAGCTGATGACATCACTGATATAATGACATGTGATCAGACATGAGATCCACACCTTATACTACAGGAACATCTATTACTGCTGACAACCTGCCTGTATATCCTGTCTGAGGGGTAGTCACAGCCCCACCCCCTGCTGATGACATCACAGACATCAACCCTTCTCTGCAGACCCACAGCACTAAAAATCCTCCAGTAATGGCCGTACTAAAGTTTTACCCTAAGGGTAGGCCATCATGATAAATTGTGGTGCCAGGGCCGGGAAGGCATAGGGTTAATGGTTAAGAAGGATGGGATGGGGAGTGGAAAAAAGGGGTGGGTATTCAGGGGCATGGGCGTAGCTATAGGCTGTGCAGAGGTAGCAGTCGCTACCGGGCCCAGGAGCCTGAGGGGGTCCAAAGACCCTTGTGCCGCATAAGAAGTCACACAAAGCAATGAGGGAAGGGGGCCCAAGCTGAACTCTTGCACCAGGGCCCATGAGCCGTTAGCTACGCCCCTGTTCAGGGGTATTTATATACCATTTTGGAATTTCAAGAAAGCGCCCACCCTCCAGCCCAAGGTGCGAAGGGAGAAAAGTGAGTGGCGATAGCAGTCGGGGGAGTTCGACTGTATCAGTCATGTGGCTTGGTGGGTGTTGGAACATCGCGGCAGTCGATGCGATGGGAGGTCCTCGAGCTGGTGGAATGGGAGGGCCCCAATGGTGGGGGCTGGACTCTCAGGATTGGGCACTTGGTTACTTGGTGGCGTCCATCAGTTGGTGTTTTTACGGATGGAGGCAAGGTGGATGGGCCAGTTGTGTCTGTGGATTAATACATTTGGGGCTTCCAGGACCTCCCTGCGTCTGGGATAAATTATTGTAAGTGTTGTTAATAAAGATTTATTATATATATTTATTGATTAAGGTAAACAGAAGGGAAATAGGAGAGGAGAAAATGGGAAAGCGGGTTTCTATAGGTGGAAAAAGGGGCCCCGAAGAGGTCACCAATAATGTAATCTCGTGGGTGGCGACCCTTCTCTGCAGAACCTCAGACTGAAAATCCTCCACCTGTGAGCGGCGACCCCTCTCCGCTGATGTCCTGCAGAGATGTCGACAACCACTATGAGGAGAGTCCAGCAAAGTGCATGCTGCTGTCACGGAGCAGCAGCCAGGAACGCACAACCCTGGAAACAGCATAGTGTAAGACAGTCATAACAGAGGGCTTGGGTGGAGGGTGGCCGTGCACTCACCTCCAGCAGGGCCGTGCGACCCTGGAATCAGTATGGTCAAAGACAGTCATCACAGAGGGCTTGGGTGGAGGGTGGCCGTGCACTCACCTCCAGCAGGACCGTACGACCCTGGAATCAGTATGGTCTAAGACAGTCATCACAGAGGGCTTGGGTGGAGGGTGGCGTGCACTTCACCTCCAGCAGGGCCGTGCGACCCTGGAATCAGTATGGTCAAAGACAGTCATCACAGAGGCTTGGGTGGAGGGTGGCCGTGCACTCACCTCCAGCAGGACCGTGCGACCCTGGAATCAGTATGGTCTAAGACAGTCATCACAGGGGCTTGGGTGGAGGGTG
The DNA here is from genome assembly GCA_033119425.1 of Bufotes viridis. Classification (NCBI taxonomy): domain Eukaryota; kingdom Metazoa; phylum Chordata; class Amphibia; order Anura; family Bufonidae; genus Bufotes; species Bufotes viridis. Next base: position 3,672,317 of record CM065591.1, on the reverse strand, counting down.
GCCGTGCACTCACCTCCAGCAGGACCGTGCGACCCTGGAATGCAGGTCCAAGACAGTCATCACAGAGGGCTTGGGGAGGTGGCATCACAGGCCGTGCGCTTCGTGGCGTCCCAGGCAGGGGTGGCGTGCACTCACCTCCAGCAGGGCCGTGCGACCCCTGGAATCAGTATGGTCAAAGACAGTCACTCACAGAGGCTCGGGTGGAGGGTGGCCGTGCACTCACCTCCAGCAGGACCGTGCGACCCTGGAATCAGTATGGTCTAAGACAGGTCATCACAGAGGGCTTGGGTGGAGGGTGGCCGTGCACTCACCTCCAGCAGGACCGTGCGACCCTGGAATCAGTATAGTCTAAGACAGTCATCACAGAGGGCTTGGGGAGGAGGGTGGCCGTGCACTCACCTCCAGCAGGACCGTGCGACCCTGGAATCAGTATAGTCTAAGACAGTCATCACAGAGTGCTTGGGTGGAGGGTGGCCGTGCACTCACCTCCAGCAGGACCGTGCGACCCTGGAATCAGTATAGTCTAAGACAGTCATCACAGAGGGCTTGGGTGGAGGGTGGCCGTGCACTCACCTCCAGCAGGACCCTGCGACCCTGGAATCAGTATGCTCTAAGACAGTCATCACAGAGGGCTTGGGGAGGAGGGTGGCCAGTGCACTCACCTTCCAGCAGGACCGGCGACCCTGGAATCAGTATGGTCTAAGACAGTCATCACAGAGGGCTTGGGTGGAGGGTGGCCGTGCACTCACCTCCAGCAGGACCGTGCGACCCTGGAATCAGTATAGTCTAAGACAGTCATCACAGAGTGCTTGGGTGGAGGGTGGCCGTGCACTCACCTCCAGCAGGACCGTGCGACCCTGGAATCAGTATAGTCTAAGACAGTCATCACAGAGGGCTTGGGGAGGAGGGTGGCCGTGCACTCACCTCCAGCAGGACCGTGCAACCCTGGAATCAGTATAGTCTAAGACAGTCATCACAGAGGGCTTGGGTGGAGGGTGACGTGCACTCACCTCCAGCAGGACCGTGCGACCCTGGAATCAGTATAGTCTAAGACAGTCATCACAGAGGGCTTGGGTGGAGGGTGGCCGTGCACTCACCTCCAGCAGGACCGTGCGACCCTGGAATCAGTATGGTCTAAGACAGTCATCACAGAGGGCTTGGGTGGAGGGTGGCCGTGCACTCACCTCCAGCAGGACCGTGTGACCCTGGAATCAGTATAGTCTAAGACAGTCATCACAGAGGGCTTGGGAGGAGGGGTGGCTGTGCACTCACCTCCAGCAGGACCGTGCGACCCTGGAATCAGTATGGTCTAAGACAGTCATCACAGAGGGCTTGGGGAGGAGGGTGGCCGTGCACTCACCTCCAGGACCATCTCGGTCATGTGGGCCTGTCTCTGTGCGGTCTTGTCAGCAGGAGCTGGACTCTGCCACAGGTAGACGCAGAAGACGTCGTATTTCTTCATCACCTGACGATAGTTCCTGTCGCTCAGTTCCAGGACGCGGTCCCTTCCATCATAGGAGGGGAAGCGGAGACCATCTTCAGCCCCACAAAGGGCGAGAAGGGCCCCCCACAACAGGAGACCAAGGGCTTGCATGGAGAAGAGCGAGCGGCTTGTGACAGCAAGACACCGGAGCCCACCTTACATAGTGACACCCTCGCACTCCCTCTCCATTTTTAGGAGACAGTTGTTTCAGGACTATAAATAGCAGCAGAATCTGCCGGGGGTGACGGGTCAGCATCACATCTCCGGGCCCAAAGCTCCCGCCCCCACTCCTCATATACTGTAGGGCTGACGATCCCCTGTCAGGAGATGGTGGCCACCGCCCTACAATGACTGCCACCAGCAAACTGCACAACTGTCTCCTTAAATCCTCTGTGCTGCAGCATGCTCTTGCCACTCTCAGTCCCTGACATCTGCACCACCTTATACTAAAGTGACAACTATTTATCTATTACTGCTGACAACCTGCCATGTCTGAGAGGTTGTCACAGCCCCGCCCCCTGTAGGGTTAGAAGACACAGTGACTGGAGGCATACTCTTTCAGAAAAGGTTTATTGATTACGTCTTTCTGATGAAGGTCATAACAAAAGGTAGAAACGAGGGCCACAGAATCACTACAAAATATTGCATCGTATGTAGAAAGCCACCAACCCCGAAACCCACAAATCTTTGGATCAGAATAATTTATTGTGTGTCCAGTCGCTGGTGTAGGAGGCGAGGATGATGGGGGTTGTCACTAAGCATCCTAAACAATCAGCCCATAGTCCCCCGTTACTACCCTCGGCTGTACCTCCGGGGTCTGTATACACTACAAGGCTGCAGCCGTGACATAGCGGGTCTCGTCTTGTGCCGTATACCTCTACACCACTGACTGTATACGAACCCAGTGAGGTGGAGCGGTACTGGTCTTATGCCGTATACCTCTACACTACTGACTGTATACAAACCCAACGAGGTGGAGCGGTACTGGTCTTGTGCCGTATACCTCTACACCACTGACTGTATACGAACCCAACGAGGTGGATCGGTACTGGTCTTATGCCGTATACCTCTACACCACTGACTGTATACGAATCCAGTGAGGTGGAGCGGTTCTGGTCTTATGCCGTATACCTCTACACCACTGACTGTATACAAACCCAACGAGGTAGAGTGGTACTGGTCTTATGACGTATACCTCTACACCACTGACTGTATACGAACCCAACGAGGTAGAGCGGTACTGGTCTTGTGCCGTATACCTCTACACCACTAACTGTATACGAACCCAACGAGGTTGAGCGGTATAGGTCTGGTGCCTTATACCTCTACACCACTGACTGTATACGAACCCAACGAGGTAGAGTGGTACTGGTCTTATGACGTATACCTCTACACCACTGACTGTATACGAACCCAACGAAGTAGAGTGGTACTGGTCTTATGACGTATACCTCTACACCACTGACTGTATACAAACCCAACGAGGTGGAGCGGTTCTGGTCTTGTGCCGTATACCTCTACACCACTGACTGTATACGAACCCCACGAGGTGGAGCGGTATTGGTCTTGTGCCGTATACCTCTACACTACTGACTGTATACGAACCTAACGAGGTGGAGCGGTACTGGTCTTGTGCCGTATACCTCTACACCCCTGACTGTATACGAACCCAGTGAGGTGGAGCGGTACTGGTCTTTTGTCGTATACCTCTACACCACTGACTGTATACGAACCCAGTGAGGTGGAGCGGTACTGGTCTTGTGCCGTATACCTCTACACCACTGACTGTATACGAACCACGCGAGGTGGAGCGGTACTGGTCTTGTGCCGTATACCTCTACACTACTGACTGTATACAAACCCAGTGAGGTGGAGCGGTACTGGTCTTGTGCTATATACCTCTACACCACTGACTGTATACAAACCCAACGAGGTAGAGTGGTTCTGGTCTTATGCCGTATACCTCTACACCACTGACTGTATACGAACCCAACGGGGTAGAGGGGTACTGGTCTTGTGCCGTATACCTCTACACCACTGACTGCATATAAACCCCATGAGGTGCAGCGGTTCTGGTCTTGTGCCGTATACCTCTACACCACTGACTGCATATAAACCCCATGAGGTGCAGCGGTTCTGGTCTTGTGCCGTATACCTCTACACCACTGACTGCATATAAACCCCATGAGGTGCAGCGGTTCTGGTCTTGTGCCGTATACCTCTACACCACTGACTGTATACAAACCCAACGAGGTGGAGCGGTACTGGTCTTGTGCCGTATACCTCTACACCACTGACTGTATACGAACCCCATGAGGTGGAGCAGTACTGGTCTTGTGCCGTATACCTCTACACCACTGACTGTATACGAACCCAACGAGGTGGAGCGGTACTGGTCTTGTGCGGTATACCTCTACACCACTGACTGTATATAAACCCCACGAGGTGCAGCGGTTCTGGTCTTGTGCCGTATACCTCTACACTACTGACTGTATACAAACCCAACGAGGTGGAGCGGTACTGGTCTTATGCCGTATACCTCTACACCACTGACTGTATACGAACCCAACGAGGTGGAGTGGTACTGGTCTTGTGCCGTATACCTCTACACCACTGACTGTATACGAACCCAACGAGGTGGAGCGGTACTGGTCTTGTGCCGTATACCTCTACACTCCTGACTGTATACAAACCCAGTGAGGTGGAGTGGTACTGGTCTTGTGCCGTATACCTCTACACCACTGACTGCATACGAACCCAACGAGGTGGAGCGGTACTGGTCTTGTGCCGTATACCTCTACACCACTGACTGCATATAAACCCCATGAGGTGGAGCGGTACTGGTCTTGTGCCGTATACCTCTACACCACAGACTGTATACGAGCCCCATGAGGTGGAGCGGTACTGGTCTTGTGCCGTATACCTCTACACCACTACTTGTATATGAACCCAACGATGTGGAGCGGTTCTGGTCTTTTGCCGTATACCTCTGCATCATTGCTTATATACGAACCCCTTGAGGCGGAGCGGAGCTGCGGCACTGGAAATGGCCGGGAAGTAACAGCGGAATATGGGCGTATTATTTTATGATGTTTTGTGGCCTGTGGGAAGTTTTGAGAACTCGCATAACCCCTTTAAGGGGGTCTGATACAGGACGGTAACTACATCACCGTGCTAGATTCTGCTGACGTCAGGAGAAGGGGGCACTGCACTTGGAATAGCTTAATGGAGAACCCCAACTTAATAGAACAAAAAGTAGTGGGGTGTCCATCGAAGAACGCTCACGGGTTGTATGGAGCTCACCTTTAAGAGGCCAGTAATAGTGTGGGCAGAGGAACTCCATATACTACAACCCTAGAGACGTTGATGACCCTAGAATCGCTGCTGTTAGCCCACCTGCCCTCCTCTTCATTACTCCACTCGTGGAAGTCAACGAAGCTGAGACATGGGGTGCTGTTTGCCGGGATCCTCATGCTGGTGCTACGCTTTCAATCATTAACTATGCTGAGGGGCCATTATGCTTTTACTGCTCTACGGTATAGGGTCCTGACCTCCAGGGGACCCAAGAGGGAGACATAAGGGAGGACGCACAGTGCACCCCATATAACGTCATTATATTGTGCCTCTGTAGGTGTCATCCGCAGACCATGGCCAGGAGCTGCAGATGGGGCAATAAGGCAGGAGGCTTGTGCTCTCCACACAAACCATCCAGACGGAGAACGAGGATATAGTCATGTAATACATCCAGCTGCCAGCGAGTGGCGCTGTAATCTACACAGGATGCACACGGGGTCTCTACCACACACACAGTCACCTTTGGTCCAATAATCTACTTGTTATAGAATGAATGCACATTGGTCGTCGTCTACAGCTACTCACTGACACCAGCGCTGAGCATGGCTCAGAGCACGAGGGTTAACACATCACAGCACTGCTCACCGCTCACCCTGTGCGGCTGACGACCACTTCCCTGCACATTGTCCTTCTGCCACTCTAGACGTCCAGCACGTGGTTGAGGTAGGAGATATAGCAGATCGCCAGACGCAGAATCTCAATCTTTGACAGCTTCTTGTCGGGGGCAGGGTCGGCAGAAGTCGCCGGAGCTCAGCGAACGCCACGTTGAAGGCTTCCACGCGGATGCGCTCTCGAAGCTGCATGAGCTGAGCGATACTTTGCTGTGGCTCGTCTTCTCCTCCGTTTCTCCTCACGGCTTAATTGAGGAGGGAGACATGGCGTCCCTACGACCTCCTCCTCTGCTTCAGACACGCTGCCCCCTTTGATCTCGCTCACTGCCGAGTCCGACTCCGACTGCGCTGATGGTTGGTCCGAATCGAGCTGCTCGGGACTGAGCATCATCGTGGCTGCTTGCTGGAAGATGGCGGGAATAAAATGAGGAAGTGGGTTATTACAGATTACAGTATGGTGACCCCCCGCCAACCTCCCGGGGACTCCTGACAGTGCTCCCACCCATATAGCTTTGGGGGCCACAGTGGTGGGCTCCCTGCCACACAAGATGGCCTCTAGGAGGGAGAAGCGCTGCGCCATCACGTCCTAAAAGTAGATAGAGAACCAAATCCAAGGAATGAGTCACAAATATCAGACTTGTCATTTATTTGTTGAGAAGCATGATCCAATATCACACATCTGTGAACGGTAAAAGTATGTGAACCCTTGCAGCCAGTATCTGGTGTGGCCCCTTGTTCCAGTAATTGCTGATGTCCTGTATATCAGCTTGGAGGAATTCTAGCCCATGCCTCCATACAGAACAGCTTCAGCTCTGCTATGTTGGTGGTGTCCTCCATGAACGGCTCGCTTCAGGATCTTCCACAACATTTCTATTGGATTAAGGTCACTTTACGACAGAAGCCGAGATGGTGGCAGCCATCGTATGAGTGTAGTTAGGGGGCGGGGCCTTCCATCCATATAGCGGCTGTGTGGTCTGCCTCTATTGGAGCTACATGACTGCAAGCCGTCCTGGCTCAGATGCAGCAGCCCAAACTATGGTCCGAACAGCACCGCGTTTCACAGACAGGATGAGCTTCCTTACTCTAAACAAAACGCTTCTAATTTAAACAAAAAAAACGATTCTGCCTCATCCATCCACAACACATCCAATAGCTTTCTGGCCTGTTCAGGTGATCTTTACAAAATGCAAATGAGCAGCAACGTTCTCTTTGCAGTCCTACCATGCACACCATTGTTAGTCAGTGTCCTCCTGATGTTGGACTCATAAACACTGACATTAGCTGAGGCATAAAAGGCCGTTATTTGCTCGTGGTCTTTGTTGGTTGACCGCTCCTGGGGAGGGAAATAATGGTCTTGAATTTCCTCCATTTGTACACAATCTGACTGTGGATTGTTGGAGTCCAGGATCTTTACAGATGGTTTTCTAACCTTTTCTAGGCTGATCAGCATCAACAACTCTTCTTCTGAGGTTCTCAGAAGTTTCCTTTGTTCCTGCCATGATACACTTCCATAAACATGTGAAGATCAGATTTTGATAGATCCTGACCCTTTGCATAAAACAGGTCGCCCTCTCACATCTGATTGTCACCCCACTGATTGAAGAAGCCTTCAAATAATCTGCTAATCCCAAAGGTTCACATACTTTTACCGCTCACATATGTGTGATATTGGAGTATCTTCCTCACTAAATAAATGAAAGTCAGCAAGCACGGGCCTCTACCTGCAGGATAGGTCATCAATATCAGATCGGCGGGGTCCGACACCCAGCACCCTGCCGATCAGCTGTTTGAAGGGAAGGCGCACGCAGTGTGCATAAAGCCATCTCTCTTCCTGCTTGCCAAATACATCAGGAAGAGAGCCACGAGATAGTATAGTGCGCACTGCGTGTACCTTCCTCTTATACAGCTGATCGGTGGGGGTGCCTGGTGTGGGACCCCCACCAATCTGATATCCTGAGGATAGGTCATGAATATTAAAAGCCGGAAATACTTTATTACTGTGTAACTGCATATTATATGTTTGCTGTGATATATATCCTGTTCATTTGCACTGTATTTGCTCAGCACTGTGGAAAGGGCTTATCATATGAATACTGAGAGACTTTGGGACTTTCTAGCTAATAATGAGAAGCTGGTTCCACAGTTACCATGAAGATTAAAGAAGACAATGTTTTGGAGGGAAAAAGCCAGAAGTTGTTTACCACTAAAACCAGACAGACGGACCCTTTGAATGTCTGGTTTTAGCTCCGTTGTTATGTCTGGAAACTTGTTTTTCTGTCATTACCATTGAGTGTCATTGAAGCTGTAATGTAAGTCTATGATGGATGGAAAGTGTAACATTGGATCTGTTTGTGCTGAGCTTCTCCACTCCACCGCTCCCACTAGAAGGTTCTAGTCTAGCTAAAACTAAGCAGTCAGAGACCCTGGGGAGACTCTGCCAGGCTACTGAGTGACCAGAAGAAGACGCTGAGGCGGGGATACTCTGCCACAGACCCTGGATCACCAGCCTTGGACCAGAGAACCAGCCTTCTGAAGAAAGAGAGGTACAGCTAGCTCTGGCATTTTTTCAGCATCAAACCCTTCTTCTGCCAGGGAGGAGACTGGAGAAGCCAGCCCTATGCCTCGTCCTAGGGAGGAGACTGGAGAAGCCAGCCCTATGCCTCGTCTCAGGGAGGAGACTGGAGAAGCCAGCCCTATGCCTCGTCCTAGGGAGGAGACTGGAGAAGCCGGCCCTATGCCTCGTCTCAGGGAGGAGACTGGAGAAGCCAGCCCTATGCCTCGTCTCAGGGAGAAGCCAGCCCTATACCTCGTCTCAGGGAGGAGACTGGAGAAGCCAGCCCTATGCCTCGTCCTAGGGAGGAGACTGGAGAAGCCGGCCCTATGCCCCGTCTCAGGGAGGAGACTGGAGAAGCCAGCCCTATGCCTCGTCTCAGGGAGAAGCCAGCCCTATGCCTCGTCTCAGGGAGAAGCCAGCCCTATGCCTCGTCTCAGGGAGAAGGCAGCCCTGTACCTCGCCTGCAATGTCTGAATCCCTCCAGTAAAGAAGCCCCTGGTTACTGCAGACCCCGACTCTCTGGACTTATTTCCCATTGGGGTGCACCACGCCTACCATCCCTTCTGGAGAGCAGCAACACGTGGTGACACCTCGACGGTGTCCGGGGACCCAGCGTAGCGTTGGGGCCCACTCTATACCTAGCCACTGCATAATCATCAACTACCAGAAACAAGGAGGTAACACCAGATACTAAAAGCATGGGTTCACATACTTTTACAGTCACAAACATGTGGAATGGATCAGGCGCCTCAATAAATTAATGACAAGTCTGATATTTGTTTTGGTTCTTTATCTACTTTTAGGACTTACGTGAAAATCTGATGGCGTTTTAGGTCACATTTATGCAGAATATAGTACATGGGGTTCACAAACTTCTGATGCAAGACTCTACATATATACAGCTCTGTGCATGGGAAGCGCCTGGGGCCCAATGCCCTGTCTGTCTGTCTCCACCTTACACTGCGCACAGTGTCGGCTGCCATACAGTAAATCACATTCCAGTCCTCCCAGGCTCCTCTCCCATAGTGTGTGAGCACTGCCCGCAGGTAGAGTCTGGTATTACAGCTCAGGCTCATATAAGTGTATACTGCAATACCACACTCAGCCCGTGGGACACAGGGGGCGCTTTTTCTGGAAATAAACAAACAGAACCTTTATTCTGATCCACGTTCTTCTATCAGAGAACTCAGCATTAAAGTCCAGCTCCTCACCCCCAAAGTCTTCCATCTTTCCTGTGGGACTGATGAGGGGTGATGTGGCTGGGGATTATATAGCCTGGCCTCCTACTACAGACAGAACAGCTCAGGCACGGCTTCCATGAAGCGGCCACAGTGTATAGGGAGGTAGATAGAACAGATGAAGTGCATAAGAAAAAGGGGGAGAGGTGTGATCTCCTGCCCCATGGAGACCCAGGGTTATAGGAGGGGGAGATGACTGATCTTCTGCTGCATGGAGACCCAGGGTTATAGGAAGGGAAGATGACTGATCTTCTGCTGCATGGAGACCCAGGGATATAGGAGGGGGAGATGGCTGATCTTCTGCTGCGGAGACACAGGGTTATAGAAAGGGAAGATGACTGATCTTCTGCTGCATGGAGATCCTGGGTTATAGGAGGGGGAGATGGCTGATCTTCTGCTGCATGGAGACTCAGGGTTATAGGAGGGGGAGTTGGCTGATCTTCTGCTGCATGGAGACACAGGGTTATAGGAAGAGAAGATGACTGATCTTCTGCTGCATGGAGACACAGGGTTATAGGAGGGGGAGATGACTGATCTTCTGCTGCATGGAGACCCAGGGTTATAGGAGGGGGAGATGGCTGATCTTCTGCTGCATGGAGACACAGGGTTATAGGAAGGGAAGATGACTGATCTTCTGCTGCATGGAGACACAGAGTTATAGGAGGGGAAGATGACTGATCTTCTGCTGCATGGAGACCCAGGGTTATAGGAGGGGAGATGGCTGATCTTCTGCTGCATGGAGACACAGGGTTATAGGAAGGGAAGATGACTGATCTTCTGCTGCATGGAGACCCAGGTTATAGGAGGGAGATGGCTGATCTTCTGCTGCATGGAGACACAGGGTTATAGGAGGGAAGATGGCTGATCTTCTGCTGCATGGAGACACAGGGTTATAGTAAGAGAAGATGACTGATCTTCTGCTACATGGAGACCCAGGTTATAGGAGGGGAGATGGCTGATCTTCTGCTGCATGGAGACACAGGGTTATAGGAAAGGAAGATGACTGATCTTCTGCACATGGAGACTAGGGGTTATAGGAGGGAGATGGCTGATCTTCTGCTGCATGGAGACACAGGGTTATAGGAGGGGGAGATGACTGATCTTCTGCTGCATGGAGACCCAGGGTTATAGGAGGGGGAGATGGCTGATCTTCTGCTGCATGGAGACCAAGGGTTATAGTAAGGGAAGATGACTGATCTTCTGCTGCATGGGGACAGAGGGTTATAGGAGGGGGAGATGACTGATATTCTGCTACATGGAGACACAGGGTTATAGGGGGAGAGGACTGATCTTCTGCTGCATGGGGACAGAGGGTTATAGGAGGGGGAGATGGCTGATCTTCTGCTACATGGAGACCCAGGGTTATAGGAGGGGGAGATGGCTGATCTGCTGCTCCATGGAGACCCAGGGTTATAGGAGGGGGAGATGACTGATCTTCTGCTACATGGAGACCCAGGGTTATAGGAGAAGGAGAGGACTGATCTTCTGCTGTATGGAGACCCAGGGTTATAGGAGGGGGAGATGGCTGATCTTCTGCTACATGGAGACCCAGGGTTATAGGAGGGGGAGATGGCTGATCTTCTGCTACATGGGGACAGAGGGTTATAGGAGGGGGAGATGACTGATCTTCTGCTGCATGGAGACCCAGGGTTATAGTAAGGGAAGATGACTTATCTTCTGCTACATGCAGACCCAGGGTTATAGGAGGGGAGAGGAGTGATCTTCTGCTACATGCAGACCCAGGGTTATAGGAGAGGGAGATGACTGATCTTTTGCTACATGGAGACCCAGGGTTATAGGAGGGGAGAGGAGTGATCTTCTGCTACATGGAGACCCAGGGTTATAGGAGGGGAGAGGAGTGATCTGCTGCGTGGAGACACCCAGGGTTATAGGAGGGGAGAGGAGTGATCTTCTGCTACATGGAGACCCAGGGTTATAGGAGGGGAGAGGAGTGATCTGCTGCGTGGAGACACCCAGGGTTAAAGGGGGGAGAAGAGTGATCTCCTGCTACATGGAAACCCAGGGTTATAGCTAGATGTGAGGATGGAGTGATCTCCTGCTACACGGAGACACAGGGTTATAGTATCTATGAGTAAGGAGGGAAGAGGACTAATCTCCTACTACATGGAGACCCAGGGTTATAGGAGAGGGAGAGGACTGATCTTCTGCTGTATGGAGACCCAGGGTTATAGGAGAGGGAGAAGACTGATCTTCTGCTGCATGGAGACACAGGGTTATAGGAGGGGGAGATGGCTGATCTTCTGCTGTATGGAGACCCAGGGTTATAGGAGAGGGAGAGGACTGATCTTCTGCTGTATGGAGACCCAGGGTTATAGGAGAGGAGAAGACTGATCTTCTGCTGCATGGAGACCCAGGGTTATAGGAGGGGGAGATGGCTGATCTTCTGCTGCATGGAGACCCAGGGTTATAGGAGGGGGAGATGGCTGATCTTCTGCTGTATGGAGACCCAGGGTTATAGGAAGGGGAGAGGAGTGATCTTCTGCTACATGGAGACCCAGAGTTATAGGAGGGGGAGATGACTGATCTTCTGCTGCATGGGGACAGAGGGTTATAGGAGGGGGAGATGACTGATATTCTGCTACATGGAGACCCAGAGTTATAGGAGGGGGAGATGACTGATCTTCTGCTGCAGGGAGACCCAGGGTTATAGCTAGATGTGAGGAGTGGTAGAGGACTGATATTCTGCTACATGGAGACACAGGGTTATAGGAAGGGAAGATGACTGATCTTCTGCTGCAGGGAGACCCAGGGTTATAGCTAGGTGTGGGAAGGGGGAGAAGAATTATCTCCTGCTACATGGAGAAGTCTTGATATCCCAAACCAGGGTAGGATATATATCCCCCATATTGTGCTGTCAGGAGACTATGTGGTCCTCAACCAGTTGTCACACTGATCTTCATGTGATCGCCCATGAGAGGTAGCAGAGGACTGGTCTAGGATCTGATCATCAGTGCCCCACCTACGTGCAGACCATCATCCATTGCTTCTCTAAATATTGCCTCAGACCAGCAAGAGGTCTGTGGAGGAGCCAACAAACCAGAAGGTTCTGACCTCCTGACCATTCTTAGGTTTCATCCTGGGATCTCGGAAGTCAGCCGATAGACATAAAGAAAACCAACTCCAACACATGCCGGCTATGTCCATGAAGGGAGGGCGACAATATTCAACATGCCCAATCTCTGATCTCAGTAAGATGCTCCCCATTGTGATTCGGGTCCATGACCAGCAGGATTCATTGTTACCTTATCATCAAAATCAGGCATCCTCAAACTGCGGCCCTCCAGCTGTTGCAAAACTACAACTCCCAGCATGCCCGAACAGCCTACAGGTATCAGCCTACAGCAGGGCATTGTGGGAGTTGTAGTTTTACAACAGCTGGAGGGCCGCAGTTTGAGGATGCCTGATCTAAATCCTTCCTCAACGTTTCACTACCTCCCCCATGCCGTACTTTCTTCTAATGACTCAGGATGAACATCCTCCATAATGATTACCCTCTGTCTCCAAGACTTCTCTTGTGCTGCACGAGATCTCTGGAATGCTCTACCCGGCAGGACTATCATAGTCCCAAATGTCACGCCCCCTTCACTAGATTATTCCTCTGATCCCTTTATCCAGCAGTATCCCGCACACTCCCTACACCCTGAAGCACTTCACACCTCTCAGCTTCTCCCTAGAGATGCGGACTGAACAGATTGCAGGTTGGTCTGCGTTCTGCTTCCATCCACACTCTCAGGGCCACCATGTCTCTAAGGTCCTTCAGGTCAGATTAGTCGCCTCATGGCTCTGGCCTCTGCTTGGATCCTGACATCTGATGGCTCCTCTACTGGAAACGATCTGACGACTTATCGCTGCAGACACCTGGGGGGCACTAAATGAAGCAATGTTGGCATCATGCACTCCATTAGGGTGGGGAGCATCGTATATACACTGCAGGATCTGCTATATCCAGTGCTGATGCTCCATGAATCTGCTGCCTCCACCGCAGGGTGTCTGGTTATGGACCAGATCGGGCAGCACGAGCTGTAAGGACCTCTGTTCCGGACTGAGCTTCTGTTGCATCCTGAGCCTGATGAGGACGTCTCTGACCAGAAATGCGCCATGTGTGTTATTACTGTTCTAATTAACCCTTGGGGAAGCCGGACAGTGACGTGTGCATCGGGCGGCTGTTGGGAGCTTGTCCGCTTCAGTCTGACCCTGGTTAGTATTAGGGTGATTGTGGGTCACTGGAGACATACGATGACCTGGAGGCAGTACGGTGTCACATATAACGGTTTTCTCACAGCCCCTCGCCTGTAGCCGGGTGGGTTACATCAACCATGTGTAGAGAGTCCTTCCTATAGTATTTGTGTCCTCAGAGTTTCCTCATATGTTGTGCTGTAGTTTTCTAGGTTTAGTACTTCTTTCTGGACAACACCTGCTGGAGCCCAAGAATCACTTTACAAAGCCGGGACCCCTCAATGCGGAGTGGGAGGTGGGATAACGAGCAGCTTCTGAATAACTGAGCCACAACGACCATGTGCCAGCAGAAGGAAAGCTTCTGAGGATCTGACTGGACAGAGGAACGTCGGTGTGAAGGCAGAGCAGCGGGTAACACCAGGCCACGGTGGGCACGTTATAGGACACCCGTTATTTACCTCTGACACGAGGCACTGAATGTGACGTGCTGCCCCCGGATGGACTCTGAGGCCTCCAGAATGTTCCAAGCTGGCGTCCTTGACCTGTGGAGCCCCCACATTTTCGTCTGTAGACACAGAGGCGCCTGCGTGCTCCACAGACTGAGGGTGACGATGCTTGGTTCTCCTCTGTCTTGGAGGGAACTCATCTTGGGTGCAGTCATGAGATTTAGGAAAGAAGCAAACCTTACTGGAGACATCGGTGAGGGTGGACCCTGTCATCAGCTCAGCGGGGAGAAGTCATGGAGACCCTGGTCTCTACCATCTCCTCTTCTTCTCTGGGTCGTCCTGCCCCACCGGGCTGCTGATGGACCCATGTGGATGAGGTTGCCTTGTGGCGGCAGGTCACACACCCTGATGTGCGCTACGGACATAATCCGGTATAAAATCCTACATAATTGCATATGTCTTAGCGCCCTCAGCAGCTGAGGACTCTCCCTGTTTGTTTTACAGTCACATTTACCTGACCTTCTTACGAGGTGCTGATTATCCGCATCGCCCGCCCTCCTTATAATCACTGTCCAGAGGGCCCCACCTTACAGACCTTCCTCTCTGAGGACCTTCAGATCACATGTCCATTATTAACCAATCACTGACGGCAGGTCCCACCGATATCATGGATGACAGAATGTTACCAGATGGGAGCTCCCTGCCTGCCATTAACCCTTCCATTGATGCCCTGTGTGCGGTTCAGAAGGGCGGGGCCAGGTCACAGGTGGCGCCGCTGATCCCTCACTACACATCATGTATTACTGAAATACAGAGGAGCATCTGCCCCGGACCCGCGTCCTCCCACCTGTCCGCGCCCCACCCCGGGTGTCTAGTAACTGGCCAGTGGGAGCATGCGATCGATCACTCACCTCAGGGCCAATGTGAGGGTGTCAGGGAGGTGCAGATTCTGAGCCGCTGAGCCGGAGAAGCCTCATTCATGGTCTGTAGACATGATCCAGAGATGGAGGCAGGATGTTACCCCAGACAGAAGACGCCTCACCTGGGAGGGGGCGATGCTGGAGGCGGACGGCAGACCGGGACCACCTGCACCCAGGGAGCTGAGCGTCCTGACCTCCTGTCCAGGGCAGGGAGATGACATGGAGATAGGAAGGGTCGCTCCGGAGCTGACAGAGGAGGAGGGGGAGGGAGGCAGGCAGCAGATGAGCCCTCGTCCCTGGGTACCACAGATCTCAGATGTGCTGGGCAAAGATGGAAAGAGAAGAGAGGATGATGAGAGTGCGGGGAGGGCGGACGGAGAGGAGAAGCCCCTGTGAAGTCACCACTGGACAGCACGGCCAAGGATCCTAAGTGCTAGTGACATCTGTCACTACTGCAAAGACAAACCGGAGATGTGCCCGCAGCTAATAACCCCCGCCCGCCTCCTACCGCGGCACAGCTGAGACCTACCCCCCCCCACTAATATCTGAGGAGGCCTCCATCATACAAACAAGGTCTCACCGTGACCCCGGGCTGCGGCGCACAGCTGTGGCCTTCCCCAGGACCAGACATCACCATCGCCTTCGCTGATCTTCGCTGGCGGCCATATTGGATGGTGGATACAGATTTTGCGCAGGTCCCTCGCTATGGGTTAACTCCTTCAACCCCAGCATCTCCAGCTTCAGAGGAATTAGGGGATGCAGACTGTTAGCTCTTCAGACAAGCGAGATATAAACAACCCCCTATCGATAGGTTATTATAATGGAGGGCGACGCCTCAGGAAACGGTAACTGCACAACACAATGGGGCAGCAAAAAAAATGAGATAACCCCTCCAAAAAATAAAAAAAAGACCACATAATAGACAGATATGTAAAACAAATGACATCACAGGATCTCCTGACCTCACCAGTCATATGTACACAGCACTGCCCTCTGCTGGAGAGACCATGTATGACATCACAGGACCTCCTGACCTCACCCAGTGCACACATATCCCTCGGTGGGTATATAAGGTGTGATAGGCTGTCTGCACACATATCCTCGGTGGGTATATAAGGTGTGATAGGCTGTCTGCACACATATCCCTCGGTGGGTATATAAGGTGTGATAGGCTGTCTGCACACATATCCCTCGGTGGGTATATAAGGGTGTGATAGGCTGTCTGCACACATATCCCTCGGTGGGTATATAAAGAGTGTGATAGGCTGTCTGCACACATATCCCTCGGTGGGTATATAAGGTGTGATAGGCTGTCTGCACACATATCCCTCGGTGGGTATATAAGGTGTGATAGGCTGTCTGCACACATATCCCTCGGTGGGTATATAAGGTGTGATAGGCTGTCTGCACACATATCCCTCGGTGGGTATATAAGGTGTGATAGGCTGTCTGCACACATATCCCTCGGTGGGTATATAAGGTGTGATAGGCTGTCTGCACACATATCCCTCGGTGGGTATATAAGGTGTGATAGGCTGTCTGCACACATATCCTCGGTGGGTATATAAGGTGTGATAGGCTGTCTGCACACATATCCTCGGTGGGCATATAAGGTGTGTGATAGGCTGTCTGCACACATATCCCTCGGTGGGTATATAAGGTGTGTGATAGGCTGTCTGCACACATATCCTCTCGGTGGGTATATAAGGTGTGATAGGCTGTCTGCACACATATCCCTCGGTGGGTATATAAGGTGTGTGATAGGCTGTCTGCACACATATCTCTCGGTGGGTATATAAGGTATGTGATAGGCTGTCTGCACACATATCCCTCGGTGGGTATATAAGGGTGTGATAGGCTGTCTGCACACATATCCCTCGGTGGGTATATAAGGTGTGTGATAGGCTGTCTGCACACATATCCCTCGGTGGGTATATAAGGTGTGTGATAGGCTGTCTGCACACATATCCCTCGGTGGGTATATGAGGTGTGTGATAGGCTGTCTGCACACATATCCCTCGGTGGGTATATAAGGGTGTGATAGGCTGTCTGCACACATATCCCTCGGTGGGTATATAAGGTGTGATAGGCTGTCTGCACACATATCCCTCGGTGGGTATATAAGGTGTGATAGGCTGTCTGCACACATATCCCTCGGTGGGTATATAAGGGTGTGATAGGCTGTCTGCACACATATCCTCGGTGGGTATATAAGGGTGTGATAGGCTGTCTGCACACATATCCCTCGGTGGGTATATAAGGTGTGATAGGCTGTCTGCACACATATCCCTCGGTGGGTATATAAGGTGTGATAGGCTGTCTGCACACATATCCCTCGGTGGGTATATAAGGTGTGATAGGCTGTCTGCACACATATCCTCGGTGGGTATATAAGGTGTGATAGGCTGTCTGCACACATATCCCTCGGTGGGTATATAAGGTGTGATAGGCTGTCTGCACACATATCCCTCGGTGGGTATATAAGAGGTGTGATAGGCTGTCTGCTCACACATCCCTCGGTGGGTATAAAGGTGTGTGATAGGCTGTCTGCACACATATCCCTCGGTGGGTATATAAGGTGTGATAGGCTGTCTGCACACATATCCCTCGGTGGGTATATAAGGTGTGATAGGCTGTCTGCACACATATCCCTCAGTGGGTATATAAGGGGTGTGATAGGCTGTCTGCACACATATCCCTCGGTGGGTATATAAGGGGTGTGATAGGCTGTCTGCACACATATCCCTCGGTGGGTATATAAGGTGTGATAAGCTGTCTGCACACATATCCCTCGTTGGGTATATAAGGTGTGATAGGCTGTCTGTACACACATCCCTCGGTGGGTATATAAGGTGTGATAGGCTGTCTGCACACATATCCCTCGGTGGGTATATAAGGTGAGATAGGCTGTCTGCACACACATCCCTCGGTGGGTATATAAGGTGTGATACGCTGTCTGCACACATATCTCTCGGTGGGTATATAAGGAGTGTGATAGGCTGTCTGTACACATATCCCTCAATGGGTATAGAATGTGTGTGAGGCTGTCTGCACACATATCCCTCGGTGAGTATATAAGAGGTGTGATAGGCTGTCTGCACACATATCCCCCGGTGGGTATATAAGGTGTGATAGGCTGTCTGCACACATATCCCTCGGTGGGTATTTATATGGTGTGATAGGCTGTCTGGACACATATCCCTCGGTGGGTATATAAGGTGTGTTAGGCTGTCTGCACACATATTCCTCGGTGGGCATATAAGGTGTGTGATAGGCTGTCTGCACACATATCCCTCGTGGGTATATAAGGGGTGTGATAGGCTGTCTGCACACATATCCCTCGATGGGTATATAAGGTGTGTGATAGGCTGTCTGCACACATATCCCTCGGTGGGTATATAAGGTGTGATAGGCTGTCTGCACACATATCTCTCGGTAGTATATAAGAGTGTGATAGGCTGTCTACACACATATCCTCGGTGGGTATATAAAGTGTGATAGGCTGTCTGCACACATATCCCTCGGTGGGTATATAAGGTGTGATAGGCTGTCTGCACACATATCCCTCGGTGGGTATATTAGGTGTGATAGGCTGTCTGCACACATATCCTCAGTGGGTATATAAGGTGTGATAGGCTGTCTGCACACATATCCCTCGGTGGGTATATAAGTGGTGTGATAGGCTGTCTGCACACATATCCCTCGGTGGGTATATAAGGTGTGTGATAGGCTGTCTGCACACATATCCCTCGGTGGGTATATAAGGTGTGATAGGCTGTCTGCACACATATCCCTCGGTGGGTATATAAGGTGTGATAGGCTGTCTGCACACACATCCCTCGGTGGGTATATAAGGTGGGATACGCTGTCTGCACACATATCTCTCGGTGGGTATATAAGGAGTGTGATAGGCTGTCTGCACACATATCCCTCGGTGGGTATATAAGGTGTGATACGCTGTATGCACACATATCCCTCTTTGGGTATATAAGGTGTGCTAGGCTGTCTGCACTCATATCCCTCGTTGTATATATAAGGAGTTTAATAGGCTGTCTGCACACATATCCCTCGGTGGGTATATAAGGTGTGATAGGCTGTCTGCACACATATCCCTCGGTGGGTATATAAGGTGTGATAGGCTGTCTGCACACATATCCCTCGGTGGGTATATAAGGGGTGTGATAGGCTGTCTGCACACATATCCCTCCGTGGGTATATAAGGTGTAATAGGCTGTTTGCACACATATCCCTCGGTGGGTATAGAAGGTGTGTGAGGCCATCTGCACACATATCCCTCGGTGGGTATATAAGGTGTGTGATAGGCTGTCTGCACACATATCCCCGGTGGGTATATAAGGTGTGATAGGCTGTCTGCACACATATCCCTCGGTGGGTATTTATATGGTGTGATAGGCTGTCTGCACACATATCCCTCGGTGTGCATATAAGGTGTGTGATAGGCTGTCTGCACACATATCCCTCGGTGGGTATATAAGGGTGTGATAGGCTGTCTGCACACATATCCTCGGTGGGTATATAAGGTGTGTGATAGGCTGTCTGCACACATATCCCTCGGTGGGTATATAAGGTGTGATAGGCTGTCTGCACACATATCCCTCGGTGGTTATATAAGGTGTAATAGGCTGTCTGCACACATATCCCTCGGTGGGTATATAAGGTGAGATACGCTGTCTGCACACATATCTCTTGGTGGGTATATAAGGAGTGTGATAGGCTGTCTGTACACATATCCCTCGGTAGGTATATAAGGTGTGATAGGCTTTCTGCACACATATCCCTCGGTGGGTATATAAGGTGTGATAGGCTGTCTGCACACATATCCCTCGGTGGGTATATAAGGTGTGATAGGCTTTCTGCACACATATCCCTCGGTGGGTATATAAGGTGTGATAGGCTGTCTGCACACATATCCCTCGGTGGGTATATAAGGTGTGATAGGCTGTCTGCACACATATCCCTCGGTGGGTATATAAGGTGTGATACGCTGTCTGCACACATATCCCTCTTTGGGTATATAAGGTGTGCTAGGCTGTCTGCACTCATATCCCTCGTTGTATATATAAGGAGTTTAATAGGCTGTCTGCACACATATCCCTCGGTGGGTATATAAGGTGTGATATGCTGTCTGCACACATATCCATCGGTGGGTATATAAGGTGTGATAGGCTGTCTGCACACATATCCCTCGGTGGGTATATAAGGTGTAATAGGCTGTCTGCACACATATCCCTCCGTGGGTATATAAGGTGTAATAGGCTGTTTGCACACATATCCCTCGGTGGGTATAGAAGGTGTGTGAGGCCATCTGCACACATATCCCTCGGTGGGTATATAAGGTGTGATAGGCTGTCTGCACACATATCCCTCGATGGGTATATAAGAGGTGTGATAGGCTGTCTGCACACATATCCTCCGGTATGTATATAAGGTGTGATAGGCTGTCTGCACACATATCCCTCGGTGGGTATTTATATGGTGTGATAGGCTGTCTGCACACATATCCCTCGGTGGGTATATAAGGGGTGTGATAGGCTGTCTGCACACATATCCCTCGGTGGGTATATAAGGTGTGTGATAGGTTGTCTGCACACATATCCCTCGGTGGGTATATAAGGTGTGATAGGCTGTCTGCACACATATCCCTCGGTGGGTATATAAGGTGTGATATGCTGTCTGCACACATATCCATCGGTGGGTATATAAGGTGTGATAGGCTGTCTGCACACATATCCCTCGGTGGGTATATAAGGTGTGATAGGCTGTCTGCACACATATCCATCGGTGGGTATATAAGGTGTGATAGGCTGTCTGCACACATATCCCTCGGTGGGTATATAAGGTGTAATAGGCTGTCTGCACACATATCCCTCCGTGGGTATATAAGGTGTGATAGGCTGTCTGCATACATATCCCTCGGTGGGTATATAAGGGTGTGATAGGCTGTCTGCACACATATCCCTCGGTGGGTGTATAAGGGCTGTGATAGGCTGTCTGCTCACATATCCCTCGGTGGGTATATAAGGGTGTGATAGGCGGTCTGCTCACATATCCCTCGGTGGGTATATAAGGGGTGTGATAGGCTGTCTGCACACATATCCATCGGTGGGTATATAAGGTGTGTATTAGGCTGTCTGCACACATATCCTTGGTGGGTATATAAGGTGTGTGATAGGCTGTCTGCACACATATCCCTCGGTGGGTATATAAGGGTGTGATAAGCTGTCTGCACACATATCCCTCGGTGGGTATATAAGGTGTGTGATAGGCTGTCTGCACACATATCCCTCGGTGGGTATATAAGGTGTGATAGGCTGTCTGCACACATATCCCTCAGTGGGTATATAAGGTGTGATAGGCTGTCTGCACACATATCCCTCTGGTGGGTATATAAGGTGTGATAGGCTGTCTGCACACATATCCCTCGGTGGGTATATAAGGTGTAATAGGCTGTCTGCACACATATCCTCGGTGGGTATATAAGGTGTGATAGGCTGTCTGCACACATATCCATCGGTGGGTATATAAGGTGTGATAGGCTGTCTGCACACATATCCCTCGGTGGGTATATAAGGTGTGATAGGCTGTCTGCACACATATCCCTCGGTGGGTATATAAGGTGTGATAGGCTGTCTGCACACATATCCCTCGGTGGGTATATAAGGTGTGATAGGCTGTCTGCACACATATCCCTCGGTGGGTATATAAGGTGTGATAGGCTGTCTGCACACATATCCCTCGGTGGGTATATAAGAGGTGTGATAGGCTGTCTGCACACATATCCTCGTGGGTATATAAGGTGTGATAGGCTGTCTGCACACATATCCCCGGTGGGTATTATATAAGGTGTGATAGGCTGTCTGCACACATATCCCCGGTGGGTATATAAGGTGTGATAGGCTGTCTGCACACATATCCCTCGGTGGGTATATAAGGTGTGTGATAGGCTGTCTGCACACATATCCTCGGTGGGTATATAAGGTGTGATAGGCTGTCTGCACACATATCCCTCGGTGGGTATATAAGGTGTGATAGGCTGTCTGCACACATATCCCTCGGTGGGTATATAAGGTGTGATAGGCTGTCTGCACACATATCCCTCGGTGGGTATATAAGGTGTGTGATAGGCTGTCTGCACACATATCCCTCGGTGGGTATATAAGGTGTGATAGGCTGTCTGCACACATATCCCTCGGTGGGTATATAAGGTGTGATAGGCTGTCTGCACACATATCCTCGGTGGGTATATAAGGTGTGATAGGCTGTCTGCACACATATCCCTCGGTGGGTATATAAGGTGTGTGATAGGCTGTCTGCACACATATCCCTCGGTGGGTGTATAAGGGCTGTGATAGGCTGTCTGCTTACATATCCTCGGTGGGTATATAAGGGGTGTGATAAGCGGTCTGCTTACATATCCCTCGGGTGGGTGTATAAGGGGTGTGATAGGCTGTCTGCTTACATATCCATCGGTAGGTATGTAAGGTGTGTGATAGGCTGTCTGCACACATATCCCTCTGGTGGGTATATAAGTGTGTGATAGGCTGTCCTGCACACATATCCCTCGGTGGGTATATAAGGGTGTGATAAGCTGTCTGCACAACATATCCCTCGGTGGATATATAAGAGTGTGATAGGCTGTCTGCACACATATCCCTCGGTGGGTATATAAGGTGTGATAGCTGTCTGCACTCATATCCCTCATTGTATATATAAGGAGTGTAATAGGCTGTCTGCACACATATCCTCCGTGGGTATATAAGGTGTTATATGCCTCTGCACACATATCCATCGTGTGGGTATATAAGCGTAATAGCCTAGGCCGTCTGCACACATATCCCTCGGTGGGTATATAAGGTGTAATAGGCTGTTTGCACACATATCCCTCGGTGGGTAGAAGTTGTGTGAGGCCGTCTGCACACATATCCCTCGGTGGGTATATAAGGTGTGTGATAGGCTGTCTGCACACATATCCTCGGTGGGTATATAAGAGGTGTGATAGGTTGTCTGCACACATATCCTCCGGTGGGTATATAAGGTGATAGGCTGTCTGCACACATATCCCCGGTGGGTATATAAGGTGGGATAGGCTGTCTGCACACATATCCCCGGTGGGGTATAAGGTGTGATAGGCTGTCTGGACACATATCCCTCGTGAGTATATAAGGATTGTGATAGGCTGTCTGCTCACATATCCCTCGGTGGGTATATAAGGTGTGATAGGCTGTCTGCACACATATCCCTCGGTGGGTATATAAGATGTGATAGGCTGTCTGCACACATATCCCTCGGTGGGTATATAAGGGGTGTGATAGGCTGTCTGCACACATATCCCCGGTGGGCATATAAGGTGATAGGGCTGTCTGCACACATATCCCCTCGGTGGGTATATAAGGTGTGATAGGCTGTCTGCACACATATCTCTCGGTGGGTATATAAGGTGTGATAGGCTGTCCGCACACATATCCCTCGGTGGGTATATAAGGTGTGTGATAGGCTGTCTGCACAATATATCCCTCGGTGGGTATATAGGTGTGTGATAGGCTGTCTGCACACATATCCCCTGGTGGGTATATAAGGTGTGATAGGCTGTCTGCACACATATCCCTCGGTGGGCATATAAGGTGTGTGATAGGCTGTCTGCACACATATCCCTCGGTGGGTATATAAGGGGTGTGATAGGCTGTCTGCACACATATCCCTCGGTGGGTATATAAGGTGTGTGATAGGCTGTCTGCACACATATCCCTCGGTGGGTATATAAGGTGTGATAGGATGTCTGCACACATATCTCTCGGTAGTATATGGAGTGTGATAGGCTGTCTAGCACACACATATCCCTCGGTGGGTATATAAAGTGTGATAGGCTGTCTGCACACATATCCCCCGGTGGGTATATAAGGTGTGATAGGCTGTCTCGCACACATATCCTCGGTGGTATATTAGGTGTGATAGGCTCTCTGCACACATATCCTCAGTGGGTATATAAGGTGTGATAGGCTGTCTGCACACATATCCCTCGTGGGTATATAAGTGGTGTGATAGGCTGTCTGCACACATATCCCCGGTGGGTATATAATGTGTGTGATAGGCTGTCTGCACACATATCCCTCGGTGGGTATATAAGGTGTGATAGGCTGTCTGCACACATATCCCTCGGTGGGTATATAAGGTGTGATAGGCTGTCTGCACACACATCCCTCGGTGGGTATATAAGGTGGGATACGCTGTCTGCACACATATCTCTCGGTGGGTATATAAGGAGTGTGATAGGCTGCCTGTACACATATCCCTCGGTAGGTATATAAGGTGTGATAGGCTGTCTCACACATATCCCTCGGTGGGTATATGAGGAGTGTGATAGGCTGTCTGCACACATATCCCTCCGTGGGCATATAAGGTGTAATAGGCTGTTTGCACACATATCCCTCGGTGGGTATAGAAGGTGTGTGGAGGCCATCTGCACACATATCCTCGTGGGTATATAAGGTGTGTGATAGGCTGTCTGCACACATATCCCTCGGTGGGTATATAAGGTGTGATAGGCTGTCTGCACACATATCCCTCGGTGGGTATTTATATGGTGTGATAGGCTGTCTGCACACATATCCCCGGTGTGCATATAAGGTGTGTGATAGGCTGTCTGCACACATATCCCTCGGTGGGTATATATAAGGGTGTGATAGGCTGTCTGCACACATATCCCTCGGTGGGTATATAAGGGTGTGATAGGCTGTCTGCACACATATCCTCGGTGGGTATATAAGGTGTGATAGGCTGTCTGCACACATATCCCTCGGTGGTTATATAAGGTGTAATAGGCTGTCTGCACACACATCCCTGGTGGGTATATATAGGTGTGGATACGCTGTCTGCACACATATCTCTCGGTGGGTATATAAGGAGTGTGATAGGCTGTCTGTACACATATCCTCGGTAGGTATATAAGGTGTGATAGGCTTTCTGCACACATATCCCTCGGTGGGTATATAAGGTGTGATAGGCTGTCTGCACACATATCCTCGGTGGGTATATAAGGTGTGATAGGCTTTCTGCACACATATCCCTCGGTTGGGTATATAAGGTGTGATAGGCTGTCTGCACACATATCCTCGGTGGGTATATAAGGTGTGATAGGCTGGTCTGCACACATATCCCTCGGTGGGTATATAAGGTGTGATACGCTGTCTGCACACATATCCCTCTTTGGGTATATAAGGTGTGCTAGGCTGTCTGCACTCATATCCCTCGTTGTATATATAAGGAGTTTAATAGGCTGTCTGCACACATATCCCTCGGTGGGTATATAAGGTGTGATATGCTGTCTGCACACATATCCATCGGTGGGTATATAAGGTGTGATAGGCTGTCTGCACACATATCCCTCGGTGGGTATATAAGGTGTAATAGGCTGTCTGCACACACATCCCTCGGTGGGTATATAAGGTGGGATACGCTGTCTGCACACATATCTCTCGGTGGGTATATAAGGAGTGTGATAGGCTGCCTGTACACATATCCCTCGGTAGGTATATAAGGTGTGATAGGCTGTCTGCACACATATCCCTCGGTGGGTATATAAGGTGTAATAGGCTGTCTGCACACATATCCCTCCGTGGGTATATAAGGTGTAATAGGCTGTTTGCACACATATCCCTCGGTGGGTATAGAAGGTGTGTGAGGCCATCTGCACACATATCCCTCGTGGGTATATAAGATGTGTGATAGGCTGTCTGCACACATATCCCCCGGTGGGTATATAAGGTGTGATAGGCTGTCTGCACACATATCCCTCGGTGGGTATTTATATGGTGTGATAGGCTGTCTGCACACATATCCCTCGGTGTGCATATAAGGTGTGTGATAGGCTGTCTGCACACATATCCCTCGGTGGGTATATAAGGGGTGTGATAGGCTGTCTGCACACATATCCCTCGGTGGGTATATAAGGTGTGTGATAGGCTGTCTGCACACATATCCCTCGGTGGGTATATAAGGTGTGATAGGCTGTCTGCACACATATCCCTCGGTGGTTATATAAGGTGTAATAGGCTGTCTGCACACACATCCCTCGGTGGGTATATAAGGTGGGATACGCTGTCTGCACACATATCTCTCGGTGGGTATATAAGGAGTGTGATAGGCTGTCTGTACACATATCCCTCGGTAGGTATATAAGGTGTGATAGGCTTTCTGCACACATATCCCTCGGTGGGTATATAAGGTGTGATAGGCTGTCTGCACACATATCCCTCGGTGGGTATATAAGGTGTGATAGGCTTTCTGCACACATATCCCTCGGTGGGTATATAAGGTGTGATAGGCTGTCTGCACACATATCCCTCGGTGGGTATATAAGGTGTGATAGGCTGTCTGCACACATATCCCTCGGTGGGTATATAAGGTGTGATACGCTGTCTGCACACATATCCCTCTTTGGGTATATAGGGTGTGATAGGCTGTCTGCACTCATATCCCTCGTTGTATATATAAGGAGTTTAATAGGCTGTCTCGCACACATATCCCTCGGTGGGTATATAAGGTGTGATAGGCTGTCTGCACACATATCCATCGGTGGGTATATAAGGTGTGATAGGCTGTCTGCACACATATCCCTCGGTGGGTATATAAGGTGTGATAGGCTGTCTGCACACATATCTCCTCGGTGGGTATATAAGGTGTGATAGGCTGTCTGCACACATATCCCTCGGTGGGTATATAAGGTGTGATAGGCTGTCTGCACACATATCCCTCGGTGGGTATATAAGGTGTGATAGGCTGTCTGCACACATATCCTCGGTGGGTATATAAGGTGTGATAGGCTGTCTGCACACATATCCTCGGTGGGTATATAAGGTGTGATAGGCTGTCTGCACACATATCCCTCGGTGGGTATATAAGGGTGTGATAGGCTGTCTGCACACATATCCTCGGTGGGTATTTATATGGTGTGATAGGCTGTCTGCACACATATCCCTCGGTGGGCATATAAGGTGTGTGATAGGCTGTCTGCACACATATCCCTCGGTGGGTATATAAGGTGTGATAGGCTGTCTGCACACATATCCTCGGTGGGTATATAAGGTGTGATAGGCTGTCTGCACACATATCCCTCGGTGGGTATATAAGGTGTGATAGGCTGTCTGCACACATATCCCATCGGTGGGTATATAAGGTGTGATAGGCTGTCTGCACACATATCCCTCGGTGGGTATATAAGGTGTGATATGCTGTCTGCACACATATCCCTCGGTGGGTATATAAGGTGTGATAGGCTGTCTGCACACATATCCCTCGGTGGGTATATAAGGTGTAATAGGCTGTCTGCACACATATCCCTCGGTGGCTATATAAGGTGTGATGGGCTGTCTGCATACATATCCCTCGGTGGGTATATAAGGGTGTGATAGGCTGTCTGCTTACATATCCTCGGTGGGTGTATAAGGGCTGTGATAGGCTGTCTGCTTACATATCCCTCGGTGGGTATATAAGGGTGTGATAAGCGGTCTGCTTACATATCCCTCGGTGGGTGTATAAGGGTGTGATAGGCTGTCTGCTTACATATCCATCGGTGGGTATGTAAGGTGTGTGTTAGGCTGTCTGCACACATATCCCTTGGTGGGTATATAAGGTGTGTGATAGGCTGTCTGCACACATATCCCTCGGTGGGTATATAAGGGTGTGATAGGCTGTCTGCACACATATCCTCGGTGGATATATAAGGTGTGTGATAGGCTGTCTGCACACATATCCCTCGGTGGGTATATAAGGTGTGATAGGCTGTCTGCACTCATATCCTCATTGTGTATATAAGGAGTGTAATAGGCTGTCTGCACACATATCCCTCCGTGGGTATATAAGGTGTTATATGCTCTCTGCACACATATCCATCGGTGGGTATATAAGGTGTAATAGCCTAGGCCGTCTGCACACATATCCCTCGGTGGGTATATAAGGTGTAATAGGCTGTTTGCACACATATCCCTCGGTGGGTATAGAAGTTGTGTGAGGCCGTCTGCACACATATCCCTCGGTGGGTATATAAGGTGTGATAGGCTGTCTGCACACATATCCCTCGGTGGGTATATAAGAGGTGTGATAGGCTGTCTGCACACATATCCCCGGTGGGTATATAGGTGTGATAGGCTGTCTGCACACATATCCCCGGTGGGTATATAAGGTGGGATAGGCTGTCTGCACACATATCCCCGGTGGGTATATAAGGTGTGATAGGCTGTCTGGACACATATCCCTCGTGAGTATATAAGGATTGTGATAGGCTGTCTGCTCACATATCCTCGGTGGGTATATAAGGTGTGATAGGCTGTCTGCACACATATCCTCGGTGGGTATATAAGATGTGATAGGCTGTCTGCACACATATCCCTCGGTGGGTATATAAGAGGTATGATAGGCTGTTTGCACACATATCCCTCGGTGGGTATATAAGGTGTGATAGGCTGTCTGCACACATATCTCTCGGTGGGTATATAAGGTCTGATAGGCTGTCTGCACACATATCCCTCGGTGGGTATATAAGGTGTGATAGGCTGTCTGCACACATATCCCTCGGTGGGTATGTAAGGTGTGTAATAGGCTGTCTGCACACATATCCCTCGGTGGGTATATAAGGTGTGATAGGCTGTCTGCACACATATCTCTCGGTAGTATATAAAGTGTGATAGGCTGTCTACACACATATCCCTCGGTGGGTATATAAGGTGTGTGATAGGCTGTCTGCACACATATCCCTCGGTGGGTATATAAGGTGTGTAATAGGCTGTCTGCACACATATCCTCGGTGGGTATATAAGGTGTGATAGGCTGTCTGCACACATATTCCTCGGTGGGCATATAAGGTGTGTGATAGGCTGTCTGCACACATATCCCTCGGTGGGTATATAAGGGGTGTGATAGGCTGTCTGCACACATATCCCTCGGTGGGTATATAAGGTGTGTGATAGGCTGTCTGCACACATATCCCTCGGTGGGTATATAAGGTGTGATAGGATGTCTGCACACATATCTCTCGGTAGTATATAAAGTGTGATAGGCTGTCTACACACATATCCCTCGGTGGGTATATAAGAGTGTGATAGGCTGTCTGCACACATATCCTCGGTGGGTATATAAGGTGTGATAGGCTGTCTGCACACATATCCCTCGGTGGGTATATATAGGTGTGATAGGCTGTCTGCACACATATCCCTCAGTGGGTATATAAGGTGTGATAGGCTGTCTGCACACATATCCCTCGGTGGGTATATAAGGTGTGTGATAGGCTGTCTGCACACATATCCCCTCGGTGGGTATATAAGGTGTGATAGGCTGTCTGCACACATATCCCTCGGTGGGTATATAAGGTGTGATAGGCTGTCTGCACACATATCCCTCGGTGGGTATATAAGGTGTGATAGGCTGTCTGCACACATATCTCTCGGTGGGTATATAAGGAGTGTGATAGGCTGTCTGTACACATATCCCTCGGTGGGTATATAAGGTGTGATAGGCTGTCTGCACACATATCCCTCGGTGGGTATATAAGGTGTAATAGGCTGTCTGCACACATATCCTCCGTGGGTATATAAGGTGTAATAGGCTGTCTGCACACATATCCTCGGTGGGTATAGAAGGTGTGATAGGCTGTCTGCACACATATCCCTCGGTGGGTATATAAGGTGTGTGATAGGCTGTCTGCACACATATCCCTCGGTGGGTATATAAGGTGTGATAGGCTGTCTGCACACATATCCCTCGGTGGGTATTTATATGGTGTGATAGGCTGTCTGCACACATATCCTCGGTGGGCATATAAGGTGTGTGATAGGCTGTCTGCACACATATCCCTCGGTGGGTATATAAGGGTGTGATAGGCTGTCTGCACACATATCCCTCGGTGGGTATATAAGGTGTGTGATAGGCTGTCTGCACACATATCCCTCGGTGGGTATATAGGGTGTGATAGGCTGTCTGCACACATATCCCTCGGTGGGTATATAAGGTGTGATAGGCTGTCTGCACACATATCCCTCGGTGGGTATATAAGGTGTGATAGGCTGTCTGCACACATATCTCTCGGTGGGTATATAAGGAGTGTGATAGGCTGTCTGCACACATATCCTCGGTAGGTATATAAGGTGTGATAGGCTGTCTGCACACATATCCCTCGGTGGGTATATAAGGTGTGATAGGCTGTCTGCACACATATCCCTCGGTGGGTATATAAGGTGTGATAGGCTGTCTGCACACATATCCCTCGGTGGGTATATAAGGTGTGATAGGCTGTCTGCACACATATCCCTCGGTGGGTATATAAGGTGTGATAGGCTGTCTGCACACATATCCCTCGGTGGGTATATAAGGTGTGATAGGCTGTCTGCACACATATCCCTCTGTGGGTATATAAGGTGTGATAGGCTGTCTGCACACATATCCCTCGTTGGATATATAAGGAGTGTGATAGGCTGTCTGCACACATATCCTCGGTGGGTATATAAGGTGTGATAGGCTGTCTGCACACATATCCCTCGGTGGGTATATAAGGTGTGATAGGCTGTCTGCACACATATCCCTCGGTGGGTATATAAGGTGTGATAGGCTGTCTGCACACATATCCCTCAGTGGGTATATAAGGGTGTGATAGGCTGTCTGCACACATATCCCTCGGTGGGTATATAAGGTGTGATAGGCTGTCTGCACACATATCCCTCGGTGGGTATATAAGGTGTGATAGGCTGTCTGCACACATATCCCTCGGTGGGTATATAAGGTGTGATAGGCTGTCTGCACACATATCCCTCGGTGGGTATATAAGGTGTGATAGGCTGTCTGCACACATATCCTCGGTGGGTATATAAGGTGTGATAGGCTGTCTGCACACATATCCCTCGAGTGGGTATATAAGGTGTGATAGGCTGTCTGCACACATATCCCTCGGTGGGTATATAAGGGTGTGATAGGCTGTCTGCACACATATCCCTCGGTGGGTATATAAGGTGTGATAGGCTGTCTGCACACATATCCCTCGGTGGGTATATAAGGGTGTGATAGGCTGTCTGCACACATATCCCTCGGTGGGTATATAAGGTGTGATAGGCTGTCTGCACACATATCCCTCGGTGGGTATATAGGGTGTGATAGGCTGTCTGCACACATATCCCTCGGTGGGTATATAAGGTGTGATAGGCTGTCTGCACACATATCCCTCGGTGGGTATATAAGGTGTGTGATAGGCTGTCTGCACACATATCCCTCGGTGGGTATATAAGGTGTGTGATAGGCTGTCTGCACACATATCCCTCGGTGGGTATATAAGGTGTGTGATAGGCTGTCTGCACACATATCCCTCGGTGGGTATATAAGGTGTGATAGGCTGTCTGCACACATATCTCTCGGTAGTATATAAAGTGTGATAGGCTGTCTACACACATATCCCTCGGTGGGTATATAAAGTGTGATAGGCTGTCTGCACACATATCCCTCGGTGGGTATATAAGGTGTGATAGGCTGTCTGCACACATATCCCTCGGTGGGTATATTAGGTGTGATAGGCTCTCTGCACACATATCCTCAGTGGGTATATAAGGTGTGATAGGCTGTCTGCACACATATCCCTCGGTGGGTATATAAGGTGTGATAGGCTGTCTGCACACATATCCCTCGGTGGGTATATAAGGTGTGTGATAGGCTGTCTGCACACATATCCCTCGGTGGGTATATAAGGTGTGATAGGCTGTCTGCACACATATCCCTCGGTGGGTATATAAGGTGTGATAGGCTGTCTGCACACATATCCCTCGGTGGGTATATAAGGTGTGATAGGCTGTCTGCACACATATCTCTCGGTGGGTATATAAGGGTGTGATAGGCTGTCTGCACACATATCCCTCGGTGGGTATATAAGGTGTGATAGGCTGTCTGCACACATATCCCTCTGTGGGTATATAAGGTGTGATAGGCTGTCTGCACTAATATACCTCGTTGTATATATAAGGAGTTTAATAGGCTATCTGCACACATATCCCTCGGTGGGTATATAAGGTGTGATAGGCTGTCTGCACACATATCCATCGGTGGGTATATAAGGTGTGATAGGCTGTCTGCACACATATCCCTCGGTGGGTATATAAGGGTGTGATAGGCTGTCTGCACACATATCCCTCCGTGGGTATATAAGGTGTAATAGGCTGTTTGCACACATATCCCTCGGTGGGTATAGAAGGTGTGTGAGGCCATCTGCACACATATCCCTCGGTGGGTATATAAGGTGTGTGATAGGCTGTCTGCACACATATCCCTCGGTGGGTATATAAGGTGTGATAGGCTGTCTGCACACATATCCCTCGGTGGGTATTTATATGGTGTGATAGGCTGTCTGCACACATATCCCTCGGTGTGCATATAAGGTGTGTGATAGGCTGTCTGCACACATATCCCTCGGTGGGTATATAAGGGTGTGATAGGCTGTCTGCACACATATCCTCGGTGGGTATATAAGGTGTGTGATAGGCTGTCTGCACACATATCCCTCGGTGGGTATATAAGGTGTGATAGGCTGTCTGCACACATATCCCTCGGTGGTTATATAAGGTGTAATAGGCTGTCTGCACACACATCCCTCGGTGGGTATATAAGGTGAGATACGCTGTCTGCACACATATCTCTCGGTGGGTATATAAGGAGTGTGATAGGCTGTCTGTACACATATCCCTCGGTAGGTATATAAGGTGTGATAGGCTTTCTGCACACATATCCCTCGGTGGGTATATAAGGTGTGATAGGCTGTCTGCACACATATCCCTCGGTGGGTATATAAGGTGTGATAGGCTTTCTGCACACATATCCCTCGGTGGGTATATAAGGTGTGATAGGCTGTCTGCACACATATCCCTCGGTGGGTATATAAGGTGTGATAGGCTGTCTGCACACATATCCCTCGGTGGGTATATAAGGTGTGATACGCTGTCTGCACACATATCCCTCTTTGGGTATATAAGGTGTGCTAGGCTGTCTGCACTCATATCCCTCGTTGTATATATAAGGAGTTTAATAGGCTGTCTGCACACATATCCCTCGGTGGGTATATAAGGTGTGATATGCTGTCTGCACACATATCCATCGGTGGGTATATAAGGTGTGATAGGCTGTCTGCACACATATCCCTCGGTGGGTATATAAGGTGTAATAGGCTGTCTGCACACATATCCCTCCGTGGGTATATAAGGTGTAATAGGCTGTTTGCACACATATCCCTCGGTGGGTATAGAAGGTGTGTGAGGCCATCTGCACACATATCCCTCGGTGGGTATATAAGGTGTGATAGGCTGTCTGCACACATATCCCTCGATGGGTATATAAGAGTGTGATAGGCTGTCTGCACACATATCCTCCGGTATGTATATAAGGTGTGATAGGCTGTCTGCACACATATCCCTCGGTGGGTATTTATATGGTGTGATAGGCTGTCTGCACACATATCCCTCGGTGGGTATATAAGGTGTGTGATAGGCTGTCTGCACACATATCCCTCGGTGGGTATATAAGGTGTGTGATAGGTTGTCTGCACACATATCCCTCGGTGGGTATATAAGGTGTGATAGGCTGTCTGCACACATATCCCTCGGTGGGTATATAAGGTGTGATATGCTGTCTGCACACATATCCATCGGTGGGT
The DNA here is from genome assembly GCA_033119425.1 of Bufotes viridis. Lineage (NCBI taxonomy): Eukaryota > Metazoa > Chordata > Amphibia > Anura > Bufonidae > Bufotes > Bufotes viridis. The sequence goes on along the minus strand of CM065591.1, from coordinate 3,638,823 downwards.
ATATAAGGTGTGATAGGCTGTCTGCACACATATCCCTCGGTGGGTATATAAGGTGTGATATGCTGTCTGCACACATATCCATCGGTGGGTATATAAGGTGTGATAGGCTGTCTGCACACATATCCCTCGGTGGGTATATAAGGTGTAATAGGCTGTCTGCACACATATCCCTCCGGTGGGTATATAAGGTGTGATAGGCTGTCTGCATACATATCCCTCGGTGGGTATATAAGGGGTGTGATAGGCTGTCTGCACACATATCCCTCGGTGGGTGTATAAGGGCTGTGATAGGCTGTCTGCTTACATATCCCTCGGTGGGTATATAAGGGGTGTGATAGGCGGTCTGCTTACATATCCCTCGGTGGGTGTATAAAGGGTGTGATAGGCTGTCTGCTTACATATCCATCGGTGGGTATGTAAGGTGTGTGTTAGGCTGTCTGCACACATATCCCTTGGTGGGTATATAAGGTGTGTGATAGGCTGTCTGCACACATATCCCTCGGTGGGTATATAAGGGTGTGATAGGCTGTCTGCACACATATCCCTCGGTGGATATATAAGGTGTGTGATAGGCTGTCTGCACACATATCCCTCGGTGGGTATATAAGGTGTGATAGGCTGTCTGCACACATATCCCTCATGTGGGTATATAAGGAGTGTGATAGGCTGTCTGCACACATATCCCTCCGGTGGGTATATAAGGTGTGATAGGCTGTCTGCACACATATCCATCGGTGGGTATATAAGGTGTAATAGCCTAGGCCGTCTGCACACATATCCCTCGGTGGGTATATAAGGTGTGATAGGCTGTCTGCACACATATCCCTCGGTGGGTATAGAAGGTGTGATGAGGCTGTCTGCACACATATCCCTCGGTGGGTATATAAGGTGTGTGATAGGCTGTCTGCACACATATCCCTCGGTGGGTATATAAGAGGTGTGATAGGCTGTCTGCACACATATCCCTCGGTGGGTATATAAGGTGTGATAGGCTGTCTGCACACATATCCCTCGGTGGGTATATAAGGGTGTGATAGGCTGTCTGCACACATATCCCTCGGTGGGTATATAAGGTGTGATAGGCTGTCTGGACACATATCCCTCGGTGAGTATATAAGGATTGTGATAGGCTGTCTGCTCACATATCCCTCGGTGGGTATATAAGGTGTGATAGGCTGTCTGCACACATATCCCTCGGTGGGTATATAAGATGTGATAGGCTGTCTGCACACATATCCTCGGTGGGTATATAAGGGTGTGATAGGCTGTCTGCACACATATCCCTCGGTGGGTATATAAGGGTGTGATAGGCTGTCTGCACACATATCCCTCGGTGGGTATATAAGGTGTGATAGGCTGTCTGCACACATATCCCTCGGTGGGTATATAAGAGTGTGATAGGCTGTCTGCACACATATCCCTCGGTGGGTATATAAGGTGTGTGATAGGCTGTCTGCACACATATCCCTCGGTGGGTATATAAGGTGTGTAATAGGCTGTCTGCACACATATCCCTCGGTGGGTATATAAGGTGTGATAGGCTGTCTGCACACATATTCCTCGGTGGGTATATAAGGTGTGTGATAGGCTGTCTGCACACATATCCCTCGGTGGGTATATAAGGGTGTGATAGGCTGTCTGCACACATATCCCTCGGTGGGTATATAAGGTGTGTGATAGGCTGTCTGCACACATATCCCTCGGTGGGTATATAAGGTGTGATAGGCTGTCTGCACACATATCTCTCGGTGGGTATATAAAGGTGTGATAGGCTGTCTGCACACATATCCCTCGGTGGGTATATAAGGTGTGATAGGCTGTCTGCACACATATCCCTCGGTGGGTATATAAGGTGTGATAGGCTGTCTGCACACATATCCCTCGGTGGGTATATAAGGTGTGATAGGCTGTCTGCACACATATCCCTCAGTGGGTATATAAGGTGTGATAGGCTGTCTGCACACATATCCCTCGGTGGGTATATAAGTGGTGTGATAGGCTGTCTGCACACATATCCCTCGGTGGGTATATAAGGTGTGTGATAGGCTGTCTGCACACATATCCCTCGGTGGGTATATAAGGTGTGATAGGCTGTCTGCACACATATCCCTCGGTGGGTATATAAGGTGTAATAGGCTGTCTGCACACATATCCTCGGTGGGTATATAAGGTGGGATACGCTGTCTGCACACATATCTCTCGGTGGGTATATAAGAGTGTGATAGGCTGTCTGCACACATATCCCTCGGTGGGTATATAAGGTGTGATAGGCTGTCTGCACACATATCCCTCGGTGGGTATATAAGGTGTGATAGGCTGTCTGCACACATATCCCTCCGTGGGTATATAAGGTGTGATAGGCTGTCTGCACACATATCCCTCGGTGGGTATATAAGGTGTGATAGGCTGTCTGCACACATATCCCTCGGTGGGTATATAAGGTGTGTGATAGGCTGTCTGCACACATATCCCTCGGTGGGTATATAAGGTGTGATAGGCTGTCTGCACACATATCCCTCGGTGGGTATATATATGGTGTGATAGGCTGTCTGCACACATATCCCTCGGTGGGTATATAAGGTGTGTGATAGGCTGTCTGCACACATATCCCTCGGTGGGTATATAAGAGGTGTGATAGGCTGTCTGCACATATCCCTCGGTGGGTATATAAGGTGTGTGATAGGCTGTCTGCACACATATCCCTCGGTGGGTATATAAGGTGTGATAGGCTGTCTGCACACATATCCTCGGTGAGTTATATAAGGTGTAATAGGCTGTCTGCACACACATCCCTCGGTGGGTATATAAGGTGGGATACGCTGTCTGCACACATATCTCTCGGTGGGTATATAAGGAGTGTGATAGGCTGTCTGTACACATATCCCTCGGTAGGTATATAAGGTGTGATAGGCTGTCTGCACACATATCCCTCGGTGGGTATATAAGGTGTGATAGGCTGTCTGCACACATATCCCTCGGTGGGTATATAAGGTGTGATAGGCTGTCTGCACACATATCCCTCGGTGGGTATATAAGGTGTGATAGGCTGTCTGCACACATATCCTCGGTGGGTATATAAGGTGTGATAGGCTGTCTGCACACATATCCCTCGGTGGGTATATAAGGTGTGATACGCTGTCTGCACACATATCCCTCTTTGGGTATATAAGGTGTGCTAGGCTGTCTGCACTCATATCCCTCGTTGTGTATATAAGGAGTGTAATAGGCTGTCTGCACACATATCCCTCGGTGGGTATATAAGGTGTGATATGCTGTCTGCACACATATCCATCGGTGGGTATATAAGGTGTGATAGGCTGTCTGCACACATATCCTCGGTGGGTATATAAGGTGTGATAGGCTGTCTGCACACATATCCCTCGGTGGGTATATAAGGTGTAATAGGCTGTTTGCACACATATCCCTCGGTGGGTATAGAAGGTGTGATGAGGCTATCTGCACACATATCCCTCGGTGGGTATATAAGGTGTGATAGGCTGTCTGCACACATATCCCTCGGTGGGTATATAAGGTGTGATAGGCTGTCTGCACACATATCCCTCGGTGGGTATATATAGGTGTGATAGGCTGTCTGCACACATATCCCTCGGTGGGTATATAAGGTGTGTGATAGGCTGTCTGCACACATATCCCTCGGTGGGTATATAAGGGTGTGATAGGCTGTCTGCACACATATCCCTCGGTGGGTATATAAGGTGTGATAGGCTGTCTGCACACATATCCCTCGGTGGGTATATAAGGTGTGATATGCTGTCTGCACACATATCCATCGGTGGGTATATAAGGTGTGATAGGCTGTCTGCACACATATCCCTCGGTGGGTATATAAGGTGTGATATGCTGTCTGCACACATATCCATCGGTGGGTATATAAGGTGTGATAGGCTGTCTGCACACATATCCTCCGGTATGTATATAAGGTGTGATAGGCTGTCTGCACACATATCCCTCGGTGGGTATTTATATGGTGTGATAGGCTGTCTGCACACATATCCCTCGGTGGGCATATAAGGTGTGTGATAGGCTGTCTGCACACATATCCCTCGGTGGGTATCTAAGGGGTGTGATAGGCTGTCTGCACACATATCCCTCGGTGGGTATATAAGGTGTGATAGGCTGTCTGCACACATATCCCTCGGTGGGTATATAAGGTGTGATATGCTGTCTGCACACATATCCATCGGTGGGTATATAAGGTGTGATAGGCTGTCTGCACACATATCCCTCGGTGGGTATATAAGGTGTGATATGCTGTCTGCACACATATCCATCGGTGGGTATATAAGGTGTGATAGGCTGTCTGCACACATATCCCTCGGTGGGTATATAAGGTGTAATAGGCTGTCTGCACACATATCCCTCCGTGGCTATATAAGGTGTGATAGGCTGTCTGCATACATATCCCTCGGTGGGTATATAAGGGGTGTGATAGGCTGTCTGCTTACATATCCCTCGGTGGGTGTATAAGGGCTGTGATAGGCTGTCTGCTTACATATCCCTCGGTGGGTATATAAGGGGTGTGATAAGCGGTCTGCTTACATATCCCTCGGTGGGTGTATAAGGGGTGTGATAGGCTGTCTGCTTACATATCCATCGGTGGGTATGTAAGGTGTGTGTTAGGCTGTCTGCACACATATCCCTTGGTGGGTATATAAGGTGTGTGATAGGCTGTCTGCACACATATCCCTCGGTGGGTATATAAGGGGTGTGATAAGCTGTCTGCACACATATCCCTTGGTGGATATATAAGGTGTGTGATAGGCTGTCTGCACACATATCCCTCGGTGGGTATATAAGGTGTGATAGGCTGTCTGCACTCATATCCCTCATTGTATATATAAGGAGTGTAATAGGCTGTCTGCACACATATCCCTCCGTGGGTATATAAGGTGTTATATGCTCTCTGCACACATATCCATCGGTGGGTATATAAGGTGTAATAGCCTAGGCCGTCTGCACACATATCCTCGGTGGGTATATAAGGTGTAATAGGCTGTTTGCACACATATCCCTCGGTGGGTATAGAAGTTGTGTGAGGCCGTCTGCACACATATCCCTCGGTGGGTATATAAGGTGTGTGATAGGCTGTCTGCACACATATCCCTCGGTGGGTATATAAGAGGTGTGATAGGCTGTCTGCACACATATCCCCGGTGGGTATATAAGGTGTGATAGGCTGTCTGCACACATATCCCCGGTGGGTATATAAGGTGGGATAGGCTGTCTGCACACATATCCCCGGTGGGTATATAAGGTGTGATAGGCTGTCTGGACACATATCCCTCGTGAGTATATAAGGATTGTGATAGGCTGTCTGCTCACATATCCCTCGGTGGGTATATAAGGTGTGATAGGCTGTCTGCACACATATCCCTCGGTGGGTATATAAGATGTGATAGGCTGTCTGCACACATATCCCTCGGTGGGTATATAAGAGGTATGATAGGCTGTTTGCACACATATCCCTCGGTGGGTATATAAGGTGTGATAGGCTGTCTGCACACATATCTCTCGGTGGGTATATAAGGTCTGATAGGCTGTCTGCACACATATCCCTCGAGTGGGTATATAAGGTGTGATAGGCTGTCTGCACACATATCCCTCGGTGGGTATGTAAGGTGTGTAATAGGCTGTCTGCACACATATCCCTCGGTGGGTATATAAGGTGTGATAGGCTGTCTGCACACATATCTCTCGGTGAGTATATAAAGTGTGATAGGCTGTCTACACACATATCCCTCGGTGGGTATATAAGGTGTGTGATAGGCTGTCTGCACACATATCCTCGGTGGGTATATAAGGTGTGTAATAGGCTGTCTGCACACATATCCCTCGGTGGGTATATAAGGTGTGATAGGCTGTCTGCACACATATTCCTCGGTGGGCATATAAGGTGTGTGATAGGCTGTCTGCACACATATCCCTCGGTGGGTATATAAGGGGTGTGATAGGCTGTCTGCACACATATCCCTCGGTGGGTATATAAGGTGTGTGATAGGCTGTCTGCACACATATCCCTCGGTGGGTATATAAGGTGTGATAGGATGTCTGCACACATATCTCTCGGTAGTATATAAAGTGTGATAGGCTGTCTACACACATATCCCTCGGTGGGTATATAAAGTGTGATAGGCTGTCTGCACACATATCCCTCGGTGGGTATATAAGGTGTGATAGGCTGTCTGCACACATATCCCTCGGTGGGTATATTAGGTGTGATAGGCTCTCTGCACACATATCCCTCAGTGGGTATATAAGGTGTGATAGGCTGTCTGCACACATATCCCTCGGTGGGTATATAAGGTGTGTGATAGGCTGTCTGCACACATATCCCTCGGTGGGTATATAAGGTGTGATAGGCTGTCTGCACACATATCCCTCGGTGGGTATATAAGGTGTAATAGGCTGTCTGCACACATACCCTCGGTGGGTATATAAGGTGGGATCACGCTGTCTGCACACATATCTCTCGGTGGGTATATAAGGAGTGTGATAGGCTGTCTGTACACATATCCCTCGGTAGGTATATAAGGTGTGATAGGCTGTCTGCACACATATCCCTCGGTGGGTATATAAGGTGTAATAGGCTGTCTGCACACATATCCCTCCGAGGAGATATGTGTGCGGGCGGCCTATCACACCTGTATACCCACCGAGAGATATGTGTGCGAGACAGCCTATCACCTGCCTATACCTACCGAGAGATTCAGACAGCCTATCCTACGCCTATATACCCACCGAGGGATATGTGTGCAGGCAGGCCTATCACTGCCCCTTATATGCCCACGCGGATAGATGTGCAGACAGCCTGTCCACCACCGCGCCCTGTATCACACCTTACCCACCGGAGTCTGTGTGCGAGACAGCTATCCCACACCTCACTGCTGCCACCGAGAGACATGTGTGCGAACAGCGTATCACATATACCAGCTGCGAATATGCGGCAGGCCTATCACACCTAATATACCCACCGAGGGATGTGTGCGGAGCAGCCTATCGAGTGTGTGCACCCATATCACCCGCGCGGAATATGTGTGCATACTGCCGAGAGATATGTCGGACTTTACCTTATGCTACCACCGGGTCTGTGCAGACAATCGCATATCACCCACGGGTATGTGCGGGCACACAATCACACCCCTCATATGCCCACCGAGGGGATATGTGCGAGACGCCTATTACACCTTATACTGCCGAAAGACATGTGTGCGAGCAACGGCCTATCACTGCACATACCCACCCGAGGGATATATTGCGGGCAGCCTAATACACCTTGCCCGCTACCAAAGTATGTTGCAGGCAGCCTATCACACTGCCCTTGCCAGGGGGATACGTGCTACCGAACGACCTATCACACCACCGGGAGATGTGTGCGCAGACAGCCTATCACACCCGCCCACCGAGAAGTATATGTGCGGACAGCTATTACACCTTTGCCACCGGGGGATGTGTGCAGCCAGCCTATCACACCTTATGCCCCACCGGAATGTGTGTGCAGACGGCTATCGGCACCTATTGCCCAGCCGGAGGGATATGTGTGCGGGCAACCTATCACACTGCCCTGCCCGCCGAGGGAAAGTGTGCGGGCTGGCCCTATCACGCCTTACGCCACCGAGATAGGCGGGCAGACAACTATTGCACCTTCTTACCCGCAGAAGATACTGGATTGCGAGCAACTATCACACCTTGCCTGCCCACCGAGGATATGTGAGCGAGACGGCCTATCACACTGCCATACCACTCCGCCGAGGCCATGACGGGCAACCTATCACCTATGCTGCTACCCACCGAGAAGATATGTGTGCGGGCGGCCTATCACCTGCCCATGTACCCACCGAGGATGTGTGCGGAGCAGCCCCTCGCACCTTATAGCCACCCCACCGAGAGGAATATGTGTGCGGAGCGGCCTCTCGCACGCCTGCTGCCCACCGAGGATATGTGTGCGAACAGCCTATCACTCACTTATATGCCCACGCGGAGATGTATTGTGCAGACAGCATCACGCCCCGCACTACTCACCACCGGGAATATGTGCTGAAACGGCCTAATCGCACCTTGCCTTACCGCAGGATGTGTGTGCGGACACACACTATTACACCTTGCCACCCCACCGTGAATATGTGTGCAGACGGCATATCATCTTATATGCCCCGGAGAGACCAATATTGTGCGAGCAGCCTATCACACTCCTTATATGTACGATGAGGGATATGAGTGCAGACAGCCTATCACCTGCTCTACCGAAGGGATCTGTCTGCGGCATATATCTACACCCTTACATACCCACCGAGGGATAGGGTGTGCTACTTGAGACAGCCTGGCCCACCTTATATGCAATGGCGTGCCGGGCAGCCTATCACACCCGCCTATGCCCACCGGGAGATCATTTGTGCGGACCAGCCTATGCACACTATACCCACCAGGGGATATGTGTGCGGGCAGCTATCACACCTTGCATGCCCACCGAGGGGATATGTCGTGCCGGGCACTGCCTATCACACTGCTGCTGCTTACCCACCGGGGGATATGTGAGCAGACCGGCCTATCACACACACTGCTGCCGAGAAGATATGTGCGGGTGGCCTGCTCTACCATATACCCACCGAGGTCGTGCGGAGCAGCCTATCACCTGCCATACGCCCACCCGGTCGTGATGTAAGCGGGCAGCCTATCACGCCTACTACCCGAGGGGATCTCTGCTGGGCAGCCCTATTACACCTTGCTGTCTGCCCCGAGGATGTGCGGGCAGCCCGATGCGACCTCCCATCCGAGGATCACTGTGTGCGGCGGCTATCACTACCACGAGGATATGTGTGCGGGCAGCCTATCACACCTATATACCCACCGGGGATATGTGTGCAGACAGCCTATCACACCTTATACCCACCGAGAGATATGTGTGCGGACAGCCTATACACACCTTATATACACGAGGATATGTGTGCAGACAGCCTATCACACCTTATATACGCACCGAGAGATATGTTGCCCGGGCAGCCTATCACACCCTTATAGGCACCACCGAGGGTATGTGTGCGAGACGGCCTATCACCCACGCCCTTGTATACCCACCGAGGGGATATGTGTGCAGACAGCCCATCGCCATATAAACACCCACCGAGGATATGTGTGCAGAACAGCCTATCACACTGCCCTTATATACCCACCGGAGGATATGTGCGCGGCAGCCTATCACACCTTATATACCCACCCGAGGATATGTGTGCCGGTGCACACCGAGTATGTGCGAACATACCCACGAGGATATGTGTTGCCAGACAGCCTATCACACCTTATATACCCACCGAGGGATATGTGTGCAGACAACCTATCACCCATATACCCACCGAGGGGATATGACGATGCGAACATATCACACCCATAGGCTACCCACCGGGGATGTGTCGATGCAGACTATCTGCACCTTCCGGAATAGCGCTGTGTGCGAACAACTATCACACCATATGAAATGCCACCAGGGATATGTGTGCGAACACCTCACTGCGAGATATCATTCAGACAGCCTATCACCCGCCATATATACAGAGATCAACTATCACCTGCTGTACCACGAGTATTGTGTGCGGACGGCCATGTCACCTGACTCTACCCACCGAGGGATATGTGTGCGAACTGTCGCCTCTTTGCAGACAAACCTATCACCTGCTCTCTACGCAGGATAATGTGCAGTGCCTATCACCTTGCCCTCTGCAGGGATATGTGCGGGCAGCCTAGTACGCCACTATGAAGGACAACTATCATAGCACGAGGACCGTGTGTTCTGAACGAGCCCTGCCACCTCTCTCTGCCCACCGAGGGATGTGTGCTGAGCGGCACTATCACACCCATATATGCCCAGCCTAGGGATATGACGTGCCCTGGCAATACTCGCACTATATGCCACAACTGAGGGACTATGTGTGCGAGACAGCCTAGCACACCTTGCTCGTACGGGTATCTGCGCAACCGGTCCCCCACCTTACACTTCACCGGGATATGTATGTGCGAACGCCTCTCTGCCATCCCACCGGGATCTGTGTTGCGGACGTATCACCTCTCTCTACTGCAGTGTATAGACAGCCCTACCACATGCTACCGCAGGTCTGTGCAGGCAGCCTATCACCTGCCTGCTCCACCGGATGTGAATATCACACATATACACCAGGGATGTGTGCGGGCAACTATTACCCTTATATACCACAGAGGAACAGTTCTTTCTGCTCCTCTTGGTCTGTCAATGCGCAAACCTTCATCACCTTATATACACCTACCGAGATGTGCCGGGTCAACCTGTCACCTCCTACTCTGCCCGCCGGAGCTAATGTTTGAGCATGCCTATCCGCACATATATGCCTACCGCCGAGATATATTGACGCAGACCAGCCTATCACTGCCTTGCTCTAGCCACTGTGCAGACGAGCCCCTATCACACCCTTGCCTTACCGAGAAGATAGTATTGACTTGCAGACGGCCCTGCTCCCACCTATATGCCCCGCCGGGAAGTGTCTGTGCAGACAGCTATCACACCCATACTCACCCGCGAGATGTGCATTGTTCTCCATCTGCAGACGGCTATCACACACCTACGCCCACCGGGGATGTGTCGGCCTATGCACACCATACATGCCCACCGGGGATATGTGTGCAGACAGCCTATCACGCAACCTTATACCTTACCCTGGGGATAGTATTGCTTAGTTACATGTCCCTATCAGCCCATACCCACCTGCGATATGGTGCAGACGGCCTGTCACACCTTATATACCCACCGAGGATATGTGTGCAAACAACTATCGCACCCTTATATACCCACCGGGTATGTGTGCGGACGGCCTACTGCATCTTATATACCTGGGACCGGTATCAGCCTGTCTGCACCGTACGAGCGCTATCACGCCTATCTCATACCCACCGAGGATCATATTGAGCGGGCGGTAGCCACCTTATTGCACCGAGGATGTCGATCGTTATATACGCTCACCGGAGATATGTGCAGACGGCCTATCACACCTTATATACCCACCGGTGATAGCATGTGCTGAGCAGCCTATCCACCGCCTGACACCCACCGAGGATATGTGTGGCAGCCTATCATACACCTATATGCCCACCGAGGATATGTGCGCAGACAACCTATCGCGCCTATATACCCACTGAAGGCATATGCGACCAGGCAGCTATATCACGCCTGCCCACCGACCGGATACGTGTGCAGACAGCCTCACACTTATGCTGCCACCGACGGTATGTGCGAACGGACCTATCACCTTCTACCACCAGAGGATATGGTGCGGAGCATCATACTCCGCCTGTGCACCCGCCGAGGATATGTGTGCGAACAGCCTATCACCCTGCCCGCAGTGTACGCACGACGAGCGCTGCACCTCATACGCCCGAACGGCTTTATCTGAACATTCTCTTTCTCTTACCCACCGAGAGATATGTGTGCAGACGGCCTATCACACTCGTGCCTGACCCGACGATGTGTGTGAGACGGCCTATCACACCCTATCGCACTGCCCGCCGGATAGTGTGCGAGACGGCCTATCACCTTCTGTACCACCGAGGGATATGTGCAGACGGCCTATCTATCACACCTTATATACCCACCGGGGACATGTGTGCAGAACAGCCTATCACACACCTTATCTACTCCACCGAGGGATATATGTGCTGACAGCCTATCACCTTACACCACCGCAGAGATATGTGTGCGAGACAGCCTATCACTGCTTATATACTCCACCGAAGGGATATGTGTGCAGACAGCCTATCACACCTTATATGCCCACAGAGGGATATGTGTGCAGACAGCCTATCACGCGCCTTGACCCACGGGGATGTGTGTGCAGGCAGCCTCATCACCTTGCTATACCCACCGAGGATATGTGTGCCAGACAACCTATCACCATGCACTGCCAGGATATGTGTTGCAGAACGGCCTATCACACAGCCTTATACCTTACCGGAGTATATGTTGCAGGCAGCCTATCACACCTTACTGCCTGCGAGGATATGTGTGCGAGACAGCCTATCCACCTTGCACTATGCCCACCGGGAGATATGTGTGCCATGACCCCTATGCCGCGGATATGTGCCAGACAGACTCATATACCACCGAGGGATATGTGCAGACAGCCTATCACACACCTTATATAACGGATCAGACAACCTTATGTACCACCGGAGATATGATGTGCGGACAGCCTATCACCTTATATGCCCACCGGAGGGATATATTGCGGACAGCCTATCACACGCTTATATACCCACCCGACGGATATGTGTGCAGACAACCTATACACCTGCATATACCCACCGAGAGGATATGTGTGCAGTATTAGCACTCCTTATACTGCTGCACGAGGGATAATGTGTGCAGACGGCCTATCACGCCTTATGTACCCACCCAGGACCGTGTGTTGCGAGACTGGCCTATCACACTTGCCTTATGCCCACCCAAGGCGATGTGTGTGCAGACGGCCTATCACGCCATACCCACCGAGGATATGTGTGCGGACAGCCTATCTGCCATATACCTGCGAGTATGTATTGCGGACAGCCTATCACACCTTGTACTGCCCAGTGGTATGTGTGCAGACAGCCTATCACACACCTATATACCCACCGGGGATATGTGTGCGGGCAACCTATCATCACCCTGCTCATACCCCGCCGAGCGTATGCGAGACGGCCTATCACAGCTCCTATACCCACCAGGGATATGTGTACAGACAGCCTATCACACCTTATTACCCACCGAGGGATATGTGTGCAGACAGCCTATCACACCTTATATGCCCACAGAGGATATGTGTGCAGACAGCCTATCACACCTTACTATACCCACCGAGGGATATTCGTTGCGGACAGCTATCACACCTATATACCCACCGAGGGATATGTTGCAGACAGCCTATCACACCTATATACCACCAGGGATATGTGTGCAGACAGCCTATCACACCTTATATACCACCGAGGGATATGTGTGCAGACAGCCTATCACACCTTATATACCCACCGAGGGATATGTGTGCAGACAGCCTATCACACCCTTATATACCCACCGAGGGATATGTGTGCAGACAGCCTATCACACCCTTATATACCCACCGAGGGATATGTGTGCAGACAGCCTATCACACCTTATATACCCACCGAGGATATGTGTGCAGACAGCCTATCACACCTTATATACCCACCGAGGGATATGTGTGCAGACAGCCCTATCACACCTTATATACCCACCGAGGGATATGTGTGCAGACAGCCTATCACACCTTATATACCCACCGAGGATATGTGTGCAGACAGCCTATCACACCTTATATACCCACCGAGGATATGTGTGCAGACAGCCTATCACACCTTATATACCCACGGAGGGATATGTGTGCAGACAGCCTATCACACCTTATATACCCACCGAGGGATATGTGTGCAGACAGCCTATCACACCTTATATCCCACCGAGGGATATGTGTGCAGACAGCCTATCACACCTTATATACCCACCGAGGGATATGTGTGCAGACAGCCTATCACACCTTATATACCCAACGAGGGATATGTGTGCAGACAGCCTATCACACCTATATACCCACCGAGGGATATGTGTGCAGACAGCCTATCACACCTTATATACCCACCGAGGATATGTGTGCAGACAGCCTATCACACCTTATATACCCACCGAGGGATATGTGTGCAGACAGCCTATCACACCTTATATACCCACCGAGGGGATATGTGTGCAGACAGCCTATCACACCTTATATACCCACCGAGGGATATGTGTGCAGACAGCCTATCACACCTTATATACCCACCGAGGGATATGTGTGCAGACAGCCTATCACACCTTATATACCCACCGAGGGATATGTGTGCAGACAGCCTATCACACCTTATATACCCACCGAGGGATATGTGTGCAGACAGCCTATCACACCTTATATACCCACCGAGGGATATGTGTGCAGACAGCCTATCACACCTTATATACCCACCGAGGATATGTGTGCAGACAGCCTATCACACCTTATATACCCACCGAGGGATATGTGTGCAGACAGCCTATCACACCTTATATACCCACCGAGGGATATGTGTGCAGACAGCCTATCACACCTTATATACCCACCGAGGGATATGTGTGCAGACAGCCTATCACACCCTTATATACCCACCGAGGATATGTGTGCGGACAGCCTATCACACCATATAAATACCCACCGGGGATATGTGTGCAGACAGCCTATCACACCTTATATACCCACCGAGGGATATGTGTGCAGACAGCCTATCACACACCTTATATACCCACCGAGGATATGTGTGCAGACAGCCTATCACACACCTTATATACCCACCGAGGGATATGTGTGCAGACAGCCTATCACACCTTATATACCCACGGGGATATGTGTGCAGACAGCCTATCACACCCCTTAATACCCACCGAGGGATATGTATGCAGACAGCCTATCACACCCTTATACTACCCACCGATGGATATGTGTGCAGACAGCCTATCACACCTTATATGCCCACCGAGGAATATGTGTGCAGACAGCCTATCACACTCCTTATATATACTTAGCAGGGGATATGTGTGCAGACAGCTATCACACTCTATATACCCACAAGAGGATATGTGTGCATGAACAGCGTATCGCACCTTATACCCACCGAGGGATATGTGTGCAGACAGCCTATCACTACCTTATATACCCACCGAGAGATATGTTGCAGAGCAGCGTATCGCACACCTATATACCCACCGAGGATGTGTGTGCAGACGGCCTATCGCACCTGCTATATGCCCACCGAGGGATCCATGTGTGCAGACAGCCTATCACACCTTATATACCCACCGAAGCGATATGTGTGCAGACAGCCTATCACACACCTGCTATACCCACCGAGGGATATGTGTGCAGACGGCCTATCACACCACTTATATACCCACCGGGGATATGTGTGCAGACAGCCTATCACCTTATCTTACCCACGGAGGATATGTGTACAGACAGCCTATCACACCTTAATATACCCACCGAGGATATGTTGTGCAGACAGCCTATCACACACTATATACCCACGAGGATATTGTGCAGACAGCCTATCACACTTTATATACCCACCGAGGGATATGTGTGCAGACAGCCTATCACACTTTATATACTACCGAGGGATATGTGTGCAGACAGCCTATCACACCTTATATACCCACCGAGGGATATGTGTGCAGACAGCCTATCACACACCTTATATACCCACCGAGGATATGTGGCAGAACAGCCTATCACACCTTATATACCCACCGGGGATATGTGTGCAGACAGCCTATCACACACTTATATACCCCACCGGGGATATGTGTGCAGACAGCCTATACACACCTTATGCACCACCGAGGGATATGTGTCCAGACAGCCTATCACACCTTATAAATACCCACCGAGGGATATGTGTGCAGACAGCCTATCACACCTTATATACCCACCGGAGATATGTGTGCAGACAGCCTATCACACCTCTTATATACTCACCGAGGGATATGTGTGCAGACAGCCTCATCACACCTTCTATACCCACTGAGGGATATGTGTGTGCAGACAGCCTATCACACCTTATATACCCACCGGGGATATGTGTGCAGACAGCCTATCACCCTTATACCCACCGAGGATATGTAGTGCAGACAGCCTATCACACCTTATATACCCACCGAGGATATGTGTGCAGACAGCCTATCACACCTTATTACCCACCGGGGATATGTGTGCAGACAGCCTATCACACCTTATATACCCACCGAGGATATGTGTGCAGACAGCCTATCACACCTTATATACCCACCGGGGGATACTGTGTGCAGACAGCCTATCACACCCTTATATACCCACCGAGGGATATGTGTGCAGACAGCCTATCACACCCTTATATACCCACCGAGGGATATGTGTTGCAGACAACCTATCACACCTTATATACCCACCGAGGATATGTGTGCAGACAGCCTATCACACCTTATATACCCACCGAGGGATATGTGTGCAGACAGCCTATCACACACCTTTATACCCACCGAGGGATGTGTGAGCAGACAGCCTATCACACCTCTTATATACCCACCGAGGGATATGTGTGCAGACAGCCTATCACACCTTATATACCCACCGAGGGATATGTGTGCAGACAGCCTATCACACCTTATATACCCACCAAGGGATATGTGTACAGACAGCCTATCACACCTTATTTAATCACAGAGGAATATGTATGCAGACAGCCTATCACCCCTTATATACCCACCGAGGGATATGTGTGCAGACAGCCTATCACACCTTATATACCCACCGAGGGATATGTGTGCAGACAGCCTATCACACACCTTATATACTCACGAGGGATATGTGTGCAGACAGCCTATCACACCTTATATACCCAACGAGGGATATGTGTGCAGACAGCCTATCACACCTTATATACCCACTGAGGGATATGTGTGCAGAGAGCCTATCACACCTAATATACCCACCGAGGGATATGTGTGCAGACAGCCTATCACACCTTATATACCCACCGAGGGATATGTGTGCAGACAGCCTATCACACTTTATATACCCACCGAGGGATATGTGTGTAGACAGCCTATCACACTTTATATACTACCGAGAGATATGTGTGCAGACAGCCTATCACACCTTATATACCCACCGAGGGATATGTGTGCAGACAGCCTATCACACCCCTTATATACCCACCAAGGAATATGTGTGCAGACAGCCTATCACACACCTCATATACCAACCGAGGGATATATGTGCAGACAGCCTATCACACACCTCATATACCCACCGAGGGATATGTGTGCACACAGCCTATCACATACCTTATATACCCACCGAGAGATATGTGTGCACACAGCCTATCACACCTTATACACCCACCGAGGGATATGTGTGCAGACAGCCTATCACATACCTTATATACCCACCGAGGGATATGTGTGCAGACAACCTATCACACACCTTATATACCCACCGAGGGATATGTGTGCAGACAGCCTATCACACACCTTATATGCCCACCGAGGGATATGTGTGCAGACAGCAAATCACACCATTTAAATACCCACCGAGGGATATGTGTGCAGACAGCCTATCACACCTTATATACATACCGGAGGATATGTGTGCAGACAGCCTATCACACCTCTTATATACCCATCGAGGGATATGTGTGCAGACAGCCTATCACACCTTATATACCCACCGAGGGATATGTGTGCAGATGGCCTCACACACCTTCTATACCCACCGAGGGATATGTGTGCAAACAGCCTATTACACCTTATATACCCACGGAGGGATATGTGTGCAGACAGCCTATTACACCTTATATACCCACCGAGGGATATGTGTGCAGACAGCCTATCACACCTTATATACCCACCGATGGATATGTGTGCAGACAGCATATCACACCTTATATACCCACCGAGGGATATGTGTGCAGACAGCCTATTAAACTCCTTATATATACAACGAGGATATGAGTGCAGACAGCCTAGCACACCTTATATACCCAAAGAGGATATGTGTGCAGACAGCGTATCACACCTTATATACCCACCGAGGATATGTGTGCAGACAGCCTATCACACCTTATATACCCACCGAGGATATGTGTGCAGACAGCCTATCACACCTTATATACCCACCGAGGGATATGTGTGCAGAAAGCCTATCACACCTTATATACCCACCGAGGGATATGTGTGCAGACAGCCTATCACACCTTATATACCCACCGAGGGATATGTGTGCAGAAAGCCTATCACACCTTATATACCTACCGAGGGATATGTGTACAGACAGCCTATCACACTCCTTATATACCCACCGAGAGATATGTGTGCAGACAGCGTATCCCACCTTATATACCCACCGAGGATGTGTGTGCAGACAGCCTATTACACCTTATATAACCACCGAGGATATGTGTGCAGACAGCCTATCACACCTTATATACCCACCGAGGGATATGTGTGCAGACAGCCTATCACACACCTATATACCCACCGAGGGATATGTGTTGCAGACAGCCTATCACACCCCTTATATACTCACCGAGGGATATGTGTGCAGACAGCCTATCACACACCTTATATGCACACCGAGGGATATGTGTGCAGACAGCCTATCACACCATATAAATACCCACCGAGGGATATGTGTGCAGACAGCCTATCACACCTTATATACCCACCGGGGATATGTGTGCAGACAGCCTATCACACACCTTATATACCCACGAGGGGATATGTGTGCAGATGGCCCTCACACACCTTCTATACCCACCGAGGGATATGTGTGCAAACAGCCTAGTACACCTTATATACCCACGGGAGGGATATGTGTGCAGACAGCCTATTACACCTTATATACCCACCGAGGGATATGTGTGCAGACAGCCTATCACACCTTATATACCTACCGAGGGATATGTGTACAGACAGCCTATCACACTCCTTATATACCCACCGAGAGATATGTGTGCAGACAGCGTATCCCACCTTATATACCCACCGAGGATATGTGTGCAGACAGCCTATTACACCTTATGTACCCACCGAGGGATATGTGTGCAGACAGCCTATCACACCTTATATACCCACCGAGGGATATGTGTGCAGACAGCCTATCACACACCTTATATACCCACCGAGGGATATGTGTGCAGACAGCCTATCACACCTTATATACCCACTGAGGGATATGTGTGCAGAGAGCCTATCACACCTAATATACCCACCGAGGGATATGTGTTGCAGACAGCCTATCACACCTTATATACCCACCGAGGGATATGTGTGCAGACAGCCTATCACACTTTATATACCCACCGAGGGATATGTGTGTAGACAGCCTATCACACTTTATATACTACCGAGAGATATGTGTGCAGACATCCTATCACACCTTATATACCCACCGAGGGATATGTGTGCAGACAGCCTATCCACACCTTATATACCCACCGAGGATATGTGTGCAGACAGCCTATCACACCCCTTATATACCCACCGAGGGATATGTGTGCAGACAGCCTATCACACACCTTATATGCCCACCGAGGATATGTGTGCAGACAGCCTATCACACCTTATATACCCACCGAGGATATGTGTGCAGACAGCCTATTACACACCTTATATACCCACCGAGGATATATGTGCAGACAGCCTATCACACACCTTATATACCCACCGAGGGATATGTGTGCAGACAGCCTATCACACTTTATATACTCACCGAGAGAATATGTGTGCAGACAGCCTATCACACCTTATATACCCACGAGGGATATGTGTGCAGACAGCCTATTACACACCTTCATACCCACCGAGGGATATGTGTGCAGACAGCCTATCACACCTTATATACCCACCGAGGGATATGTGTGCAGACAGCCTATCAGACCTTATATACCCACCGAGAGATATGTGTGCAGACAGCCTATCACACCTTATATACCCACCGGGGATATGTGTGCAAACAGCCTATCACACACTCTTATATACCCACCGAGGGATATGTGTGCAGACAGCCTATCACATCTTATATACCCACCGAGGGATATGTGTGCAGACAGCCTATCACACCTTATATACCCACCGAGGGATATGTGAGCAGACAGCCTATCACAATCCTTATATACTCCACCGAGGGATATGTGTGCAGACAGCCTATCACACCTTATATACCCACCGGGGATATGTGTGCAGACAGCCTATCCCACCTTATATACCCACCGGGGATATGTGTGCAGACAGCCTATCACACCTTATATACCCACCGAGGATATGTGTGCAGACAGCCTATCACACCTCTTATATACCCACCGAGGGATATGTGTGCAGACAGCCTATCACACACTTATATACCCACCGAGGGATATGTGTGCAGACAGTCTCATCACAACTTCTATACCCACCGAGGGATATGTGTGCAGACAGCCTATTACACCTTATATACCCACCGAGGATAAGTGTGTGCAGGCGGCCTAGGCTATTACACCTTTTATATACCCACCGATGGATATGTGCAGAGAGCATATAACACCTTATAGCTCAATGGAGGGATATGTGTGCAGACAGGCCTGTTACACTCCTTGTATATACAATGAGGGATATGAGTGCAGACAGCCTATCACACCTTATATACCCACGGAGGATATGTGTGCAGACAGCCTTATCACACCTTATATATCCACCGAGGATATGTGTGCAGACAGCTTATCACACTCTTATACACCCATCGGAGGATATGAGTGCAGACAGCCCATCACACACCTTATATACCCACCGAGGATATGTGTGCAGAAGGTCCTAGAGCTCACCCACAAGATGATGGAGCTGCTGACTGGAGAGGTGACACTGCTGGGAGTACTGGGAGATTCTCCAGTAACAGCACTGGTGGGGTCTGGGTGATGACGGTGTCATTGTGTTGTCAGGTTCCTGTAAGGTGTCAGGATGTGGCGGTGTATTTCTCCATGGAGGAGTGGGAGTATATAGAAGGACAGGAGGATCTGTACGAGGCGGCCATGATGGAGGAGCCCGGCCTCTGACATCTCCAGGTGAGAGGAGACCTTCCTGATGATAGAGTGTCAGGGTCCCCTGGATACTACTCCATCATCTCATATACAGTCTGTGTGTTATCTCCTATAGGTTCTGACTCAGGAGGAGAAGTCCCCGAGAGATGTCCCGTCCTCTGTATTCCCAGGACTGTCCAGAGGGAAGCCCCAGAGAACCATCAGGTAGACTGGAGCTGAGCCCTATACACATCTATATAGGGGGGTCCTGCAGTCATAGAGGGGTCATAGATGGTGGGGGTCTCTTCTGTGGATCTGTTAGATTTCCCACCCGTCAGCTGTATTGTCCTGAATTCTTACAGATGACAAATCAGGGGGAAGATGTGACTGATATTAAAGTGGAGGATGAAGAAGAGCGGATGATGGGCGATCCTCCGTGTAAGAGTGAGGTGGAGGAGGACCTTCCAGTCCATGTCACCACAGGTATGGAATCATGAATGGAGGAAGGGAATTGGGGGGTTTCTTCAGGTGAGGCTCCACCTTAGAGCTGCAGTAAAGTAGCACTCCGGGCAGTGACCCCTGTGTTATGTACAGGAGCGGAGGGAGCGGTGACTGCACATAGACATCCTCTCCGGGATCTTCTCTCCGTCCTCTCATGGTCCAGGCTGGACACAACTTAGTCTCGGGATTTGGGGCTATAAAAAACTCACTGCCATCTCCATGACTCCGTGGTCCTGTACAGTTTCCTTGTGGCTTATTCACAAGGCGGCTATTTGTCCACTCACTGTATACACCTTTACCACAGAAGCCGTATATACCCACCGAGGGATATATGTGCAGACAGCCTATCACACCTTATATACCCACTGAGGGATATATGTGCAGACAGCCTATCACACCCCTTATATACCCACCGAGGGATATGTGTGCAAACAGCCTATCACACACCTTCTATACCCACCGAGGGATATGTGTACAGACAGCCTATCACACCTTATATACCCACCGAGGGATATGTGTGCAGACAGCCTATCACACCCCTTATATACCCACCGAGGGATATGTGTGCAAACAGCCTATCACACACCTTCTATACCCACCGAGGGATATGTGTGCAAACAGCCTATCACACCTTATATACCCACCGAGGGATATGTGTGCAGACAGCCTATCACACCTAATATACCGACCGAGGGATATGTGTGCAAACAGCCTATCACACCTTATATACCCACCGATGGATATGTGTGCAAACAGCCTATCACACCTTATATACCCACCGAGGGATATGTGTACAGACAGCCTATCACACCTTATATACCCACCGAGGGATATGTGTGCAGACAGCCTATCACACCCCCTTATATACCCACCGAGGGATATGTGTGCAGACAGCGTATCACACCTTATATACCCACCGAGGGATATGTGTGCAAACAGCCTATCACACCTTATATACCCACCGATGGATATGTGTGCAGACAGCCTATCACACACCTTATATACCCACCGAGGGATATGTGTGCAGACAGCCTATCACACCTTATATACCCACCGAGGGATATGTGTACAGACAGCCTATCACACCTTATATACCCACCGATGGATATGTGTGCAGACAGCCTATCACACACCTTATATACCCACCGAGGGATATGTGTGCAGACAGCCTATCACACCTTATATACCCACCGAGGGATATGTGTGCAGACAGCCTATCACACCCCTTATATAACCACCGAGGGATATGTGTGCAGACAGCCTATCACACCTTATATACCCACCGAGGGATATGTGTGCAGACAGCCTATCACACCTTATATACCCACCGAGGGATATGTGTGCAGACAGCCTATCACACCTTATATACCCACCGAGGGATATGTGTACAGAGAGCCTATCACACCTTATACACCCACCGAGGGATATGTGTGCAGACAGCCTATCACACCTTATATACCCACCGAGGGATATGTGTGCAGACAGCCTATCACACCCCTTATATACCCACCGAGGGATATGTGTGCAGACAGCCTATCACATACCTTATATACCCACCGAGGGATATGTGTACAGACAGCCTATCACCCCTTATATACCCACCGAGGGATATGTGTGCAGACAGCCTATCACACCTTGTATACCCACCGAGGGATATGTGTGCAAACAGCCTATCACACCTTATATACCCACTGAGGGATATGTGTGCAGACAGCCTATCACACACCTTATATACCCACCGAGGGATATGTGTGCAGACAGCCTATCACACCTTATATACCCACCGAGGGATATGTGTGCAAACAGCCTATCACACCTTATATACCCACCGAGGGATATGTGTGCAGACAGCCTATCACACCTTATATACCCACCGAGGGATATGTGTGCAAACAGCCTATCACACCTTATATACCCACCGATGGATATGTGTGCAGACAGCCTATCACACACCTTATATACCCACCGAGGATATGTGTGCAGACAGCCTATCACACCTTATATACCCACCGAGGGATATGTGTGCAGACAGCCTATCACACCTTATATACCCACCGAGGGATATGTGTGCAGACAGCCTATCACACCTTATATACCCACCGAGGGATATGTGTGCAGACAGCCTATCACACCTTATATACCCACCGAGGGATATGTGTGCAGACAGCCTATCACACCCCTTATATACCCACCGAGGGATATGTGTGCAGACAGCCTATCACACACCTTATATACCCACCGAGGGATATGTGTGTGCAGACAGCCTATCACACCTTATATACCCACCGAGGATATGTGTGTGCAGACAGCCTATCACACCTTATATACCCACGAGGGATATGTGTGCAGACAGCCTATCACACCTTATATACCCATCGAGGGATATGTGTGCAGACAGCCTATCACACACCATATATACCCACGAGGGATATGTGTGCAGACAGCCTATCACACCCCTTATATACCCACCGAGGGATATGTGTGCAGACAGCCTATCACGCCTTATATACCCACCGAGGGATATGTGTGCAGACAGCCTATCACACCCCTTATATACCCACCGAGTGATATGAGTGCAGACAGCCTCTCACACCCCTTATATACCAACAGAGGGATGTGTGTGCAGACAGGCTATCACACCCCTTATATACCCACCGAGGGATATGTGTGCAGACAGCCTATCACCCCTTATATACCCACCGATTGATATGTGTGCAGACAGCCTATCACACCCCTTATATACCCACCGAGGGATATGTGTGCAGACAGCCTATCACACCCCTTATATACCCACCGAGAGATATGTGTGCAGACAGCCTATCACACCTTATATACCCATCGAGGGATATGTGTGCAGACAGCCTATCACACCTTATATACCCACCGAGGGATATGTGTGCAGACAGCCTATCACACCTTATATACCCACCGAGGGATATGTGTGCAGACAGCCTATCACACCTTATATACCCACCGAGGATATGTGTGCAGACAGCCTATCACACCCCTTATATACCCACCGAGGGATATGTGTGCAGACAGCCTATCACACCCCTTATATACCCACCGAAGGATATGTGTGCAGACAGCCTATCACAACCCTTATATACCCACCGAGGGATATGTGTGCAGACAGCCTATTACACCTTATATACCCACCGAGGGATATGTGTGCAGACAGCCTATCACACCCTTATATACCCACCGAAGGATATGTGTGCAGACAGCCTATCACACCTTATATACCCACCGAGGATATGTGTGCAGACAGCCTATTACACCTTATATACCCACCGAGGGATATGTGTGCAGGCAGCCTATCACATACCTTATATACCCACGAGGGATATGTGTGCAGACAGCCTATCACACCCCTTATATACCCACCGAGGGATATGTGTGCAGACAGCCTATCACACCTTATACACCCACCGATTGATGTGTGTGCAGACAGCCTATCACACCCCTTATATACCCACCGAGGGATATGTGTGCAGACAGCCTATCACACCCCTTATATTTTATATACCCACCGAGGGATATGTGTGCAGACAGCCTATCACACCTTATATACCCACCGAGGGATATGTGTGCAGACAGCCTATCACACCTTATATACCCACCGAGGGATATGTGTGCAGACAGCCTATCACACCTTATATACCCACTGAGGGATATGTGTGCAGACAGCCTATCACACCTTATATACCCACCGAGGGATGTGTGTGCAGACAGCCTATCACACCCTTATATACCCACCGAGGGATATGTGTGCAGACAGCCTATCACACACCTTATATACCCACCGAGGGATATGTGTGTGCAGACAGCCTATCACACCTTATATACCCACCGAGGGATATGTGTGCAGTCAGCCTATCACACCTTATATACCCACCGAGGGATATGTGTGTGCAGACAGCCTATCACACCTTATATACCCACCGAGGGATATGTGTGCAGACAGCCTATCACACCTTATATACCCACCGAGGGATATGTGTGCAGACAGCCTATCACACCTTATATACCCACCGAGGGGTATGTGTGCAGACAGTTTATCACACCCCTTATATACCCACCGAGAGATATGTGTGCAGACAGCCTATCACACCTTATATACCCACCGAGGGATATGTGTACAGACAGCCTATCACACCTTATACACCCACCGAGGGATATGTGTACAGACAGCCTATCACACCTTATATACCCACCGAGGGATATGTGTGCAGACAGTCTATCACACCTTATATACCCACCGAGGGATATGTGTGCAGACAGTCTATCACACCCCTTATATACCCACCGAGGGATATGTGTACAGACAGCTTATCACTCCTTATATACCCACCGAGGGATATGTGTGCAGACAGCCTATCACACCTTATATACCCATCGAGGGATATGTGTGCAGACAGCCTATCACACCTTATATACCCCCGAGGGATATCTGTGCAGACAGCCTATCACATCCCTTATATACCCACCGAGGGATATGTGAGCAGACAGCCTATTACACCTTATATACCCACCGAGGGATATGTGTGCAGACAGCCTATCACACCCCTTATATACCCACCGAGGGATATGTGTGCAGACAGCCTATCACACCCCTTATATACCCACCGAAGGATATGTGTGCAGACAGCCTATCACAACCCTTATATACCCACCGAGGGATATGTGTGCAGACAGCCTATTACACCTTATATACCCACCGAGGGATATGTGTGCAGACAGCCTATCACACCCCTTATATACCCACCGAAGGATATGTGTGCAGACAGCCTATCACACCTTATATACCCACCGAGGGATATGTGTGCAGACAGCCTATTACACCTTATATACCCACCGAGGGATATGTGTGCAGGCAGCCTATCACATACCTTATATACCCACGAGGGATATGTGTGCAGACAGCCTATCACACCCCTTATATACCCACCGAGGGATATGTGTGCAGACAGCCTATCACACCTTATACACCCACCGATTGATGTGTGTGCAGACAGCCTATCACACCCCTTATATACCCACCGAGGGATATGTGTGCAGACAGCCTATCACACCCCTTATATTTTATATACCCACCGAGGGATATGTGTGCAGACAGCCTATCACACCTTATATACCCACCGAGGGATATGTGTGCAGACAGCCTATCACACCTTATATACCCACCGAGGGATATGTGTGCAGACAGCCTATCACACCTTATATACCCACTGAGGGATGTGTGTGCAGACAGCCTATCACACCCCTTATATACCCACCGAGGGATATGTGTGCAGACAGCCTATCACACACCTTATATACCCACCGAGGGATATGTGTGTGCAGACAGCCTATCACACCTTATATACCCACCGAGGGATATGTGTGCAGTCAGCCTATCACACCTTATATACCCACCGAGGGATATGTGTGTGCAGACAGCCTATCACACCTTATATACCCACCGAGGGATATGTGTGCAGACAGCCTATCACACCTTATATACCCACCAAGGGATGTGTGTGCAGACAGCCGATAACACCTTATATACCCACCGAGGGATATGTGTGCAGACAGCCTATCACACCCCTTATATACCCACCGAGGGATATGTGTGCAGACAGCCTATCACACCTTATATACCCACCGAGGGATATGTGTGCAGACAGCCTATCATACCTTATATATCCACCAAGCGATATGTGTGCAGACAGCGTATAACACCTTATATACCCACCGAGGGATATGTGCGCAGACAGCCTATCACACCTTATATACCCACCAAGGGATGTGTGTGCAGACAGCCTATCACACCTTATATACCCACCGAGGGATATGTGTGCAGACAGCCTATCACACCTTATATACCCACCGAGGGATATGTGTGCAGACAGCCTATCACACATCTTATATACCGACCGAGGGATATGTGTGCAGACAGCCTATCACACCTTATATACCCACCGAGGGATATGTGTGCAGACAGCCTATCACACCTTATATACCCACTGAGGGATATGTGTGCAGACAGCCTATCACACCCCTTATATACCCACCGAGGGATATGTGTTCAGACAGCCGATAACACACCTTATATACCCACCGAGGGATATGTGTGCAGACAGCCTATCATACCTTATATATCCACCAAGCGATATGTGTGCAGACAGCGTATAACACCTTATATACCCACCGAGGGATATGTGTGCAGACAGCCTATCACACCTTATATACCCACTGTGGGAAATGTGTGCAGACAGCCTATCACACCTTATATACCCACCGAGGGATATGTGTGCAGACAGCCTATCACACACCTTATATACCCACCGAGGGATATGTGTGCAGACAGCCTATCACACACCTTATATACCCACCGAGGGATATGTGTGCAGACAGGCTATCACACCTTATATACCCACAAGGTATATGTGCGCAGACAGCCTATCACACCTCATATACCCACCAAGGGATGTGTGTGCAGACAGCCTATCACACCTTATATACCCACCGAGGGATATGTGTGCAGACAGCCTATCACACCTTATATACCCACTGAGGGATATGTGTGCAGACAGCCTATCACACCCCTTATATACCCACCGAGGGATATGTGTGCAGACAGCCGATAACACACCTTATATACCCACCGAGGGATATGTGTGCAGACAGCCTATCACACCTTATATACCCACCGAGGGATGTGTGTGAAGACAGCCTATCACACCCCTTATCTACCCACCGAGGGATATGTGTGCAGACAGCCTATCACACCCCTTATCTACCCACCGAGGGATATGTGTGCAGACAGCCTATCACACCCCTTATATACCCACCGAGGGATATGTGTGCAGACAGCCGATAACACACCTTATATACCCACCGAGGGATATGTGTGCAGACAGCCTATCACACCCCTTATATACCCACCGGGGGATGTGTGTGCAGACAGCCTATCACACCTTATATACCCACCGAGGGATATGTGTGCAGACAGCCTATCTCACCTTATATACCCACCGAGGGATATGTGTGCAGACAGCCTATCACACCTTATATACCCACCGAGGGATATGTGTACAGACAGCCTATCACACCCCTTATATACCCACCGAGGGATATGTGTGCAGACAGCGTATCACACCATATATACCCACCGAGGATATGTGTGCAGACAGCCTATCACACCTTATATACCCACCGAGGGATATGTGTGCAGACAGCCTATCACACCTTATATACTCACTGAGGGATATGTGTGCAGACAGCCTATCACACACCTTATATACCCACCGAGGGATATGTGTGCAGACAGCCTATCACACCTTATATACCCCCTGAGGGATATGTGTGCAGACAGCCTATCACACCTTATATACCCACCGAGGGATCTGTGTGCAGACAGCCTATCACACCTTATATACCCACCGAGGGATATGTGAGCAGACAGCCTATCACACCTTATATACCCACCGAGGGATATGTGTGCAGACAGCCTATCACACCTTATATACCCACCGAGGAATATGTGTGCAGACAGCCTATCACACCTTATATACCCACCGAGGGATGTGTGCGCAGACAGCCTATCACACCCCTTATATACCCACCGAGGGATATGTGTGCAAACAGCCTATCACACCCCTGATATACCCACCGAGGGATATGTGTGCAGACAGCCTATCACACCTTATATACCCACTGAGGAATATGTGTGCAGACAGCCTATCACACCTTATATACCCACCGAGGGATGTGTGCGCAGACAGCCTATCACACACCTTATATACCTACCGAGGGATATGTGTGCAGACAGCCTATCACACCTTATATACCCACCGAGGGATATGTGTGGAGACAGCCTATCACACCTTATATACCCACCGAGTGATATGTGTACATACAGCCTATCACACCTTATATACCCACCGAGGGATATGTGTGCAGACAGCCTATCACACCTTATATACCCACCGATGGATATGTGTGCAGACAGCCTATCACACCCCTTATTTATCCACCGAGGGATATGTGTGCAGACAACCTATCACATATACCCACCGAGGCATATGTGTGCAGACAGCCTATCACATCTTATATACCCACCGAGGGATACGTATGCAGACAGCCTATCACACCTTATATACCCACCGAGGGATGTGTGTGCAGACAGCCTATCACACCCCTTATATACCCACCGAGGGATATGAGTGCAGACAGCCTATCACACCTCATATACCCACCGAGGGATATGTGTGCAGACAGCCTATCACACACCTTATATACCCACCGAGGGATATGAGTGCAGACATCCTATCACACCTTATATACCCACTGAGGGATATGTGTGCAGACAGCCTATCACACCTTATATACCCACCGAGGGATATGAGTGCAGACAGCCTATCACACCTCATATAGCCACTAAGCTAAGTCGGCACATGTGACTTTTCATGAGCGAGTCATGGGACTTGACTGTAATGGAAGGGGTCTCTGAGTGTCGAGCAGAATCCTGCACTTTGTGACTGATCTTTTATCTCCTGTCTTATAAAGCCTTATAACGCTGGAATAACACATTCAGTGTTTGTTGCAGTTTTTTGAATCAAAACCAGATAGTTGTTTTTAATTTAAAAGGATAAAAATATGGAAAATAAAAAAATTCTGCGTTTATTGTCATTTAATGAAAATAGAATATTACACACCAGAAAAGTCCGGTGTTCGGCCCAGTATATTAGGTATAAAGGGTTGGCCGATGGTGGAGCTGTGCCCGCTGTTACTAAGTTGCAGAGGGCAATACACTCCCACTCTACCACATACATACATATCCCCATGTATGCTGAAACCTAGTCCTACTTGTCACTGTACTCCTTGGGGAGAGAGCGCCTTAATCGGCTTGAGGAGACTTATAGGCTGTACATGCGCCTCTGGAATTCTGGGAAGAAATGGATGCAAATGAGCTATTAACAAACTCTACCTCTGATGCTACGAAATGTAAGGCAGCTATCCTATACATCAATATTCCACCCTTTACACAGGCCTTGAGACATGACTTCGATATTAAATAAGCCAGCCTCTCATCTGCAGACAGCTGTTTCAGGGGGATTGGCTCTTATTGTTAGAGGCGGAGCTTGTTAAGAACTCATTTGAATCCCTTTCTTCTCAGAATTCCAGAGGAGCATCTATGGCCACTAACTCTCCTCACGCCGATTAAGGTGGTCTCTCCCCAAGGAGACATAGTACCCTCCAAATCTCTGCTCTGCACTGATGAGGGGCAATCACCCCAAAGAGCTGTCTGCAGATAAGACACTGGCTTAATTAATATCCGAGTGATGTCTCCAGGACTATTTAAAGGGTTGAACATTGACTTATAGGATAGCTGCCTTACATCTGGTGCATCAGAGGCGGAGCTTGTGTACATCCTTTTTTCTACACCTTTCTGTACTGATACATAATCAAAGTGCCTCCTCAGGGGTATTTAGGCAACATAGGGGCGCTGTATGCCCCATCTCAGCATGCAAGACTATTGTTACCAGCTGAGTAACCAAAGCCAGACAGGACTGATAACCGAATAGGAGTTCTAAAGGAAGGAAGGACTTCTACTTCTTGCTGGATCCACTTCTGGCTTTGGTTCTAGAAATTGTATATTTTTCCAAGCTAATAGGAATGTTCTAAATTTGTGGATTGAAAAAAATTATGAAATCTGTTTTAAATCCTTACAGAAAATCCCAGTAAGAATTCTGAGAGGAATGTCTTGTTGCCACTAGATTATAAAGATGAAGATGTCCTGCAGCGCTCTTCAGGAGGAAACTTCATTACCCTGATTGTATATCCAGCACTTCACAGTACAGATCTATCATATAACCCCCCTAATCTTATTGAATCTTCTCCTGACCAATCACAGATTATAACACGTCCAGATCTATCATATAAACCCCCTAATAATGAGGAACCTTGTTCTGGCCAATCACAGAATGTCACATATACTGGGCAAAAAGGAGGTAAAAGGTTTCAGTGTCAGGAATGTGGAAAACATTTTACAAAAAGTTTAGGTCTTTTGAGGCACAGAAGAATTCACACAGGAGAAAAGCCGTATTCATGTTCAGTATGTGGGAAATGTTTTACCCAGAAAGCAGATGTTGTAAAACATGAGAGAATTCACACAGGAGAGAAGCCGTATTCATGTTCAGAATGTGGGAAGTGTTTTACCCAGAAATCAAGCCTTGATCATCATAAAAGAAGCCACACAGGAGAGAAGCCATATTCTTGTTCAGAATGTGGGAAATGTTTTAAAGATAAATCAAATCTTGCTATGCACGGGAGAAGCCACACAAGGAGAAGCCATATTCATGTTCAGAATGTGGGAAGTATTTTAAAAACAAATCATATCTTGTAAAACATGAGAGAATTCACACAGGAGTGACACCGTATTCATGTTCAATATGTGGTAAATACTTTATAGGTAAGTCAAATCTAGTTGTACATGAGAGAATTCACACAGGAGAGAGGCCATATTCATGTTCACAATGTGAAAAATGTTTTACAAATAGATCAGAACTAGTTATACATGAAAGAATTCACACAGGAGAGAAGCCGTATTCATGTGCAGAATGTGGGAAATGTTTTAGAGGTAAATCAGATCTTAGTAGACATGAGAGAATTCACACAGGAGAGAAGCCATATTCCTGTTCAGAGTGTGGGAAATGTTTTAAAAATAAACAATGTGTTCTAAGACATGAGAGAATTCATACAGGATAGAAGGCTTTTTGATGTTTTGTATGTGACAAATGTTTTACAAGGAAATAAAATGTTGAATCTCATCACAGAATTCACACAGAGAACAACCCATATTTTGTTCAGAATTGTGGGAAATGTTGTACGCTTATTCGCACATATTAAATGGCCAGTAAAAGGGTTTACTTTTTGGGTAGAATCAGTCTGGATCTGTCAAACACAGAAATGATATTTACTGGAGGCCAACGGTGACTGGGATTCATGGAGGAAAAGTATTGTGGATATGAGGAGGATAGTGGACTATAAAAGAAACGCAAGACGTTACTTAGATATTTACAACAACGTTTGCTGATTTGGATGTGAAAATTGAAATCTGTTTCGAAATTACAAGACCTTTATAAAAACAAAAAAAATCAGATTTTCATAATAATGTTGGAATATTCTAAAAAATAAAGTTCATAACTGGAAAAAATGAATGTAAATCCTAAATCTGCACAATGAAAACATCTGGTAGAAGAAACGAGAACAGAGAGAGATTTACTGGTACAGAAGCTCCGTGGACACATTAGAGCCGCCTCTGTTCTGAATCCTCCCTTAACGCTATTAGAAAAACCTGAACACAGTCGCCTGGCAGGACAAAACACAACCCATAAAATGGAGTGCAGGACAGGAGTACACGAGAAAGATGTCCCCAGAGTGTCACGATCCCTCCCGTGTCAGATGTCAGGAGATCAAGGAGACTGGCAGAGCGTGGAGAAATCTAACAGCCTCTTTGATTACTCTTGATTCAGTGTTGTTGTTGTTAATGATCACATCCCTTGTTTCAGGTGTAGCTTAGTAGTCCGTACATTCAGCGTCAAGGTGGAAACAAAACGTTTAATCCCCAAATTACTATTGGTGGTGTGGGTGGGGAGCAAGAAAACTTACTTTTGTTATTTTCTGTTAGTACCTGATTTCTCCCGACTGCCGAGGTGGTGCTAGAGTCCAAAACTGTGGAAATCAAAGTATTTATCAACAGTGGGGCAGGGGTTAACCTGATTGATGCACAGTTCGTTCGTATTTATGGATTTACTACTAGTGCATTAGAGAAAAGTATTTCTGTATTTGCAATTGGTTCAGCACTAGAGTTGAGCGAACACCTGGAAGGATGGGTTCGGCCGAACTTCGTCGCAAAGTTCGAGTTCGGGACCCGAACTTCACCCCGAACCCCATTGAAGTCAATGGGGACCCGAACTTCTGGCCACTAAAATTGCTCTAAAAATGTCATGGAAAGGGCTAGAGGGCTGCAGAAGGCAGTAAAATGTGCTTAAGAGCATGGCAAGTGCTCTGCAAACAAATGTGGATATGGAAATAACTGAAAATAAAATAAATAAAAATTTAAAATAACAATCTTGAACTAGGAGTAGGGGGCTGAGGAGGCGGTGACTGTGGCGGTGTAGGTGGAAGCGGGGGTGTAGGTGGAGTAGGTAGCCAATACTGTTTTTATTTTTTTTTATTTTTTTGGGTAGCTTCCAAAATATTGTGACATATAAAAAAATAAAACAAAGAATAAGTGCACTTGAGTACAAGAATGGCTGGTTGAGGCAGTTATAAATGTTCATTCTGCACAAGGTACGGACAAGTCCTGTGGGATCCATGCTTGGTTCATTTTAATTGGGTGTGGACGTTGGCTGTGGACAGGCGGCTGCGCTTGTCTGTATTAACGCCCCCTGCCGCGCTGAACACACGTTCAGACAATACACTGGCTGCAAGGAAGGCCAGCACCTCCAAGGCGTAAAGGGCAAGCTCAGGTCATGTGCCCAATTTGGAGACCCAGAAGTTGAATGGGGCAGAACCATCAGTCTCAGTCAGTATGTGGAGGGGTGTGCACATATCCTGCTCCACCATGTTGCTGAAATGCTGCTTCCTGCTAAGACGTTGCATATCAGCTGGTGGTGCAGGTTGTTGTGGCGCGGTGCTAAAGCTTTTCCACATTTCGGCCATGCTAACCCTACCTTCGGAGGTGCTGGCGGTGCCCCGGCTGCGTTAGCGACCTCTTCCTCCTCCTCTGCCTTCGCCTTGTGCTTCCACTGAGGCCCCGGTGTCAGGTGGGAATGCCATCAGCAGCGTGTCTACCAGCGTGCGCTTGTAGTCACGCATTTTCCTATCACGCTCCAGTGCAGGAATTAAGGACGACACGTTGTCCTTGTAGTGGGGATCCAGCAGGGTGGCCACCCAGTAATCAGCACAAGTTAGAATGTGGGCAACTCAGCAGTCATTGCGCAGGCACTGCAGCATGTAGTCGCTCATGTGTGCCAGGCTGCCCAGAGGCAACGACAAGCTGTTCTCTGTGGGAGGTGTATCGTCTGTGTCCTCCGTATCCCCCCAGTCACGCTGCAGTGATGGCCCTGAGCTGCTTTGGGTGCCACCCTGCTGTGAACACGGTTCCTCCTCATCCTCCAGAACTGTGCCCTGGCTGGACAATTGTGTACCTGGCCTATGCTGGTGCAGGAACCCACCCTCCGAGCCACTTGTGAATTACTGGCCTGATAACCGTGGAAATGATCCCTCTTCCTCCTGTGCCACCTCCTCTTCCATCATCGCCCAAAGCGTTTTTTCAAGGAGACATAGAAGTGGGATAGTAACGCTGAGAACGGCGTCATTGGCACTGGCCATGTTGGTGGAGTACTCGAAGCAGCGCAACAAGGTACACAGGTCTCGCATGGAGGCCCACGACTGACCCGTGCGTGCTGCAGCTGAAACTCCACTATGGCCTGCTGCTGCTCGCACAGTCTCTCCAGCATATGCAAGGTGGAGTTCCACCTTGTGGGCACGTCGCGTATGAGGCGGTGA
The DNA here is from genome assembly GCA_033119425.1 of Bufotes viridis. Lineage (NCBI taxonomy): Eukaryota > Metazoa > Chordata > Amphibia > Anura > Bufonidae > Bufotes > Bufotes viridis. The sequence goes on along the minus strand of CM065591.1, from coordinate 3,604,131 downwards.
GCGGGAAGGCCGAAGTTACGCTGCAGCGCAGACAGGCGAGCAGTAGCAGGGTGAGAACGCCGAAAGCACTCACAGACGGCCCGCACTTTATGCAGCAGCTCTGATATGTCGGGGTAGTTCTTCCTAAATTCCTGCACCACCAAATTCTTCACATGCGCCAGGCAAGGGATGTGCGTTAAACCGGCTAGGCCCATAGCTACTATGAGATTTCTCCCATTATCACACACCACCAGGCCGGGCTTGAGGCCCACCGGCAGCAACCACTGGTCGGTCTGTTGTTCCATGCCCATCCACAGCTCCTGCGCGGTGTGGGGTTTGTCCCCTAAACAGATGAGTTTCAAAACTGCCTGCTGTTGTTTTCCCCTGGCTGTGCTGAAGTTGGTGGTAAAGGTGTTACGCTGAGCGGATGAGGAGGTGTTAGAGGAGGAGGAAGCCGAGTAGGAGGAGGCGGCAACAGGAGGCAAAGAGAAATGCCCTGCGATCCATGGCGGCGGAAGGACATGCGCCAAACAGCTATCGCCTCAGGCCCAGCAGCCACTGCATTTACCCAGTGTGCTGTTATAGAGATATAACGTCCCTGCCAGTGCTTACTGGTCCATGTATCAGTAGTTATGTGGACCTTGCCACAGTGCACACCTGATTTTGTCCCCCACTTGGTTGTGCAGGGAAGGGATGGCTCGCCTAGAAAAGTAGTGGCGGCTGGGTACGACGTTACTGTGGGACAGCAAACGCCATAAGGTTTTTAAAACTCTCCGTCTCCACCAAATGGAATGACAGCATTTCAAAGGCCAGGAATTTTGAAATGCTGGCATTCAGGGCCAGGGATCACGGGTGGGTAGGGGGGTACTTCCTCTTTCTCTCCAGTGTTTGGGAGATGGAGAGCTGAACGCTGCCATGGGACATTGTGGTGCTGCTTCTTGAAGGTGACTGTCGTGGTGGCGTTGCTGCCACATCCTCTTTTGTGGTGTGGCCGGTGCCACTGTCACTCCAGAGGTGGAGGAAGAGGCCGAGAATTCAGCAGCAGAGGGAGCAGGAGGAGCCTGAGACCTTTCTTGGTGTTTAAGGTGTTTACTCCACTGCAGTTCATGCTTTGCGTGTAGATGCCTGGTCATGCAGGTTGTGCTAAGGTTCAGAACGTTAATGCCTCGCCTCAGGGTCTGATTGCACAGCGTGCAAACCACTCGTGTCTTGTCGTCTGCACATTGTCTGAAGAACTGCCATGCCAGGGAACTTCTTGGTGCTGGCTTTGTTGTGCTCGGTCCCTGGGTGCGGTGGGCAGTAGCAGGCCGCTCTTCTTTTGCACCCTGTTCCCTCTTTTGCTGTGCTGGTGGCTCTGTGCAACCACCGCCTCTCCCTCCAAACTGCACAGGTCGCTTACATGACCTTGATTCCATGTGTGGTCTAGGACCTCATCATCCTCCACATCGTCTTCACCCCTGGCCTCCTTGTCAGTTTGCACACTGCAGAAAGATGCAGCAGTTGGCACCTGTGTTTCGTCATCATCAGAGACTTGCTGCTGTGGTCCTCCCCATGTCCACATCCTAAAACCTAAGTGGTTGGGCATTGGTGCACTCAATCCCTTCCACTTCTGGAGCAGGGCTAGGTGGATGGCCCGGGGAAACCCTGCCAGCAGAGTCATCAAAAAGCATAAGAGACTGCTGCATAACTTGGGGCTCAGGCTGCTTGGCTGATTTGCAAGGGAGTGAGGTGCTAGTTAGATGCCTATGGCCTGCGGGTGCCAACTCTGAGATTGCAGCAGGAGACTGGGTGGGAGACAATGTAAAGGTATTGGAGGAACTGTCAGCCACCCAATCTACTAGCGCCTGTACTTGTTCTGGCCTCACCATTCGTAGAGCGGCATTCGGGCCTACTAAATAACGCTGAAGGCTCTGTCATTTACGTGCACCTGAGGAAGGTGTTTCATTTGGACATGTAGCAGGCACTGCTTGACCACGTCCTCCCCCTGCAACAGGGGCTCCTCCACCAACACCAGCAGCACCACGACCAGGGCCACGTCCCTTATTTGATGCTCTCCTCATTTTTTGTGGTCACCCACCGAAGTAACAGACGTTTTTACTAACTTTAGTTCCTTGTCACCTATGCAAAGCCGGGGTTTTTCACCGGCAAAACTGGGTTAATGTCACCCACCAATGGAACAGACGATTTTTACAAATTTACCTCCGGGTCACCTATGCAGAGCAGGGGTTTGTATATGGCAAAAAATTGTAAAATGTCACCCAAGAATGTAACAGACGATTTTTAGAAATGTACCTCCCTGTCATCTATGCAGAGCAGGGCTTTGTATATGGCAAAACTGGGTTAATGTCACCCAAGAATGTAACAGACGATTTTTACAAATTTACCTTCCTGTCACCTATGCGGAGCAGGGGTTTGTATACGGCAAAAATGGTAAAATGTCACCCACCAATTGAACAGACGATTTTTACAAATTTACATCCCTGTCACCTATCTAGCACAAAAAGTGTGTTTTTTATAGCACCAATGTAAATGCAGTATGTTACGGTTGTATTGGACTGTCAGAAATGTAGCGTAGCACGCAAATTTGCTATCTGGCACAAAAAAAGTGTGCTTTTTTTATATCAGCAAGGTACAGTTCAAAATATATAGTAAACTGGATCACAAAATGGCGCAAAGGAACCACCTCACCGGTCTCTCGTATGGAGAGTAAAAACTCTTCTTCTTTATTAGCCAGGTAAAAACAATGCGTTTTGGGGTTCTGGGGCCCCCTTCTTCAGGTTAAAAGGCTTTACTTTACTTTACGGTTCGGGTTTACTCAACCCTATTCAGCACCTCTTACCCAGAAATGCTTGTCGCAGGTGGTGAATTACATCCATTTAAGGGTGGGTGATTTTCATCAGGAAGCTATTTCACGTTTTTTTTTGGGAGGGTCTGCCTGCTCCGTTGGTTTTGGGCTTACCATGGTTAAGCAAACATAACCCAACCATCGAATGGCAAGTGAGACAGATTCTCGATTGGAGTGAATTTTGAATAGACAACTGTCTTAATACATTGTTCTCTGCGGTTATCACTAAAACTGTACCCTCATTCATTTCCAAATTTTCTGATGTATTTTCTGAAAGTGGTAACCAGGAGTTGCCTCCGCATCGGGAGTATGATTGTCCTGTCAATCTTATTCCCGGAGCAAAACTGCCCAAATCTCGGTTGTATAATCTATCGGAACCCGAAAGAAAGGCCATGTGGGAGTTTATCACCGAGAGTTTGGTGAAGGGACATATCAGACCATCCAAATCCCCAGTGGCTGCTGGGTTTTTCTTTGTAAAAAAGAAGGATGGTACTCTTAGACCATGTCTGGACTTCCGTGAGCTCAACCGTATTACCGTCCGTTATCCTTACCCCCTTCCTTTAATTCCGGATTTATGAGGGTCATTTTGAGAATCTGGTCATACCCTTTGGGTTAACCAATGCTCCAGCAGTTTTTAAACACTTTGTCAATGACATTTTTCATCATCTGGTGGGGAGGTTTGTTGTTGTATATCTGGATGACATACTAATTTTTCTCCAGACATGGTGACTCATCAGGATCATATGAGACCGGTGTTACAGATCCTAAGGCGCCCATGTGCTTTTTTTCTCCAAAGAACACTCAACTGCTGAAAGAAATTATGAGGTGGGTAATAGGGAATTGCTGGCCATTAAGTTGGCGTTTTAAGGAGCAATTCATCCTATTACAGTGATTACTGATCACAAGAAACTGGCTTACCTGGAGTCGCCTAAATGACTGAACCCAAGACAGGCCAGATGGTCGTTGTTTTTCACCAGATTTACCTTCATTGTCACCTACCGCCCTGGGGTTAAGAATGTCAAAGCAGATGCTTTGTCACGCAGCTTTCCTGGGGAAGGGGGGGGGGTGATTCTAGAGATCCTAGTTCTATTTTGTCTGAAGGGGTAGTCATATCCGCCCTATATCCTGATCCTGAGGCAAAGGTGTTAGGTGTTAGAGGCCCAGGAGGATGCATCAGACTCTTGTCCTCCAGGGAAATTGTTTGTTCCCTCCGAATTACGTCACAAGGAGTTCGAGGAACATCTCTGTACGGTGCTTGCTGGACACCCTGGGAGCAAATCCACCGTCAATTTCATCTCTCGTAGATTTTGGTGGCCGGGGTTGTGTAAGTGTGTTGAGGACTATGTGTCAGCTTGTTGTTCCTGTGCACATGCTAAGGTGACACATACTCGGCCTTCAGGATCCCTTTGTCACGGTCTCTCCCATGACAGAGGTGAGAAGATCGGAGAGACTAGTGACTAGCGGTGGGGGATTATTATTTAATTACCGAAAGGTGCTGCTCAGTCTTGGGCTTTTTCTTTGTCGACCAGATCACAATACCTCCGGTCGGTAGATTCATTTTTCAGAGCTCTGGGGCTTCTCTACGATGACCTAGATTGGGTCTCCCTGGCCGAGACTAAGTTGCGTGGCTTATGGCAGGGAGAGCGTTCTGCAGAGTCCTATTGCTCTGAATTTAGGAGATGGGCAACTAATACTGAGTGGAAGGACCCTGCCCTCCGTAGTCAATTCTGTCAAGGGTTATCTGAGAACCTGAAGGACGCCTTGGCATTTCACGAATATCCAGAGTCATTGGAGGCGGCCATGTCTCTGGCTGTACATATTGATAGATGCCTGAGGGAGAGATCTAAGGTTCCTCTCACTCAGGACGCACTTCATATGGGGAAGCGGCCTCTTCCGACACTTTGGGTAGGGAGGCACTTGAGCTCATGTCTGATGAGCCAACACAGTTGGGGGAGGTCACTCCTGGACCTGGTGATAATAACGTTAGGGTTAAGAAAACACTCAGCTTTTTCTGTGGAAAAGGGGGACATTTTGTTAACGTATGTCCTTATGTTAAACATCAAGGTGAAAAGGAGAGAAGGAAAATGAATGTGTTTAGTCCTCTTCTCACTCTTGGTAGTGTGGATGGGGAATCTGAGAATGTACTTTTGTCATTTACCGGTAGTACACGATTTTTCCTGCCAAGGTGGCGATAGACTCCAAAAATGTGGGAATTGAGGTATTTATTGACAGTGGGGCAGGGGTTAACCTAGTGGATGGTCAGTTCGTCCGTATGCATGGTTTGAAAACAAGCGCATTAGAGAAAAATATTTTGGTGTTTGCGATTGATTCCACCCCACTCTCACAAAAGTGGTTGTCACACATTCGCCTAAAGGTGGGAGATTCCTATCAAGAATCCATTTCGTGTTTTGTGCTGGAGGGTCTGCCTGCTCTTCTGGTGCTAGGTTTACCGTGGTTAACCAAACATAACCCTACCATCGATTGGCAAGTGAGACAGATTATTGATTGGAGTGATTTTTGCATGGACAACTGTCTTAGCACGTCGCTTTCTGTTGTAACCACTGTGGGGAGTCGCTCTGGTAGATAGCGGTGCGGGTGCAGTACAGAGGCAAACAAGGAGTCCAGAAAGTGCAATAACCAGTGTTTTATTCACACTTTGCACAAAATAAACAATAAACAGTCTCTTGGTGTTAGTTCACACACATAAGAAATCATGAGGAAAAACAAGACAGTCCAAAACAGGCTCCAGTCACCTGGGTGGTTTTAGGTGCAGGTTCGCACCTGGCTGTCAGTCCAGCCGCAAGACAAGCGACGTCAGGCTTCCAGGCCGTCTGCACTCCTCCTTGCAGGGCTCTTGCTTCCAGCCCAGAGAACTCTCAAACTCAAATGGTTCCACAGCCTTACAGCAGCTCCAGGACAATCACCACACACACACCCAGCTGCTGGCTGTGTTATAAAGGCCCAGGAAAACCCGGCCTGGACCGTGGGGAGTAGGCACCCACCCAACTCTTTGCGTACTCCCAATAAGAGCCGGCCCGGATTGGCTTTGCAGCCAAACTAAATAGCAATGTGTCAAAACAGCACTAGCTGCTGCTGACACGCAAGAAAATCCGGCTCTTACCTCACCGAGGCCAGGAACCTCGGTGACACGTACCTGCCATCGACCACGGTACCTTGCACCTTACCACACCACTAAAATAGTACCTTCTTTTGTTTCTGATTTTTCTGAAAGTGGAGACCAGGAGTTACCTCCACATCAGGAGTATGATTGCCCCGTCAACCTTATTCCCGGAGCTAGGTTGCCCAAGTCTCGGTTGTATAATCTTTCTGAACTCAAAAGACTAGCCATGCGAGAATTTATCACCGAGAGTTTGGCTAAAGGTCATATTAGACCATCCAAATCACCAGTGGCTGCAGGGTTCTTCTTTGTTAAAAAAAAAAGACGGAACTCTTCGGCCATGTTTGGGCTACCGTGAGTTTAATCACATTACTGTCCATGATCCCTCTCCCCTTCCTTTAATCCCAGATTTGTTCAACCTGATCTTCGGTGCCAAGGTGTTCTCTAAGTTGGATTTGAGTGGGGCATATAATCTAGTAAGGATCAAGGAGGGGGACAAATGGAAGACGGCCTTTAATACCCCTGAAGGTCATTTTGAGACTTTGGTCATGTCTTTTGGGTTGACCAATGCTCCTGCTGTTTTTCAACATTTTATCAATGACCTCTTTCATCATCTGGTCGGCAGGTTTGTGAGGGTGTAGCTGGATAATATTTTAGCTTATTCCCCTGACATGGAGACACATCAGGATCACGTGAGACAGGTCTTACAGATCCTAAGGGAGAATATATAGTATGCTAAGATGGAGACGTGTGTATTTGCGGTTCCGGAAGCACAATTCCTGGGTTACTTACTCTCATCTTCGGGTTTTCGGATGGATCTATAAAAAGTCTGTGCTGTGTTGGACTGGGATTGACCCGAAAATCTGAAAGTGCTTATGCGATTTTTGGGGTTCACCAACTACTACCGTAAATTTATCTTGAATTACTCGACTGTTGTTAAACCATTAACAGATATGACTAAGAAAGATGTGGCTTTCTCAGTCTGGTCTAATGAGGCATTACATGCCTTTTCAGGGGTAAAGGAATGTTTTGCTTCTGCTTATATACTGGTGCAACCTGATGTGTCACAGCCATTCATTGTGGAAGTTGACGCATTCGAGGTAGGGGTTGGAGCAGTCTTGTCGCAGGGTCCTTCTCCTAGCAAATGGCGCCCATGTGCTTTTTTCTCTAAAAAACTGTACCACTGAAAGAAATTAGGATGTAGGTAATAGAGAGTTGCTGGCCATTAAGTTGGCTTTTGAGGAATGGCGCCATTGGTTGGAAGGAGCGATTCATCCCATTACTGTAATTACTGATCACAAGAATCTGGCTTATCTGGAGTCAGCTAAACGTCTGAACCCAAGGCAGGGCATATGGTCGTTGTTTTTACCAGATTTAACTTTGTTGTCACCTATCGCCCTGGGGTTATGAATGTCAAAGCGGATGCTTTGTCGCGGGGGGGGGGGGGGGAGGTTGATTGGTGATTCGGAGGATCCTGGCCCGATATTAGCTGATGGGGTGGCTGTAGCTGCCCTTTGTCCTGAACTTGAGGCAGAGGTGTTAGAGGCCCAGGGAGATGAACCTTAGGCCTCATGCACATGACAGTATTTTTTTGCAGTCCGCAAAACGGGGTTCCGTTGTTCCATGATCCGTGTCCGTTTTTGCTTCCGTTGTGTTTCTGTGTGTCTTCGTTTTTTTTTAGCGGCCATGACCTAAAAGATATTACCAAAAGACAGGCTTACAATTTTTGCAAAGTGCCTGCCAAGGGATCCGCAAAAAAATGCGGACGCGGAACGCGGATGACACACGGATGGTGATCAGCATTTTTTCCCATTGACTTGAATGGGTCCATGAAGCATTTTTCGCGGACAAGAATAAGACAGGTTATATTTTTTTGACGGACTGGAATCACGGACCACGGACGCGGAGGACAAACGGTGCATTTGCCGAGTTTTCCACGGACCCATTGAAAACCAATGGGTCCGCAGGAAATCACAAAAAAGGGAGCAACGGACACGGAATCAAACAACGATCGTGTGCATGAGGCCTTATTCTTATCCTCCAGGGAAGTTGTTTGTTCCTTCGGAACTACGGCACAAGGTGTTTGAAGAACATCACAGTACTGTTCTTACAGAACACCCTGAGAGCAGATCCACGGTTGATCTCATTTCCCGGAGATTCTGGTGGCCAGGGTTGCGTAAATGTATTGAGGGCTATGTGTCAGCTTGTGGGACTTGTTCGCGTGCCAAGGTGACACAAACTCAGCCTTCAGGATCTCTACTTCCCATCCTGACCGTGGACTCATTTGTCCATGGACTTTATCACAGATTTGCCTAATTCCTCAGGGAAAACTGATTCTGGGGGTTGTTAATCGCTTAAGCAAGGTGTTGCACTTTATAGCATTATCAGCTCTACCTAATGCTAAAACTCTCGCACAAGTGTTTGTTGATAACATCGTGAAACTACACGGCATTCCATCTGATGTGGTGTCTGATAGAGGGACTAGGTTTGTTTCCAGATTCTGGAAGGCGTTCTGTATTCGCCTGGGGGTCCAATTATCCTTCTCTTCGGCTTTTCATCCTCAGTTGAACGGACAGACTGAACGCACTAACCAGAATCTGGAGACTTATTTGAGATGTTTTGTCTTGGAGAATCAAGAAGAGTGGTCTTCATTTTTGTCGTTGGCCGAGTTTGCCATAAATAACCGTAGACAGGAGTCCACTGATAAGTCGCAGTTTTTTTTAGGCATATAGGATTCTGTGTGGCTGTCCACAAGAAACATTAAGTTGAAGATACCTTCTTGGAAGTTGGGGCCAAGGTTTATTGGGCCATATAAAATCTCTGCCATTATTAATCCGGTTGCTTTTTCATCTTGAACTTCCGCAGGCTTTAAAAATTCATAATACCTTTTGCTGTAATCACTTTGTTAAAGTCATGAATATTAATGAGGTGACACAACTTCCTGCTCCCAGGGCTTGTGGGAAAGAGACTGGAGCCTGCTGCCATATTCCTTCACCTCATGGAAGGAGCAGCTGCACATTATGTGCCTCTTTACTCAAGCATCGTCGGTAAGGGATTCATTAGTGTTTTCCTATAGCTTTGTGTACATGTATGCTGTACATTCAGTCCTTGTATGTTCTCTTTATACAGTTTACCTCATCTACTGCCGGTTAATAAAGCCACAGATTACAGATACAAGTCTCAATTTATTAACTAGTAGAATGGTGATATCTGCCTGTTGAACTGCATATAGACCCCGGGGGTACATGTTGTGAGAACAGGACAGTAAACGACGACTTCTAGCAAGAGGGGCACATCTGACTACACAGAAGTCTGTTACAGTCCACGCAAATACCTGCAAACGGACACCACAGCGACTTCTATACAGTCCAGAGCTACCAAGGGATAGCTGCTTCAAGCAATTTAGACATGTTAGAAGGCCAGTTTATTGGCCTGTATTTGTGGGAGGGGCGTAAGTAGCACATTTATACCAGGCAGGCGCCTCCCTTGGGCGTGTCGACGGCTGCTGCGTAGTTGTGTGCAGTCAGAGCCACCTGTTGCAGCACATGGGCTGAATCTGCAGCTTCCATACCCAGTCAGTGTCCAGGATCCCAGTGGAGGTCGTTCGGTCGGGTGAGCGCTTGCAACCAGCTCGGCAGCATTGTCCCGTTACAATCCAGCCGGCGATGTGTCGGCTCCTTTGTGAGGAGGAGCGGCATTGCACCGAGCGATTCTGCCTGGCAGCCCACGCTTAGCTCCACGCGGCAACATGGTTAGTCCGCCGGCGTGTGTCGGCTCCTTTGGTAGTAGGAGCAGCACTGCACCGGAGCGATTCTGCCTGGCAGCCCAGTTTAGCGCACGCGGCAGCACGGTTAGCAGCAGGGGTCAGCGTGACTCCGCCTCGTTTTCTCGCGACGTTTCCCATGTCTTGCACAGGCCACCTTGCTTAGTCTGTCCGTGTATATCTGTATGTCTTTCTTGTTTGCTTTCACTTCGCTGCTCGCCAGTAAACCTCTCTCGCTATCCGCTATTATTTCTGCAGACAGACTAAGGGCTCGTTCACACTGACATCCAGCATTATCCCCTTACTTGCATCATAGAGGGTGAGGCAGCTGACTAATCCAGGTGGAGCAGAGTTGCTGTTTACAAAGGGTTAATGTTTCTTTAGTATAGATGACATTTGCGATATGTACATTGAGTAGACGGTGAGCTCCTCTGTGCTGAGGTATCTTCCCAGCAAACCTCTCTCGCCATCCGCTATTATTTCTGCAGACAGACTAAGGCCTTGTTCACACTGACATCCAGCGTTATCCCCTTACTTGCATTATAGAGGGTGAGGCAGCTGATTACTCCAGGTGGAGCAGAGCTGCTGTTATCAGTGTTATTGTTTCTTTAGTATAAATGCTATTTTGCGATATGTACATTGAGTAGTCGGTGAGCTCCTCTGTGCTGAGGTATATTTCATTTGTCTTGTTTCATTTGTTTTGGAAATATAAATGTGTGTGTATCACTTTAAGGTTGTGAACCTGAGTTTGTGCACTTAATAAGCCCCTGTGCTGGGGATCCATCTTCAGTTCAGAGTGTTAGCTGGACACTGGGGGAGCTGCTTGCTACAAAGGTGATTGCAGAGACCCGAGAGGACCTTTTTTATTTCATTATTTTTGCCTCGTTTTGTTGCTTTATTTGTGCTAAAAATAGATAGAAGCGCGGCTTTTGCCGAGAACTGAGTTTTGTTTGGTTTTACGGCTTATATGCCCACATCTCTACTGGGCGCATGTGCTGATGGTGGCGACGTTTGCATGTACTCGCCTATAGCGGCGCGGTGTGGTGCAGGTGGTTTATATTACTGCAGGCCTCACTTCGGTGTCAGCACTACCACAGTCAGGATTGTCTTTATATGTCATTCGTTGCTTTTGAGATCACGTCACAGCGCGCCATTCTCGGTTGATGTGGTCAATTACTTCTCATGCTTGGGTAGTAGGGGAAAAAAAAAAAAAAAATCACATTATGGGCGGATTTCTCATTATGTTACGGGCTTTGCTACTTGACGTTTATTTTAGGTTGTTATAGGTTCTGAATGTTGGGTAAGTCACATTTCATCAGTTTGCGGTCTCGCAACATCAGACCTGACCCGTCACTCAGGCCTCGGCGGTTTCAACCATTTTGTTGGTTCCGATGCCTCGTGTCAGTGTCGGCATGCTACCACAGCCAGCTTCATTCATTGCATGTAATTTTGCTTTTCAGGTCATGTCATAGCTCGCCATTCTCAGTTGGTGTGGTCAGTTACATCTGTTGCTAAGGTAGTGGGGGGGGGGAAAAGAAAAAAAAAAAAAAAAAAATCACATCATGTGTGGATTTCCCATCAGGTTGCGGGCTTTGCTACTTGACGTTTTATTTTTAGGTTGTTATAGGTCCATAATGTTGGGTAAGTCATTTCTCATCAGTTTGCGGTGTCACAACATCAGACCTGACCCGTCACTCAGGCCTCGGCGGTGTCAACCATTTCGTTGGTTCTGATGCCTACAGGTATCCACGTCAGTGTCGGCACTACCACAGCCAGGAGCATCTTTGCATGTCATTTGCTTCTTCAGGTCACGTCACAGCTCTCCATTCTTAGTTGGTGTGGTCAATTACATCTGTTGCTAAGGTAGCAGGGGGAACTTAAATTAAATGGAAAGTAAAGTATGTGTGAAACTTTATCCGCTTACAAACTCGCTACTTGATGTTTCTTCATACGTTGCTATAGGTTCAGTGTTGGGTAAGTCACGTTTTCATCAGGTTGCAGTATCGCAACGTCAAACTGTACACGTCGCTCAGGGCACGGCGGTTTCAACCATTTTATTTTATTTTTCTTCAGATGCTTTCGCCGGCACTGCTTTTGTTACCATTTCTTGGCCCCAATATAATCATTTACTTTCCGACTTTCTATTCACGGTGCCCGGTTCGGGTCTATCAGCAATTACTGGCGGCAGTAACGGACCAAGGCCTTGCGAGTACTCTGTTGGGGTTCCCATGGCCCACTCGCCACTGGTGTTGGGCGCGAGTATTCGCAAGGCGAGTTTGATCTTGAATATTGTGATTTTGAGGTTTGCGAATATGTTAAATACTTGACCCCATATTCGCAATTACGTATATTCGCTCTTGAGATGGATAGTGAGTGATAAAGAAACTGTATCTGGAAGGAAAAAAAAAAAATTATATTCAGACACAATGTCCCCAACCTCAGTCGCTTCTTTCTCAGTTCCGCTATTCCTGTCACAGTAGAGATTAAACGATAGAGTTTTAATAATGTTCGTCACTTGAATAATCGCATTAATCTATTCGCGGTTTGTATTCCCTTACCTACCTAGCGTTAACAGGTCGTGTCAGACTCCAGTACGCTGAGTGTATTGTACGGATTTCCACATGCCTTTGCCCTTCCATTCACTCAAATGACTCCCGCCATTTCAAGCTTTCTATACGTGTAAAGCTGTTTAAACATTTTTAATAACGAACAATTTATGCGCACGCAAATATTACTCGAATTAGTCGCTAGTCATGATATTGCATGCGAAATAACGAATATTGCTATATCGCGAAAGCGCGACGAATGTAATGCAGGTTGTTTGTCTGACGTTGCAAGGTCGAATGTGGGTCTTTGCGCTCATCTCTACTTACACCTTTGTCGTGCGGCATGACCGCATGCCTGTGTCCAAATTAGGGTTGAAGCCGACATCTATCAGCCTTTCCTTCAGGTGCGGTGCGGCATACGCTGCCTCTAGGTACGATAGTTCCGGCCCATTCATCCGGAAGCTAGGTCAGTGGCGCTCTGCATGTTTATTAGGTTCATACCTCTAGTTGAGATGTTCTTGCATTCCAGAGGTTGGTCATGTTGGTGTTGTTGCTGGCACTGGTTTCATTGCCATTTTGGCCCCAATATAATCATTCTCTTTCCGACATTCCTTTCAGAGTGCCCGGCTTTGTGTCTTTTAGTAATTACTGGCAGCAGTAACAGACCAAGACCTAAGAGTACTCTGTCGCGGTCCTCACGGCACCCCTCACCACTTCTCAGTTATGCGGCATGTCCTATCCCGGTGTCCCATTTTAGGGTCCAAACCAACAGCTATCCGGCCTTTCCTTCAGGTCAGGTGCAGCATGTGCTGCCTCTGGGAACAATCGTTCTGGCTCCATGTTATCCGGAATTTAGGCGCTCTGCATGTTCAGCAGGTTCATACCTCGGCCTAGTTGAGAGATGTTCTTGCATTCCAGAGGTTGGTCATGTTAGTGTTGTTACGTACTATTGTGTATCATTTAGTTGGCTTTTTGGCCCCCTTCAGGCATTCCTCCTACGCAGCGGTTATGGCACAACTCAAGCCGCTTAGCCTAGTTAGGCAGGCAGGTAGACGGTTACGTGTCATGTAGCCCTGACCACAAGTTAGAAGGCCAGTTTATTGGCCTGTATTTGTGGGAGGGGCGTAAGTAGCACATTTATACCAGGCAGGCGCCTCCCTTGGGCGTGTCGACGGCTGCTGCGCACCTCCCAACCCACCCTTATTTTTCATAAACACCTTGCAGGGCATGCCCCCCTTCAGGCATTCCTCCTACGCAGCGGTTATGGCACAACTCAAGCCGCTTAGCCTAGTTAGGTAGGCAGGTAGACGGTTACGTGTCATGTAGCCCCTACCACAAATTTGATTGCATACCGTGACCGCTCTTTAAGCACAGCGACCTGCATTCCACAGTACACGCAGTTAAGTGTCTTTACCAATACCATGTCGCGAAGCACAGTATTGAGCTACAAGACAAGATCAGAGAAGAACGGTTCCTCCAAGTCGGCTTCCGTTAGCAGCGCAGCCGCCATTGCCCGCGCAAAAGCAGAAGCAGCAAAGGTCAAAGCAGCCTTTGCTGAGCAAGAAATGAAGATGAAAGAACAGGCTTCACTAGAAATGCAAAAACTCCTCTTAGATGCAAAGCTAGAGAAACTCGCTGTAGAGAAGGAAACGGCAGCCGCCATAGCTGAAGCAGAGTTCTTGGAAGCAATAGAATACCCAGAAACTAAAAGTCACAGCAGTGTTCTTAGCCCAGAACTCGGCCAGCAAGATCCTGCACGACGCACTTCAGAGTACGTCCTTCAACACTCCAGACCAAACAGCAATGCTGATCCATTCCCAGGAACCGAAGATGTCACCTATGCCACAGAAAAATCATACCATCCAAAAGAAAGAGTCACACATGGAACCCAGTCCTGCAAACAAGAGAGCACAGAGCCACATGACCAAGCTCGAGCTAACTTCCCTGCATCCAAAGGAAGCCAGCTTCCAGTCCAGCTTGCAGAGCCACCTTATTCCACAAGACAGTATGACACGGGCTGGCCTAAATCAGAGACTCCATACAGGTATGATCGCACACCACAGCCACACCGTGACTCCACACCTCCAACCAACCCTAGTTATAACCAAGCCACAACAGACTTTGTAACTACCTCTCGTTTAGTAAAGAACCTGGCAAAGGGACTGGCGAAGTTCAGTGACCGCCCTGAAAACTACAGAGCATGGCGGTCCTCCTTTTATAACATTACAAGAGACTTGGGCCTGTCATGTAGGGAGGAGATAGACTTCCTTGTTGATCGGCTTGGAAAAGACTCTGTGGAACATGCCAAGAGAATTAGAGACATTAATATAAACTACCCAGAGACCGGTCTAAAAATGATCTGGGATAGACTTGATCAATGTTATGGTTCTGCAGAGGTCATAGAGGATGCGTTGTTTAAAAGAATTGACAAATTCACGAAAATAACTAGCAAAGGTTTCCAGAAACTTAGGGATTTAAGTGATCTACTGATGGAATTACAGGTTGCCAAAGCAGAGGGGGATTTACCAGGGCTTGCTTTCCTCGACACTGCCAGAGGCGTCAAGCCGATCGTATTAAAGCTTCCCCACAACCTACAGGAGAAATGGGTCTCCCATGGGTCAAGGTACAAACATACCTACAATGTGCCATTCCCTCCTTTCAGTGTGTTTGTTGACTTTGTAAGCCTAGAGGCCAACATCCGTAATGACCCTAGCTTTGACCTATCACAGTCTTATGTCACTCCCTCTGACCACAGACCTCACAAAGGATCAGTAGCAGTGCACAAAACTAACATTTCACCTGCAGATTCTTACAGGTACTACGGCTCCTCTAACCTGGAAACAGTCAAGGATCCTGGTAAGCAGTGCCCTCTGCACAAGAAGCCACACTCTCTTCTGAAGTGCAGAGCCTTTAGAGAAATGTCCATAAGAGATCGCAAAGCCTTCCTGAAGGAGAACCGCATTTGCTACAAGTGCTGCTCATCAACATCACATATTGCCAAGGACTGTCAGGTTAGTGTAAAATGCACAGAATGCAACAACACAGATCACAACACGGCCCTACATCCTGGGCCTTTCTCATGGACCTTATCACAGAGTAACAGTGCCAGAGAGCATGGCGGGGAGGAAAGAAACTCTGAAGCTAACCCACCAGCAGTTACTTCACAATGCACCAAAGTCTGTAAGAGAGCCATAGGTGGCAGGTCCTGCTCAAAGATCTGCCTAGCAAAGGTATACCCAAAGGGCTGCAGAGACAAAGCCATCAATGTATACACCATCCTAGATGAGCAAAGTAATGCGTCCCTAGCCAAATCTACTTTCTTTGATATTTTCAACATTAAAGGGCCCAGCACTCCTTATTCTCTAAAGACTTGTGCGGGCACTGTAGAAACAGCGGGGAGGAGAGCTAGTGGCTACCTGATTGAGTCCATAGATGGTAAGACATGTCTTTCCTTACCAACTATTACCGAATGTAACCAGATCCATGATAATAGACATGAGATCCCTACACCAGATGTAGCTAAGCATCACCCCCATTTGGAGCGTATAGCCCATCTCTTGCCAGAGCTCGATCCTAACGCTCAGATAGTCTTACTCCTTGGGAGAGATATCTTACAAGTTCACAAAACCAGAGAACAGATTAATGGCCCACACCATGCTCCTTGTGCCCAAAGACATGACCTAGGATGGGTCATAATAGGAGATGTCTGCTTAGGAAGCATACACAAACCAACTTCCATTAATAGCATGCTTACTAGCACATTAGAAAATGGACGTCCCTCTATCTTCCAACCATGTGAAAACAACTTCCTCATAAAGGAATTGCCACATAATACTCACCTACCTTGTCCCTTCACAGGCTCTTTAAACCACAACATAGCTTGTGATAGTGACAAAGACCACCTAGGTTGCTCAGTGTTCCAAAGGACCAGGGAGGACAATCAGGTAGCAATGTCCCATGAAGACAGATTGTTTTTAGAGACCATGGAAAAGGAAATCGATAAGGATGAGACAAATAGTTGGGTCGCACCCCTTCCCTTCAGACCTCAAAGGCAACGTCTGCCTAACAACAGAGAGCAAGTCTACAGGCGTTTTGTCTCTCTAAGACGTACCTTCCACAAGAAGCCAGAAATGAGAGACCACTTCTTTACTTTCATGAGAAGAATCATGCTGAGGTAGCCCCCACCCTTAAAAACTCAGAGGAATGTTGGTATTTACCCATATTCGGGGTTTACCACCCAAAGAAACCAGGCCAAATTAGAGTAGTGTTTGACTCTAGCGCCAAATATGAAGGCGTCTCCTTAAATGATGTCCTGTTCTCAGGTCCTGATCTTAACAACAGACTCCTAGGAATACTGCTTCGTTTTCGTAAAGACTCCGTTGCCTTCATGGCGGACATCCAGCAGATGTTTCATTGTTTTCTCGTTAAAGAGGAACATAGAAACTTTTTAAGATTTCTTTGGTTTATTGACAATGACCCCACAAAAGACATCGCGGAGCACCGCATGCGGGTACATATCTTTGGTAACAGTCCCTCTCCTGCAGTTGCAATTTATGGTCTTAGACACTCTGCTCAGGAAGGTGAGATAGAATACGGGTCAGACAATTCGTAGAAAGAGACTTTTATGTAGATGACTGTTTAAAATCACTACCCACTGATGAGGATGCAATAAGTCTCCCTAAGAGAGCTCAAGAAATGCTTGCATGCTCAAACCTGAGACTCCACAAAATAGCCTCTAATAGTAAGCAGCTGATAGAAGCATTTCCCTCTCAAGACCACTCAAATGACCTGCAGAGCTTAGACTTGGGAACTGACTCCCTTCCTGTACAACGTAGCCTTGGTCTTCTCTGGGATCTAAAATCAGACACGTTTACCTTCCAAGTCAGTGAGGAAGAGAAGCCCTTTACCCGTAGAGGTGTCCAGTCTGCCATAAACAGTCTTTATGATCCCTTAGGGTTCACAGCTCCCGTCACAATCCAGGGTAAAGCACTGCTTAGAGACCTAACTCAGGAGACATTGGATTGGGATGACCCACTTTCCCCTGAAAAAAGGAACACATGGATAGAGTGGAGAAACTCCCTAAAGACTTTATCTAGCCTCCATGTTCCACGATCTTACGCTCCTGTGCCATCCACAGAGGTAAAAACACAAAGACTTTATGTATTCTCTGACGCGTCTGTCAAAGCTATTGCCGCTGTAGCTTATCTTAAAACTGTAGACAACAAAGGTCAATGCCACACAGGGTTTGTCATGGGCAAAGCAAAACTTGCACCACTTCTCGAACATACAATACCCAGGCTGGAACTCTGTGCCGCCGTACTAGCCGTTGAACTCGCTGAATTAATTACTTCAGAGATAAACCTTGAGATTCAAGACACCGAGTTTTATACAGACAGTAAAGTGGTCCTGGGCTACATTTACAACCAAACTAGGCGTTTTTACGTCTACGTTAACAACAGAGTGTTAAGAATCAGGAGGTCCACTTCCCCAAAACAATGGCACTTTGTACCTACTGACCATAATCCAGCAGACTTAGCAACCAGGTCAGTTGCCGCCAGTCATCTTAAGGACACGGTCTGGTTCACAGGTCCCGCTTTCTATACAACCCAGGGGATCCAATACTGCTTACGCCTGCCTCTCTACTTACCCAAAAGACTGGTACAGTGAATGCTCCTTCCGGAGAGTTTGGCACCAAAGACCTCTACAAGCGCCAGTGGAGACAAGTGCAAGTTCTTGCCAATACTTTCTGGGATAGGTGGAAGAAGCAATATCTTCCTACTTTACAGACAAGAACCAAATGGCACACAGTTAAGCCCAACCTGAAACCGGATGACATTGTTCTTGTTAAAGACTCTCAAGTTCAACGAAATTACTGGCCTCTGGGTCTCGTTACCAAAGTATTCCCAAGTGAAGACGGATGTGTCCGTAAAGTTGAGGTCAAGGTTTTCAAACAAAACGAGACCAAACTGTTTATCAGGCCCACTTCCGAGCTAGTCCTACTGTTATCTGATGAGGACTCTAATAGTGACATCGGCTGATGTCAAGCGGGGAGTGTACTGTCTTCTGTTCAGAACCCATTTGCATAGTTTAATGTTATGTGTATTCTATGTGAGCCTGCAGCACCACCTAGTGACCTTTTGCTGTAATCACTTTGTTAAAGTCATGAATATTAATGAGGTGACACAACTTCCTGCTCCCAGGGCTTGTGGGAAAGAGACTGAGCCTGCTGCCATATTCCTTCACCTCATGGAAGGAGCAGCTGCACATTATGTGCCTCTTGACTCAAGCATCGTCGGTAAGGGTTTAATCAATGTTTTCCTATAGCTTTGTGTACATGTATGCTGTACATTCAGTCCTTGTATGTTCTCTTTATACAGTTTACCTCATCTACTGCCGGTTAATAAAGCCACAGATTACAGATACAAGTCTCAATTTATTAACTAGTAGAATGGTGATATCTGCCTGTTGAACTGCATATAGACCCCGGGGGTACATGTTGTGAGAACAGGACAACAAGGACACCCAAATCCTTCTCTATAAGTGACTCTCCAGTGTTACTCCTCCTAGGACATATAAAGCACGGAGATTATTACTACCAAGATGCAGAACTTTACATTTATCCACATTGAACCTCATTTGCCAAGTTGATGCCCAATCACTCAGAGTGTCCCAGTCAGCTTGTAGTTTATGGACATCTTCCACAGACTGCACAGTACTACACAGCTTAGTGTCTTCTGCAAAAATAGAAATGGTGCTAATGACCCCACCCTCGACATCATTAATAAATAAATTCAATAATTGAACCTTGGGGTCACCACTTAAAACCCGGGACCATTCTGAATAGGAATCATTGACCACAACTCTCTGGACACCGTCCTTCAGCCAGTTCTCAATCCAATTACAGACTAACTGGTCTATAATTACCTGTAGAGGACCTAGATCCTTTTTTGAATATGGGCCCCACATTTGCCTTGCGCCAATCACTTTGCACTGTACCAGTACCTAGAGAATCTTTCAAAATTACAAACAGGGGCACAGCAATGACTGAACTGAGCTCTTTGAGAACTCTTGGGTGTAACCCCAACCCCATAATCGGGAGATATCCGTGCATACGTGGCCATCCCTCCACTAACAACTATGTGCTGGCCTGGTAATATACCATAGCAGTAAATGGAGAGGACATAGAGCATGCACGAAGAGTGCTCCATTCATAATGGGACCTCGTTCTAGAAATGGCAGCAGGTCCTACGGGTGGCACCCATACGTATCAGTCATTTACAACTTATCCTATCCCTATGCCATAAATGTTTCAATGGGACAAACCCTTTAAAGGTGTGTTTCAGGCCTTAAATATCCATGAACTATCCTCAGGATAGGTCAATATGTGATTGTGGGGGTCCGACGTCTGGCAGCCCCTTCCGATTGACTGGTTGAAGATGCCTGGCCCCTCGAATGAGCATCATGGCCTCTTCCTAGGCCTTTGTGCAGCTGAGTCCTATTGATGTAAATTGGATAATCTGCAATACGAAGCTCAGCCGCTACACAATGCACGGTGGTGTACACATCATGGTATGAACTTGACCCCCACCGATCTGGTACTGATGACCTATCCAGAGGAAAACCCCTTTAAGTCTGAATTTGTGCAAGGAAGATCCGCAGAATATGAACAATAAGAGCCAATTTACAAAATCTCATCTGCACGATGCGGAGACTCCCGGCACACAGACGACCATGTCAATTATTTCCGTATAATTTCACAACTTTGACTGCACCGGGCGGAAGACACTGTGAAAACATTTCACCATTTTTCATGGATCCTCGACGGCACAAACGATGAGATGACCCTCCTCCCACCAGGCAGGGACAGGAAGAAAATAAATTAGATCCTCCTCCAGCTCCACCTCGCGTCTTGCTGGAACCGAACAGCCTAGGACAGAGATCAGCAACCTTCGGCACTCCAGCTGTGGTGAAACTACGACTCCCAGCATGCACACCACCTTGGCTGTTCTCAAAACTCCCAAAAGGGTGAATGGAGCATGCTGGGAGTCGTAGTTTCACAACAGCTGGAGTGCTGAAGGTTGCTGATGCCTGGCCTAGGAGAATCAGCAGCACCACCACCACACACACCATCATCTTGCACACAGACTAACCTATCTAGCAACGTGTATATATAATTTTTTGGGTGGGAATTATGTCGTACCGTCGTGGAGGATTCATGAAAAGGAAATTACTGGTAAGAATAATTACGTTTTTCCCTTTGACCTTCCACGAGGACAAATACGATGAGATATATCGGATAACATACCATTTTAGGGTGGGACTACTGCTTGAAGTACTTTTCTAAATCGACTTAATTACCTCCAAAGCAGGCTGGTAGAAAAAATGCTAAAGGGAAAACGTCTCACTCCCCAAGAACCATCACTTATATTCTGTGGCCCGGAATTGCTGATTACATAAAACGTAACTTTTACTGCATATATTAAAATTACAGCAACGAATAAGTACTGATACAACTGATAAAGCCAATAATTCACTGATTACGTCAAGGGATGATTACAAGATGATAGAAAGATACGGTCGTACCACCTCTAGACATGTAGTTCCTGTACCAGCATGCCATGCGTCACTGAAGAAATACCCCTCAAAGCAGTAGCCAGAGGTAGCTGGTGGCCGATGCTCAAGTGTCTCTATGAGGTCCTCCCTGCAGCCCATACATTGTAGTCTGGTCAGTAGTGAGGTGTCTAGAATGTACTGGTCTCTATGAGGTCCTCCCTGCAGCCCATACATTGTAGTCTGGTCAGTAGTGAGGGGTCTAGAATGTACTGGTCTCTGAGGTCCTCCCTGCAGCCCATACATTGTAGCCTGATCAGTAGTGAGGTGTCTAGAATGTACTGATCTCTATGAGGTCCTCCCTGCAGCCCATACATTGTAGTCTGGTCAGTAGTGAGGTGTCTAGAATGTACTGGTCTCTATGAGGTCCTCCCTGCAGCCCATACATTGTAGTCTGGTCAGTAGTGAGGGGTCTAGAATGTACTGGTCTCTATGAGGTCCTCCCTGCAGCCCATACATTGTAGTCTGGTCAGTAGTGAGGTGTCTAGAATGTACTGGTCTCTATGAGGTCCTCCCTGCAGCCCATACATTGTAGACTGGTCAGTAGTGAGGGGTCTAGAATGTACTGGTCTCTATAAGGGTCCTCCCTGCAGCCCATACATTGTAGTCTGGTCAGTAGTGAGGGGTCTAGAATGTACTGGTCTCTATGAGGTCCTCCCTGCAGCCCATACATTGTAGTCTGGTCAGTAGTGAGGAGTCTAGAATGTACTGGTCTCTATGAGGTCCTCCCTGCAGCCCATACATTGTAGTCTGGTCAGTAGTGAGGTGTCTAGAATGTACTGGTCTCTATGAGGTCTTCCCTGCAGCCCGTACATTGTAGTCTGGTCAGTAGTGAGGTGTCTAGAATGTACTGGTCTCTATGAGGTCCTCCCTGCAGCCCATACATTGTAGTCTGGTCAGTAGTGAGGTGTCTAGAATGTACAGGTCTCTATGAGGTCCTCCCTGCAGCCCATACATTGTAGTCTGGTCAGTAGTGAGATGTCTAGAATGTACTGGTCTCTATGAGGTCCTCCCTGCAGCCCATACATTGTAGTCTGGTCAGTAGTGAGATGTCTAGAATGTACTGGTCTCTATGAGGTCCTCCCTGCAGCCCATACATTGTAGTCTGGTCAGTAGTGAGAGGTCTAGAATGTACTGGTCTATGAGGTCCTCCCTGCAGCCCTTACATTGTAGACTGGTCAGTAGTGAGGGGTCTAGAATGTACTGGTCTATGAGGTCCTCCCTGCAGCCCATACATTGTAGACTGGTCAGTAGTGAGGTGTCTAGAATGTACTGGTCTCTATGAGGTCCTCCCTGCAGCCCATACATTGTAGACTGGTCAGTAGTGAGGGGTCTAGAATGTACTGGTCTCTATGAGGTCCTCCTTGCAGCCCATACATTGTAGTCTGGTCAGTAGTGAGGGGTCTAGAATGTACTGGTCTCTGTGAGGTCCTCCCTGCAGCCCATACATTGTAGTCTGGTCAGTAGTGAGGGGTCTAGAATGTACTGGTCTATGAGGTCCTCCCTGCAGCCCATACATTGTAGACTGGTCAGTAGTGAGGTGTCTAGAATGTACTGGTCTCTATGAGGTCCTCCCTGAGGCCCATACATTGTAGACTGGTCAGTAGTGAGGTGTCTAGAATGTACTGGTCTCTATGAGGTTCCTCCCTGCAGCCCATACATTGTAGTCTGGTCAGTAGTGAGGTGTCTAGAATGTACTGGTCTCTATGAGGTCCTCCTGCAGCCCATACATTGTAGTCTGGTCAGTAGTGAGGTGTCTAGAATGTACTGGTCTCTATGAGGTCCTCCCTGCAGCCCATACATTGTAGACTGGTCAGTAGTGAGGGGTCTAGAATGTACTGGTCTCTATGAGGTCTCTCCTGCAGCCCATACATTGTAGTCTGGTCAGTAGTGAGGTGTCTAGAATGTACTGGTCTCTATGAGGTCCTTCCTGCAGCCCATACATTGTAGTCTGGTCAGTAGTGAGGGGTCTAGAATGTACTGGTCTCTATGAGGTCCTCCCTGCAGCCCATACATTGTAGCCTGGTCAGTAGTGAGGTGTCTAGAATGTACTGGTCTCTATGAGGTCCTCCCTGCAGCCCATACATTGTAGTCTGGTCAGTAGTGAGGTGTCTAGAATGTACTGGTCTCTATGAGGTCCTCCCTGCAGCCCATACATTGTAGTCTGGTCAGTAGTGAGGGGTCTAGAATGTACTGGACTCTATGAGGTCCTCCCTGCAGCCCATACATTGTAGTCTGGTCAGTATTGGGGTGTCTAGAATGTACTGGTCTCTATGAGGTCCTCCCTGCAGCCCATACATTGTAGACTGGTCATTAGTGAGGTGTCTAGAATGTACTGGTCTCTATGAGGTCCTCCCTGCAGCCCATACATTGTAGTCTGGTCAGTAGTGAGGGGTCTAGAATGTACTGGTCTCTGTGAGGTCCTCCCTGCAGCCCATACATTGTAGTCTGGTCAGTAGTGAGGGGTCTAGAATGTACTGGTCTCTATGAGGTCCTCCCTGCAGCCCATACATTGTAGACTGGTCAGTAGTGAGGTGTCTAGAATGTACTGGTCTCTATGAGGTCCTCCCTGCAGCCCATACATTGTAGTCTGGTCAGTAGTGAGGGGTCTAGAATGTACTGGTCTCTATGAGGTTCTCCCTGCAGCCCATACATTGTAGACTGGTCAGTAGTGAGGAGTCTAGAATGTACTGGTCTCTATGAGGTCCTCCCTGCAGCCCATACATTGTAGACTGGTCAGTAGTGAGGTGTCTAGAATGTACTGGTCTCTATGAGGTCCTCCCTGCAGCCCATACATTGTAGACTGGTCAGTAGTGAGGGCTCTAGAATGTACTGGTCTCTATGAGGTCCTCCCTGCAGCCCATACATTGTAGACTGGTCAGTAGTGAGGTGTCTAGAATGTACTGGTCTCTATGAGGTCCTCCCTGCAGCCCATACATTGTAGTCTGGTCAGTAGTGAGGGGTCTACAATGTACTGGTCTCTATGAGGTCCTCCCTGCAGCCTATACATTGTAGTCTGGTCAGTAGTGAGGTGTCTAGAATGTACTGGTCTCTATGAGGTCCTCCCTGCAGCCCATACATTGTAGTCTGGTCAGTATTGGGGTGTCTAGAATGTACTGGTCTCTATGAGGTCCTCCCTGCAGCCCATACATTGTAGACTGGTCAGTAGTGAGGTGTCTAGAATGTACTGGTCTCTATGAGGTCCTCCTGCAGCCCATACATTGTAGTCTGGTCAGTAGTGAGGGGTCTAGAATGTACAGGTCTCTATGAGGTCCTCCCTGCAGCCCATACACTGTAGTCTGGTCAGTAGTGAGGTGTCTAGAATGTACTGGTCTATGAGGTCCTCCCTGCAGCCCATACATTGTAGTCTGGTCAGTAGTGAGGGGTCTAGAATGTACAGGTCTCTATGAGGTCCTCCCTTCAGCCCATACATTGTAGTCTGGTCAGTAGTGAGGGGTCTAGAATGTACTGGTCTCTATGAGGTCCTCCCTGCAGCCCATACATTGTAGTCTGGTCAGTAGGGAGGTGTCTAGAATGTACTGGTCTCTATGAGGTCCTCCCTGCAGCCCATACATTGTAGTCTGGTCAGTAGAGAGGGGTCTAGAATGTACTGGTCTCTATGAGGTCCTCCCTGCAGCCCATACATTGTAGTCTGGTCAGTAGTGAGGGGTCTAGAATGTACTGGTCTCTATGAGGTCCTCCCTGCAGCCCATACATTGTAGTCTGGTCATTAGTGAGGAGTCTAGAATGTACTGATCTCTATGAGGTCCTCCCTGCAGCCCATACATTGTAGACTGGTCAGTAGTGAGGTGTCTAGAATGTACTGGTCTCTATGAGGTCCTCCCTGCAGCCCATACATTGTAGACTGGTCAGTAGTGAGGTGTCTAGAATGTACTGGTCTCTATGAGGTCCTCCCTGCAGCCCATACATTGTAGTCTGGTCAGTAGTGAGGTGTCTAGAATGTACTGGTCTCTATGAGGTCCTCCCTGCAGCCCATACATTGTAGTCTGGTCAGTAGTGAGGTGTCTAGAATGTACTGGTCTCTATGAGGTCCTCCCTGCAGCCCATACATTGTAGACTGGTCAGTAGTCGGGTCTAGAATGTACTGGTCTCTATAAGGTCCTCCCTGCAGCCCATACATTGTAGTCTGGTCAGTAGTGAGGGGTCTAGAATGTACTGGTCTCTATGAGGTCCTCCCTGCAGCCCATACATTGTAGTCTGGTCAGTAGTGAGGTGTCTAGAATGTACTGGTCTCTATGAGGTCCTCCCTGCAGCACATACATTGTAGACTGGTCCGTAGTGAGGGGTCTAGAATGTACTGGTCTCTATGAGGTCCTCCCTGCAGCCCATACATTGTAGTCTGGTCAGTAGTGAGGTGTCTAGAATGTACTGGTCTCTATGAGGTCCTCCCTGCAGCCCATACATTGTAGTCTGGTCAGTAGTGAGGGGTCTAGAATGTACTGGTCTCTATGAGGTCCTCCTGCAGCCCATACATTGTAGTCTGGTCAGTAGTGAGGGGTCTAGAATGTACTGGTCTCTATGAGGTCCTCCCTGCAGCCCATACATTGTAGTCTGGTCAGTAGTGAGGGGTCTAGAATGTACTGGTCTCTATGAGGTACTCCTGCAGCCCATACATTGTAGTCTGGTCAGTAGTGAGGGGTCTAGAATGTACTGGTCTCTATGAGGTCCTCCCTGCAGCCCATACATTGTAGTCTGGTCAGTAGTGAGGAGTCTAGAATGTACTGGTCTCTATGAGGTCCTCCCTGCAGCCCATACATTGTAGTCTGGTCAGTAGTGAGGTGTCTAGAATGTACTGGTCTCTATGAGGTCCTCCCTGCAGCCCATACATTGTAGTCTGGTCAGTAGTGAGGGGTCTAGAATGTACTGGTCTCTATGAGGTCCTCCCTGCAGCCCATACATTGTAGTCTGGTCAGTATTACGGTCCTGGAGGACAACTATGCTTATTCCCGATGTCCACCCTGTAGGGCTAAGCTTCTTCCCCAGCAGGAACCTACTGTTGATGATGTAGTCGACTGGGTAAAGGGTTATATGGAGTCCAATATGAGTCAGGTGAACTCCTCCATTGAGGAGTTGAAGCAGGCTCTTATATCCAAGAGCCAAAGACCTTCCTCTCCTCATCGGAGGTGTCGGGTCAGGATACCAGAGAGGGATCTATCTCCTCTTCTTCCGAGGATGAAGACGGTTTCGCCTACTTCTTCCCTCCTGAAAAAGCCCAGCGGTTGCTGAGATCCATCCGGTCGGGGGACCAGGACGTTGATCAGGATGAAGCCTCATCATCCGCTTCTAAGGGGCCTAGGGCCTTTAATGTGGACGCTTCCCTCCTATCTCTAATGAGGACAGAGTGGAAGAAACTGGAAAAGAGTCCCGTGTTCACCAAAAGGTTCAAGTCGGTTTTTCCGATAAAAGATCAGTTGTCCACGTGGGGGCCA
Source organism: Bufotes viridis (assembly GCA_033119425.1). Taxonomy (NCBI): domain Eukaryota; kingdom Metazoa; phylum Chordata; class Amphibia; order Anura; family Bufonidae; genus Bufotes; species Bufotes viridis. Next base: position 3,577,820 of record CM065591.1, on the reverse strand, counting down.
GTTCCGAAAGTGGACATGGTCATTTCTAAGTTGTCCAAGAGGACCATGGTACCATCGGACGACGGTTTAAGTCTCCCGGATCCAATGGACAGGAAGGCTGATTGCGCCTTTAGGCGTGTTTACTCCTTGGCTTCGGTTTCTGCCTCTGTTGCTGTTGCATCTTCTGAAGTGGCGAAGTTCCTCAAAACCAGGTTCGCCCAGATTCAGTCTGACCTGGACCAGGGGGTCTCTAGGGATGACATTTTGGCCTCTTGTAAGACGGCCAGCCTAGCCATTGATTTTTTGTGTGACTCAGCTCAACAACAACTGAAACTAGCTTCCAAGTCCATGGCGTTCCCTACCACGGGCAGGCGCCCGCTTTGGCTAAAACCCTGGAAGGCGGATACTACTTCCAAACACAATCTTTGCGCCATGGTGTATGAACCCAGCAGACTGTTTGGAACTGAGCTGGACCAAATAATCGAGGGAGTGTCGGACAAGAAGGGCAAGTCCCTTCCCCAACAGTCCTTTCGTGGTCGGGGCAAAAAGGTATGGGTCCAGGTCGGGACCTCAGCCTAAAGCCCAAAGAAGTTGGGGCTCCCATAGAGGGTGAAGATCCTCCAGAGTCTCTAAGCCCCCCAAGAAGTCCTCGACGCTCTGATTGTGGGCCTCCTCGAGGCTCTTGGTACCTTGCCGGTCTGACTGGATTTCCAGAGCTCCCTGCTTCCCATATTCCCGTAGGCGGTCACCTACAACATTTTGTAGAGTCTTGGCAGACTCATATCCAAGATCCGTGGGTTCTCCGTATTATATCTCAGGGATACCTGGTGGACTTGGACAGTCCCCCTTTAGACAAGTTAGTTCAAACAAAATTGCTTCCATCAAACAGAGAATTCTGGAGAACTACGTTCTGTAGTATCTTCGGAAAGGGGCTCTAGAGGAGGTGCCTCTTCAAGATCGGGGAGCAGGTATCTATTCCCCAGTTTTTCTGGTACCCAAGGTGACCGGAGACTGGCGGATGATCATAGATCTGAGATACTTCAATCAGTTCATCAGACGCAAGCATTTCCGGGTGGAAACTATCCAGTCAGTGACCAATCTTCTCTTACCAGGGGATTTCCTGGCCACTTTGGACCTCAAGGATGCCTACCTCCATATTCCTATCCATCCTGAGTCCAGAAGATTCTTAAGGTGCCAATCAGGGGAGTCCTAAAACATTTTCAGTTTGTGGCCCTCCCGTTTGGAATTTCTTGGGCCCCACACACATTTACCAAGGTGGTGGTTTCTGTGGTGGCAGCTCTAAGACTTCAGGGTCTGAGCATAATTCCTTTCTTGGATGACTGTCTCTTCAGAGCTCCTCCCAAGCGATCCTGTCCCAACACATTCAGCGGGCTGTAGCCTTCCTCCACCAGTTAGGATGGATAATCAACTGGGACCAGCTCCTACCAGCTACCTCAGTGAAGTTCCTGGGATTCCTGGTGGATTCAGCGGAAATGACCATTCATCTTACGCACAGTGCAATCGCATTTTTGTTGCCCGTAGCAAAAATCGTCAAGAGAGGGGGGACCAGGAAGCGGTGAAGGCTCTGTACTCACCGCTTCCTGGTCCTCGGCTGTCAGCTGTGCAGGGCTGCGCACGGCGTGAGGCGCTCTGTGATGTCACGCTATACGCACCAGCTCACAGCACAGCCGACATCAGGAGGAACACAGAGCGAGGGCGGTGAGGAGCGGCGGCGTCCAGGAGCAGGAGAGGTAAGTGCTTTATGAAACTTGGGGCTGATCTGAGGCAATGGGGGTAATAAAAATCATAATGGGGGATATGAGAGGCATCATGGATGATAAGAAGCATCATGGATAATAATGGGGATGATGAGAGGCATAATAGATGATAATGGGGATGATGAGAGGCATCATGGATAATAATGGGGGTGATGAGAGGCATCATGGATAATAATGGGGGTGATGAGAGGCATCATGGATAATAATGGGGGTGATGAGAGGCATCATGGATAATAATGGGGGTGATGAGAGGCATCATGGATAATAATGGGGGTGATGAGAGGCATCATGGATAATAATGGGGGTGATGAGAGGCATCATGGATAATAATGGGGGTGATGAGAGGCATCATGGATAATAATGGGGGTGATGAGAGGCATCGTGGTTAATAATGGGGGTGATGAGAGGCATCATGGATAATAATGGGGGTGATGAGAGGCATCATGGATAAAAATGGGGGTGATGAGAGGCATCATGGATGATAATGGGGGTGATGAGAGGCATCATGGATAATAATGGGGGTGATGAGAGGCATCATGGATGATAATGGGGGTGATGAGAGGCATCATGGATAATAATGGGGGTGATGAGAGGCATCATGGATGATAATGGGGATGATGAGAGGCATAATAGATGATAATGGGGGTGATGAGAGGCATCATGGATAATAATGAGGGTGATGAGAGGCATTATGGATGATAATGGGGGTGATGAGAGGCATCATGGATAATAATGGGGATGATGAGAGGCATCATGGATAATAATGGGGATGATGAGAGGCATCATGGATAATAATGGGGATGATGAGAGGCATCATGGATAATAATGGGGGTGATGAGAGGCATCATGGATAATAATGGGGGTGATGAGAGGCATCATGGATGATAATGGGGGTGATGAGAGGCATCATGGATAATAATGGGGGTGATGAGAGGCATCATGGATGATAATGGGGGTGATGAGAGGCATCATGGATAATAATGGGGATGATGAGAGGCATAATAGATGATAATGGGGGTGATGAGAGGCATCACGGATAATAATGGGGGTGATGAGAGGCATCATGGATAATAATGGGGGTGATGAGAGGCATCATGGATAACAATGGGGGTGATGAGAGGCATCATGGATAATAATGGGGATGATGAGAGGCATCATGGATAATAATGGGGATGATGAGAGGCATCATGGATAATAATGGGGATGATGAGAGGCATCATGGATAATAATCGGGGTGATGAGAGGCATCATGGATGATAATGGGGGTGATGAGAGGCATCATGGATGATAATGAGGGTGATAAGAGGCATCATGGATAATAATGGGGATGATGAGAGGCATCACGGATAATAATGGGGGTGATGAGAGGCATCATGGATGATAATGGGGGTGATGAGAGGCATCATGGATGATAATGGGGGTGGTGAGGGGCATCATGGATAATAATGGGGGTGATGAGAGGCATTATGGATGATAATGGGGGTGATGAGAGGCATCATGGATAATAATGGGGGTGGTGAGAGGCATCAGGGATAATAATGGGGGTGATGAGAGGCATCATGGATAATAATGGGGGTGGTGAGAGGCATCAGGGATAATAATGGGGGTGATGAGAGGCATCATGGATAATAATGGGGATAATGAGAGGCATCATGGATAATAATGGGGGTGATGAGAGGCATCAGGGATAATAATGGGGATGGTGAGAGGCATCATGGATGATAATGGGGGTGATGAGAGGCATCATGGATAATAATGGGGGTGATGAGAGGCATCATGGATAATAATGGGGGTGATGAGAGGCATTAT